>JAVIWC010009035.1:0-600000 GCA_031894815.1 Creontiades dilutus | reverse complement strand
TGGGCCTCATCGCCTGTTGTCAATGAATGAATAGGGCAGACTTCACGGCGATACGGGTTTAACGCGAATGTCAACAGCTGTTGAAATCACAGCCGAGTCGCTCGGCGCTCCGTCATTCACACCCCAATCAACGTTGTTACCAACCCCTACTTCGACTGTTGGCCGAATTTATATACAACGAACACATTTTAACGGAAAATAGAGAATAACCTGGATTGACAGACTTAACGAGAAATCTTGTTATTTACATTCCGTGTCCTTGACGTCACCTGCATCTCATGGGAAATATTAGCTGTTGCACCATGAAAACGGCAACGGAAAGCCGTCACGCAATGTTTTAGTGTTGTATTAACTGTCCTAATACATCAAGGAAATTTTAAATAGTGAAATTAAAGGACTCTTCGGATCTGCTGAGTGAGCTGTGGGTCTATTTTCTATCTTTTCTATCTAATTTTCTATTTTCTTCGACGACGTGAAAATCAGTTGCAACGTGTTGAGGGATACGGAATTACCATGGTCTCACATACAGCTAAAACGACATCGAATTTGTGAGGTGATGGGATGGTATAGTTGCCCCTTCCAATGAGCAGAATGCGGTTATAATGCTCCGCCACGCTCACAGGATGAACCAGAAGCTTGAAAACGTCTGATTGATCTCCCAAGGCGACGGACTCTAAAATCGGGAAGGGCCAACTAACCATATCCATCACTAATTTCATACCAAGAATTTAGCAAATTGTCGAAGAAAGACATTTGACAGATTAAACGAGAAATATTCATGATATTATATGGGAAAACATTTTCAACTGGAATTTCTTCTTTATACTATGTGTTTTCAACAAAACTCTCATGGCTCGTGGATTCTCAATATCGTATATATAAAGATGAAAGTATCGGAGTAGGTATATCCGTTTTTCATCCAGGGGGTGGTTGGACGCTGGGATGGTGGAAGTCACCCCCCAGAACCCCCCGAACCCCGCCAGTGAAGGAGAGAGGGCCCCAGCGGGGCGGAGCGTCTCCCAGGGCAACAACGCGCTCCCCTCTTCGGGGACTTGAAATATACGATTTTTTGACTTTGCGAATTGTTCTTATACTTCCTCATTGTGTTATTCACCTACTTATTTTTAACCTGCGTAGCAGGGCCTTTTAACTAGTGGAATATATGAACTTGAAATACGGAAATTTATTATTTAAAAAATGTCTTAAGAAATGTATATCTCTCTATAAGTACAATTCTTCTAATTATAGCAAATTGTAATAAAGCATTATTCCCTGTATTCTTAGACTTATCAACATGAGACTTACAATTCAGACACATTGCTCCGAATCGTTAAGATCGAAATCTCTGAAGGTTTGAGAAGGAGCTCCTCTTGATGTCCTTAGCAGATGCTGAGGGAGTAGCGGATAGTTGGGGGGAAGTCATCACTTTTTGGAAATAATAACAATGGCATACGAATGTTTCAAAGGATTGGAATTCCTATCCTCAATGAGGATTTTCAAGAGGATTGCATGACAGCAATCTGAATTACTAGATAATTCAATCGCATGATTAACCTCGGAAATCTGACAGATTCTTCCCTCTGTGATACAATCAGGACCAATACATCTCGCAGATGATGAAGTAAATGCAGAGTTGTACCGCAGTAGGAATTACAGGTTGGAATATTCCTGTACATAATATTAAAGATGGATTAAGGAACAATATTGACAAACATTTAATACTTGAAAAATAGGAACACTGATATGAGCAGATGCAACATATATGGTGCTATATGCTGAAGAGAATGTGATGACTCTTTGAGGTGACCTGAGGCTATTGAAGCCCTCTCCCGGGAAGTGGGTCGGTAACGGTTCCGGGACTGCGGAACCTAGTCTCATCACTGAACGGTTCCGAGCGGTGACAACAATCTAGTCGTTCCCTTTTCTGTTTTCGATACAGTTCAATGGATCCGGAAGTTCTGTTCCAAGCTGTCACTGTCACTGACGCGATCCCACACCGGTACATGACAGCTCTAATCCGAGAGATGTTTGGGTTTAATATGTGTTAGCCACGCCTGTCTCTCAAGGGCAACTGTTTTCGAAATCAGGAGTCATTTTGTCAGACAGAAGGATCAACTTGCACCAAAGAAAGGAAGCATGTAAATTGGAACAAAATACTTTGTAATAAACTTGAATTTTTACCAATATTGGGTTTTAAGTTACCCTCGTGCCTTTCCAAGAAGTTCATTATATGATTATTTTCTAACACTAACTTGAATTCTGTCCTATTGCATAACAAGCCTGAACCCTAAAACGTAGAGATTATTCCCCATCCTGAGACTCATGAAGGGGGGTGACTACTGTACCAAAAAGGGAACTGTACCAGCATTTTGGAACGGCTACTTCTATGTCACTGTAACCATTGCAACTGTTCCAGAGAATGACCTACCACTCACTTCGGATGCAATATCACAATATCAAGATCTGTAGTGATATATGTGATACTTGCATTAATTTCATTTTAATCTAAGCCGTACAGTAACATTATTATTTATCTCTTTCTCGCATTTTCATGGAGACTGAGCTGGTAATTTGTTCCCGAATTGACCTGTATTAATTTCAAAATAATTCACCCATAACTCAAGAAAATATTTTTCAATCTCGAAGCCACGGCACTGAAAGATTTAATAAGAAATTCTGCGGTTATCCCAACACCGAAAGTCGGTTGTAGGGCTCGCGAGGGCTCGTCAGAACTTGGCCTCTCGCCCCCGGGGCTTTCGCTCCCTGTTAATTTAATGAGGTTGAAGTGTAGCAACAAATTAAAACGACTCGCTTGAAGCACCTGGCCCGGGATTTATGTTCAGTTATGTTGCAGCAGGGAGTTACGTGTCGAGGGGGGTCATGCGGAAGGGGGCGGAAAAAAAGAGGTCGATTCTCGGCAGAAAGGGCCCCGACAAAAACGTATTCGAACGAAAAGGGAGCGGGCGATTCACCGAAGCCGGTAACTGACGTGCGGATCGCAAAAACGTCATAAGAGAAACGGCGATGTGAGAGTTGTGGGTCGGTGACACCCACTTGTGCGAGTCGGAAACGCGACTGTAGGTAAATGTTGCCAATTCCAGAGTGGCAGGCGTTTCACACGGAATTCCATTCTCCCTGTTCAACCCTATGCGAGAGAGCAAGCGATGATAAACAAATGCGTCTTTGAATATGGAATGGAACAGAGTGCATTCAACAATGCGAACAAGCCAAAACAAGAGTTTTGAATATCGAGATTTCCGCTTACCTCGCACATGTGTTCGATTAGACATAAGCATTGAGTTATTCTGTTAACTGAAAACATCAGTTTACCATTCCATTGACATTGTAGTTGTTGTTGTATGTGTGTTTTTGTGTGGTTGAGGCATTCCAGACAACATCTTTCCTTAGAACGGATGTTACAAACATTGCGCATTGATACATAAAGGTTACTATTTCTGTAATATGAAGTCTTTCTAACTAGATCCTACCTGCCGAAATCGCTGAGGGCTGCGGAAATCAATATTTTCTCTCTAGCCGGGTGAAATTTTTTCGCAGTTCAAACTCAGGAACATCTAAACATACGGAGACAAAGAATGACCATAATCAGAAAGTTGAATAAATGAAAGTTTTCCAGAGGATTGACGCCATCCAGCACGTGTTTTGAAATGGGGATGGATCGAGTATTTTCAGAGACTAATTTATTTGCTCAACGTTGAAGTGCAAGTCGAGTCCTTAAAAGCAACTTTTTGATTATGGAAATGTACAGAAATGTTTGCAGTGCTTTTTTAGGTTCCTGCTACCATTCTTTCAGCTCGGCACAAACACGGTATTTAGTATTTTCTGGTAATCTGGTAATGGTAATCTGCCAAGAAAAATTATTTAAACCCCCTCATTGTTGGTTTTTGTTTCAAGTTACTTTGATTTCAAGATTTAAAAAAAAAAGTCCTCCCATCCGAAGCCGGCTCAAAAGTCAAACATTGATGTGCCCGTAATCTTGGTAACTTGATCAATCAACAGTAAAGGATTATATTAAAGGATTAATCTACACAAAATCGAAATCTCAAACATTTGTGATGTAAGAAGGTAGTTTTTAGTCTGATTCTGATAGAAATTAGTACCCTGAGACTATCAAATGAGACCACTCGAGTTAATGTACGATCATCCGATCGCTCACCTTTTGAAAACTCGATTAGATCGACGGTCTTTAAGCTGTAGAGACCGTACAAAAGGAGGTCTGGGCTATACCGCATGGCTGGTGGCAGCCCAAGTATTTTCATTTCGGGTGCTGTTACCAGATGTGGGGCACGTCGCGCCTAGCTTAGATAAAGCACCACAGACAACGTCTAATGTACATAGATTACTGATTTCCTGAAAGGGGTGTTAATACAGAAATAATGAAACTCTGTTTAATAATTTGCAGCGTTTTTTCAGTTTGACTACACGTGGTATTCCGTCATTGGGGTCGTGAGCTATAGAGAGGAGTCTTGTCGTGAACGTTGCATCCGGAATGAAAGGCGTCCTGGCATCACGGTTGATTACCCGAAAATGCCTCGGATTTACCATACAATGGGCCCCAAGACACTATTACTATTCATGTTACTATTTCTGTAATATGAAGTCTTTCTAACTAGATCCTACCTGCCGAAATCGCTGAGGGCTGCGGAAATCAATATTTTCTCTCTAGCCGGGTGAAATGTCTCGCAGTAGAGCCTCAGGAACACGGAAACATAGGAGAAAGAATGAGGAAAAAATGAGGCCGTTTTCAAGAACGTGAGCGCGTTTTAGAGAGAGGGTTATTTAGAAAAAACGTGAGAGAGTTGGGGAAAAGTGAGGACATTGGGAAGAACTGTTTTTTTTTAATATATATAAAACTTTGTTGTATAAAAATACATTACAGTTTTGAATCTACAATAAACACAAAGCAATATGTAATATGAAGGGGAGAATAAGTCCATTGACCCCTTGATATAAGTCCCTTATATAAATTATTAATAAATTAGATACAATTAAACATTAAGAGAAAGATATTTATACAGGTATGAGTAATTTTTGTTGTACAAAGGTTATTATGTAGTATGGACGTTTTGAGGTGCACAAAGGAGATCAGAAGTTTTTGCTTGACCTTTGGTCTTGGCGGTTCGGGTTATTTAAGATCCTAAGGTGAAAATCGGATCTCTTAGATACCAAATAGATCACTTCGGGTTATGATTCAAACCCACTAAAACCTCACCTTCCTCTCCACGTTGGAACTCGTTTAACTGTTTAATACATTACTTCAGGCCAAGTCCTTGGGATTTAGTCCTCTTTCCGTTTGGATCCTCTGTCTCTCTCGATCTTGGACGATCTTTCTCTGCAGAATGCCTTCCACATAGGCAGCTACGAAGGTCCAATATATTCTGGGGGAGCATTTTGGCATATGTTCTCCGGTGTCATGTCCTCAGATAACATTTCCAGATCATCCTGCAGATATCTTCTTTGTGTTTCCCACTGCTTACACATGAAGAATGTGTGAAACACATCGTCATCTCCTCCATCGCAGTTTGGACAAGTCGGATTTACCTTTCCTGTGGAGATAGGAGTAAAATTGTCCGTGCCAGTGAAACTGTGTTAGGAAGAAGTTCACCTCTCAACATGCTTTCTCTCTATCCACTTTTGAACATGAGGTATCAGGTCTTGGCGGTCTGGAGGGATTGATTCCAAAATGCCAACAGCAAGCGGGTTCGGGTGATGATTCAGTCGTTGGTGAAATCGACTGTAGGACGACTGCAGAACTTCTACTACTGTTGGCATTATAATGTCTTTATGGAGATTGGAGTTTCTGATGTACCAAGGTGCGTCGGTTATTATCCTCAGCACACGGTTCTGAAATCTGTGTACCCTTTTTACCTGCGAGATTGATGTACCTCCCCAGATCTGGCTACCGTACTCCCAAATAGGCCTTATTAGAACCAAATAGATCAGTCGTTTAGTCGGAAAGAACTGTTGTAGAAAAAGGGTTATAGGAAAAAAAGGTTTGCCAGTATAGCTTCCATGTATAGGTAACGATAGTCCATACTGTGTGTCCAAGGAGTTATGCACGATCCGACTCCTACGTGTTTTTTAACTCATTTCCGACCAAAAATACCTCCTAGCAAATTTTTGCCAAAGGCCTCGTTTCCGAGTTATTTGCGATTCAAGATTTTTTTCGTGTTTTCGATCTTATGTCATTAAAACTGTCAAAACTGATAATAATAATATTGAAATTATAATATCATCGTACTGATTTTTAATTTTTTCCCATCAATCCTCATCGAAGAGCGGAAGAGTTTCAGATTCACGAGCCAAACAGAGCCTAAGGATGGGCGAGAGGATGGTGGAGTCGTGAGTTTGGTAAGGCGGGTTAGAGGTCCGCTATCCAGGAGCAATAATGCGGTTCTGCGAGAGATGGGATGAGCCTGGACGTGAAACACACGTTTCAAACTGTTTAATTCACGATGCAGTAGTCCCAATGTCACTATTGACAGGACTTCAACAAACCTCAAAGGCAAGCAGAAATCGTTCCACGATTCACAAGTTCAACCCTCATTACTACGACAGGGTAGATTGGCTCTGCGGATGTGAGATAAATTATAAACTTGTCTGCTTCCTTTGGCTTCTTTCCTAGGGATGAAGCTTAGGTTAAAGATGGAATTGGGCTTCCTACCTATGCGATGATTCTTGTTGGGCAGATACGAATTTCAACTGTCCAACAATTCGACAATCATTTCAAAATGTTTATCTCTTTTCTTTTTCTTTTTTTAAAGCTATCCACGTACGTGTTAGTGAAGTTCTTCAAAAGATAGGATAGAGTCGTTCATTTCACGATTTAAAGCCGAGAAAGCGGACAAGATTGATCTCCTTTGCATATTGATAGTTGACAATTGAATTTGGCTGAGAAAAGCACATTTTTGTCTCACATTCCCTTCGTGGTTGTTCCTTACATGCTCGGTACACTCCCTGGGTTTCGGGGCAGGAACCGCCACTGGTAGGGGTATAAATTGTTTATGGTTTGCATGATTATTTATTACTATACTTATGGACGAAGTAGTGAAAAGCTCTTACCATGAGAGAAGCTGGGGATAGTATGAAATGAATGTGGCAGCGTCTTCGGGATCCTGCCGATCGGTTCTCGAGAAGTGTTACAATGAAAACCTCACAAATAGACTACTTTACTCAATCCGCTAAGATCGTGCTGTTTGATGTTAAATGAAAATTATTCACAAATTTAACATGTACAAAGTGGTTCAGGAATTGTTGAATGACTATAATTTTCCAGACGTCAGTCTTCATGTGGGGATGGGGAATTTCGGTATTCTCACCCACGGTGTGCCCGCTGTTGAGTATCACTGGTTTTACATCAGTCTCCTGCAAAAACTTCCGGACCCTATGAATTGTTTAAGCAACTTTAACTTTTAAGCTCCAAAAGTGTTTCAGAAAATATATTATTAATGAATGAGGGCTTCTCTTAAAATGAACTGTTAGAAGATGCGTAGTGAGGCTGATTAGATTTAGGTTTTTCAAACGCCATTCAAGACTCAAAAAGCTCCGGCCTTCCAATGGAGTTTCACGATTGAAGTTCTTCGTGACCTTTTATCCTTTACTACCATCAAGCCTCCGGCCCTTTTTGGAACGGAACATGGAAACGAAATTAGCGCTCCGCTAGAGACGACGGGGAAAAAAGTCGGTTGGAGAGAAATAAAAATTAATTAAGAGCTATACAGAGTTATATGAGGCTACACCATTACGCATAGCTCCCATGAAACAATCTTCTGCCCCTTCCCGCTGAGTCCCAAGAATGTAATATCCTCCCGAGCAAATTGGAAAGTATTTTTGGAAACGCTAAAAATTGGGGGTGCTGACTTGATAAAAAGTCCACCCCTTTAATCGTGATATCCCTAGTGTTTCAACCTGGAACATCAATACTGAAGGACGTCAAGTTTCATTACAACTCCGTCAACAGCTAATCTAATTGTATTTTGAAAAGTTGTAATTTACGAGTGACGATATCCTGACATTGAACATGAACGTCAAACATGATATAGTGTACGGACGAACCAATTTAGACGAGGTTTAAGGGCGTTCCTCCGAAGCAAGGGTTGGTCAATAGTGTGTGTCCAGTTTTGTCGACGCGCCCAAGCTTTCAATTTTTATACAATTTTCATGATTTTTTTTTTTTTTAATTGTTCAATTCGATTTTACTATATTTTTGCAGCATACCTCACAACTTTCTAATTTCGTGATTATAGAAAGAATTTGAGGGGATAATACCGAAAAAGCGCATTTTTATGTTGGTCAAATTCCCTTTTTGTTGGTAAAGAACTCCGACAGCGCTCTGAATTCTCCATTTCCTCCTACTGGAGTGGGCTTCAGAGGGCATAGGGGTACGCGGCTACGACATATTCATGCCGTCCGGGTGGCTACACCAGCCACAGCAGGGAGGTGTTCAGGGGTAGTCGTGGGGCATTAGATACCCTCAGCCGTGCCTGTTGGGATTAAAATGCATCATGTGGTGCAGCAGTGTCCAAAAAGTCATAGTGGCCGCATTCTCCGTCATGATGCGGTTGTTTAGCAGATATCAGGTGCATTGTCATCCAGTGGCTGTGGAGAAAGAGAGACTGTATCATATGCCAAGTAACCAGGGCAACAAGCCAGATATTGTTGTCATTATACCTGATGGGTCTGTCATAATCCTGGATGTTCCAAGTTGTCATTGACATGTACATGGAGCAGACCTTGAGGGCTGAGAAAAGTAAATATGATGGAAACGACAAGCGGTATCTGAGCTAAAAACAGCGGAGCCATCAAAGTTACAGCTGCAACCGTTGTTCGGGAAAAGTGCCATGCAGTTACTCAAGCTGGGCGTCTCACCAGAAGTACTACGTGGTATCACCATCCGCGTCATTTGGGGCTTTCACTTAAACTGGTTGTCGTTCTATAGGTGCACTTTCATTCATCCCTCTCGTTCATTTAAGATTTTGGTTCTTCAGTTGAACATATTTCATTTTGTGAATAGAATAATAACGTGGGGTAATAGTAAAAAATCCTTACACTATCTCTATTATCATCTGATTTTAGTGATTCTTAGAATGTTTGTATTTCTCCTCGATTTTAATTTAGTTGTACCGCAAACCTCGAAAATTCTGAATTTCTTGCCGATAATAGTAGTTGACAATCTATTCGAGCGGTTCTCATACTTTTTTGGGCTTTCAAGATTCTTTTCATGTTCGATTAAGAGTTTTGGTCAAGTTTTGAATCGTGCTTCAGAAGGGGGGTGATTGGAGGGGGTAGTGTCATAAATCGACACATCTCCACTATTTTCTTTTTTTCAAATCCCAATTTCAGTATAACTAACCTCAGTTGTGCTATAAACCTCGGAAATTTAAGATTGGCTGTCGGGAAGGAAGATGGAGGAGATCAGTAGTGGATTCATTCAACCGCTTCTTATACGTAGCTGAATACTGAATCGATTTCCTTTTTTTCAATTAGGAATTGAGCCTTGTTTTTACAAATATTTGAAAGTGATAACAATTGTTCATAAGTGTGATAACAAAATCCAGGCTTAGAGACCTACCTTTAATGCTCACATAACAAACCAATATGTTTGGTTTATTGTTTCCGAAATGAATCTTTGTGATCGACCCAGAAAAAACTGTTTAACCCTCTGCAGAGTTGATCGTTGATGTTCTGAGATGTGTATTTTACGTTAGTGGTGAAGAGATATTCGTTCAATGAATCGAATGAGGTCACTTGGACCGCATTAAGTCAACACGAATTAAAATGTGAATGTTTTTAAACATAGTGAAATTCCCCATTAAATTGAAATGATCGAATCAGCTGAAATAATAGCAAAGGAAATTTGTTTTCGAAAATTCCTTTGGAAATCGAGTTTATTACAACTTTTGTTATGTATTTGCGGTCACGTGAAGCGTAGGGTGATTAAATCATATCATAAGATAAGCTAATTGTGTGGTATATTAATTTTCAGTATTTCCATTCTTGAGGTTCAACTTCTGAGTACCTTGTACAGTGCACTGTACATTGTACCGTTGTAGCTATTTAGATATCAGCTTTTGCTGACTACTATTGAAGTGTTAATGTTCACGGAATTACATTTATGACATTATAACGTTTTTATGACAGCTATCAGTTGAATTTCTTATCCTATTCCTAATGCACTATTTTAGGTATTTAGATTTCAGATTTTGCTGACTACTTCTGAAGTGTTAACGTTTACTGAGTTATATTAATGATATTGAAATCGTTTACGATCCAAATAGAAATCAATACACGTTGTGGGTACGCACTGATCAGTTGAATTTCTGATCCTAACCATGGCTGATTTCTTTTCCAATCGAACTAAGGAGGTGGTATTTAAATTAAGCTCTTTTTAACGCATCTATAATGCAATAACGGTACTCTAAAGGCTTAGTTAAGAACACTTTGTACTTTTTTTAGGTACGGGCGCGCCGAATTTAGATAATGTATCACATACACTGTTCCTAATAAACACAGATCAGTGATTTACGTATAAGGGCTATCCAATGCACAAATAACTGTAATAATTTTAATTTGCAGCATTTTAATGTTTTCAAAAAAAATTTGTTTTTTTATTTGGCTACTTTTATGTTCATTCTGTGTTCACTATTCATTATGTTTGGAGTCAGACAGGATGGGGTTTTCTTTTACCCTTATCGTCATGAGAAATGTAAAATATTTAGAGTTGTCTCACTGAATGAAACACATTCAATGGCGCTCAGTTCATTTCAATCTAACTCCCAATGAACACAGCGTAATATCCTGTTCATTAAGAAGTGCCTTGGCGCACCGAGACCTCAGCCAATTACAATAATTGGTTCTCGGTTGATGTAGCGATGAGCTTATACCCTCGATTGTTTTAATTAAAATTAATCCCTTCGGTGTCGGTTTACTTGGTCTCTTCTAGAGCTGGGCGATATTCGATATTCAAGAGTATCGATATTATCGTTGGAGGAGTATCGATATATCGAGAAAATATCAATGATTTCTCAAGGTATAAATAACGGGCGTTACCATTGCATCATTTCATGTAGTGATAATTACCTAATGGAATTTCTACGATGACACTGTAATTTTTAAAACTTGCCTAACTCTTGAACATACCTGAAAAATAACGAAAAGCCACCAAATGACATGTATAATTCAGTGGATAAATGGACTCCAGATGGTAAATAGAAGAAGAAATAAACAGAAAAATAGGTTCAAACCCACAAACTTTAATTTTGCTAAACGCAGGTTGGAATTAAACTCGCTGAACCCATCCGTTTTCCGTTCTAGGAAGTATCTGAACAGCAAGTTCACATAACCGGGGAACAAGCTTCCTGCTGTTGAAAAATAATTTGCTAGGTTTTAACGAGAGTATGAAATGAAATGAATTTTGGAAGTAGGTACCTAAGGTAACGGTACCGGTAGTGGCCACAGTTAAGAATTTTTTTCTTTAGTTTTGACAATTATTGTGGGCCAACAGTAGTACTGACTTTCTTCAGCACTCATTTAGAATATAGCCCGACTCTTCCCTAACATATCCATTGCCTAAAACTATCAAAAGAACAATTTTTTCTATTTTTTATTAATTTTTTCTCACACCTTTATTTTGATCTAGTAGTGGCCACATCAAATTACGAAATTTCCAGTAGTGGCCACGTGCATGTCTCAGTAGTGGCCACTTGACATTTTGCCCTCCTTACGTGTTTAATATCATTAAATTCAATACCAGATGAACAAAATTGATTCTATCCAGTAGAAGCTCTAGGATACAGCCCAACAAACGAGGAAACTAGGGACGGTCATATTGAGAAGTTTACCACAATTTCCAATGATGCTCTGCGCACTCCTAGTTCAACCTCTGACTTCAAGATGACATGAGCTGTACCTCCTGCAAGTTTGAAGCCACTAGGAGACCGGGAATCCTTATTTCTCAAATATAAACTTTAAAATGGCCACTACTGGAGCAGTGGCCACTACCGGTGCCGTCACCTTACTGCGTAGAGAGCAAAATATCGAGAATATCGATATTGCAGGAAAAATATATTCAAAATGTATCGATATATCGATACGGATATCGATATACGGATCATCTAAAGACGTTCCAGAGTTGAAATAAAAAACAAGAGGATGAAACTTGTTGTTTATGTGTTACCTACTCGAAAGTGCTATTCAGAATTTGAAGATTATCACAGAACTGTAATATCCTTCATAACGTCCAGAATTTTTCCATAATTAAATAAATTAATCCATTATTACACAGATTACAGAATTAAGCGGTTCACCAAACCTCTATTACTTCCTAGTTCATCTATAAGTAGCCGAAGCATTGTTTTCACTTTCAAAACATGGAATTTTTGTTTTCCCCAAAATCAATATTCCCATTTCAGGCGAAGTGTGGAAATAACGTGGAAAAATTCTATTTTTCATCATGAAATTTTATTATTGCCTTTTTATAACAAAAAATTTTAAAAAAAAATTGCACTTTTTAAATTTTTATTTTTTTTTATTTTTAATTGCAAATTGTAAAACTACAAGGGGTTGTTTACGACCCAATGGCCTCATCTATGAACTCAAATCGTATGGTAAGACTTGAAGCATTCGGGGTGGAGGTTACTCACACTTTTCACACTTGTGAATTGTTTTAGTGTTGCATATTCGGCATCTATTTCTTTTGTCTGATGTGTGTCTCACTATATCTTGCCGCTGTAGACGTGTTGATAGATAGCAGCATTGGTGGAATTATCACGTCGTTGGTATCGTACCTCGTCAAATCACCAACGACACTACTTAAAGGCTTAAAAAATGATATGGAGGCTCAAATTACATTTTTAACTTGAAGTCAAACTTTGTTTATGCTCTCCTGAGAAATTCGATTTTCGCAGAAAAAAAGATTCGCTAATTTGTCATAGTGGGGACGAAATGACAAATACACTTGTGTTTGATAACGGAGACATTAGAGGAAGTACGGAAGGAGATTAGATCTAGTGAAATATTTCGCGGTCAAGGTTGGCTGAATAAATGAACGAATAAATAACTGAACGTTGAATCAATGTTGAATAAACGTTGAATAAATTAATTAACGTTCACCTGATAATGATTCTATCTTAATTTAACGCCCACGTTTCTCGTCGAATTTCCCTTGTGTAATAAAAGAACATTTTCCCTTTTTGCTAACTTTAGCAAAATTATGGGGGGGATAATTACAACTTTGTTTATACACGAATTTAATTATTATTTAATAATATTGCCAATTTTCATCAAAAAGATTGGATAAAGTGCCTCACTCTCACCTCATTAGTAAGATCAATGCCTTTGGATTCGACGGTACTCTACTTAAATGGTTCAGGTGTTAACTCACGAATCGTTCTCAGGTTCTTAGGATCAAGTCCTTTTTGTCCACTCCTTTTCCAAATACTTCAGGGGTGCTTCAAGGAATTGAATAAGAATTACATAAATGTTTCCCGGTTTCTGTAGGGAATTTCTTGTCAGTTTTTTGTTATGTTGGTCTCAGCAAAAAGCAGGTTCAGTGCTCAAATGATGGCGTCCGAAATTGCTGTAAATTAAGATCCTCCCTTCACGCATTTCAGGCCATACATACGGTTACATGGAGTTCACAACGAATTCAGTTGTTCCGCTCCAATCGGACCCGAGCTGCGAGGGCATGACAAAGTCGTAGGCAGCGAGGTAGCATCTGACGATAAATTATAATTACGCCTTTCAGCGCTACCCCATTCACTGAGTCCTTAATTAGATAACAAGCCGCCGGCCGGGTTTTCCAACGCTCTGGATTTCGTCCGCCCATCGCCTCGCTGGCGGTTAGTCAATTCAGTCGTGGTTTTAATTTTCTCCTTTTTTCCTTATATTTCCGATATCTGCTGATTGATCTACACCACTGTACCAATCATTTAGCTACATCTAATGGATTGTCAGAACATACGTATTATGATCTCCTTTCGAATTTAAATGATCTAGAATGGATTTTGCTACCGAGTTAACCTTTGGAGATGTTTCGTAACCCCACGCAGAAAATAGAAGACTTGTTTTCCCAAAAATCCAAATTTCCGCTCACTAATACGTGTTATACTGTTTTGAACAAAGTCAATACCATGCTGTTCAAAGTATTTTTTTCTATCAGTCAATTTTGGAAGTAGGAAAAACTTTGCTAGATCCTAGTATTAGTTCATTGAGATCTTCAAGGATTATCCGTGTCCAGCTCTAGACCAATATGAATTTCATCACTACTGAATCAGTAATGTGGTTCTAACATTTCCTATTTTCATAAACTTATAATAACATACCGAGGGACAAGTGGAATCGACCAACACCTTGGACCAGCCTTGGAAACTATGCCACATCGCCCAAACGTCGTCGAATTTTAGGGCTCTGCGTTCCACATTTCTGTTTTTAAGATCTCCGAACCGACCAAGTCACGCGGGGTTCTAAATTTAATAGCAATGCAACGGGAAACCTGATTCATCATAACTAGAGTAAAAGATGCAGTGATACTGCTTCGAACAATCGAGTTAGCTCTAAGATTGGGAGTACAAGTACAAGATTTGCAATTGCTGGCAAATGGTGTAATTCTCTTGTACTTCCCCAGAGCCCAAATCTTGATTTGCTCTTGCTGAAGTGATCAAATTAGTTCTGAGAATTTTAAGATCTTTAAATTTTGGGAAGAAAACACACGCCTGTATTTATCAGCTTCGATTCCGTATTCCTGAAGATAAATATGTCCAACTTTGGAAGGAGCTGCGTAATCATACGCAGAATATAGAAACCTTGGTTTCTGGAAAATCAAAATGTCCTCTTAAACAGTCTTGAACAATGTTAGTTCCATTCTTTCCAGTCTGTAACTAAGTCTATTTTCTTAACAGTACATTTTGGAAATAAAGAAAACCACGTTAGATCCCAGTTCAATCTCATTGAGATCTTCAATTGTATTAATGGTGTTCAGACCAACATGCATTTTATCACTAATGTACCGATAATATGGTCATAAATAATACTGTTTTCTTCCACTTTCAATAATACTCCCAGAGACAAGTGGAATCTACCTCAAATACCAGATTTGGAATCTAAGCAACATTGCCCAAATGTCGTCGATTTATAGGACTCTTCATCACCAATTTGTTATTTAAAATATCAAAATCGACCAAGTAATACTGGAAACTAAATTTAATGGCGGAAAACCTGATTAATTATAGTTAGAGTAAACGATGTAGTGATTATATGGGCTTCTAACAATCGAGGGAACTCCAAGACTGGCAGTACAAATGCATGATTTGCAATGGTCAAACCCTTTTGTATTTCGCCTAAAGCCCAAATCATGCAGTGTTCTTGATGAAATGGTATATATGTACTCTGAGAATGTTAAGTTCAATAAGCACCTTTAAATTTTGAAGTGAAAACTGTAAAACTATAAGCTCCAATAAAGTAGTTCTGGAGACACAGCTGTTGGGAACCGTGGAAGACCATGATGGAGCACTTTTGAGGCCATGCACGACTGAAGCAGTGCATTCAGACAGTCCTACAATCAGAATGAGTTTCAATTTGGATACTATGGATCTTATTGTTTAATAGATCATATTTTAAATCTCTGCCTTCCACCAAGTCACCTAATTCCCCCTAACTAATCAAGTTAGCGGTTTGCGGATGTGCATCAGACTTTTGAAGTACCCAATACTGTAAATCATATCGTTCATATTGTTCATTAGATGATATTTTAAATCCCCTCCTCTGCATAAACCGTCTTCTGATGAATCAAAACAGTTCGAGTTCACCAGATTCCTGGGAAACGCTCTGCAGATCATAACCAGGTTTTTTCCTGTAAATGCTCCTCGTATATATTGTGCCCCCTAATTGGCATCTCTCATTGGCATTGGTGTCTCGTAATTAAGTAATAACTCACTATTAGCGTCGATTATATTGAACTGGCCTGCATTGGCACTAACTGCGACGTTTGTCCTACAAACTACAACTTGATTCTCGCGGATTATTACACTTTCAAGCAAAACTAATCCCTCAATTAATCCATTTCTCCATATCCGGATCTAATGAATTTAACGAAAATAGAAGTCGTTGTTGATGAACGTTTTGTATTAAGTATTTCTTCAACCTAAACCTAATGGCTAAGTGTGGATTTCTACTCATAATGTCACAAAGCATATTCGTTTGGTTTTTTGTACTCCACCCAACTACCAATTTATTGTAGGTACTGTAAGTAAGAACAAGTCGGAATGTGTTCGAACTTGTTTTCCGGGACCCAACGCAACAGAGCGAACCACTAATCATGATCCCCTTATGGCTGAAAATCATTCTAAACCAGATTCCTGGGAACTGTCTGTACATCATGTTCTTCAGCGGATTTCCTACTAAATGACTACTTTGCGCTGTGCTGTTCCAATCAAGATAACCGTTCAGTGTATGGCAACAATTTCTTGGAACCTTCGGCTGATAATATTCGCCAGGGGATCGTATTCTACGTCTACCGCATTCTGTCAACTAATCAATGTATCCGTTCTGTTCGTTGTCCCTGATTCCTCGGAACTTTCTGCGAATAACATTCATCAGTCCAACCATGTCCGAAGTGATATTGTATTGTATTTGCTCTCATATTGATTCAATGAAGGTAACTGTTCAGGATATAGCATCAGATTCTTGTGAACTCTCAGTCAATCATAGTCCTCAGAGGATGATATTCTAAATAACCACTTTACAATGCTACCTCATTCTGGTAACTAATGAACATAAATGTTCGGTTCGTTGTGCCTGATTCCTTGTAACTCCCTGCAGATGATATTCATCAGTGAATCAGATCAGTGGATGACCATCTGCCATCGCTACAGCATTGTATCCAATCAAGGTACAGCTTCAGGATGCACTTTCAGCACCGTACTTCTCGGATGTAAATCAATACCTCAAACCTTCATTCCCTGGCTATACCGTATAATTATTTGTACTATAAAACAATTTAAAGAAGTTTACTCACACAATATCTAACCAAGTCAACTAGTGGCGACGACTCAATTTTATGAGTTGTATACCGCTTTGAACTGAATTCAATTTTTTCCAGTGGAATCTTTTCCGCAAGTATGAAATACTAGTTTTTTATCCAATTTAAACGAATTTTAATGTTCTACAGAAAACAAGAGAGAGTTTTAGGATAATCAACGTTTGAATATTTGGGGCTTAAGTAAACGTGAACATGCATGCAGGGATCGAACTTAGGGATTTTCAGCGTCGAACTGAGCGATTTAAGAAAAATCCGCTGGACCTCAAAAACCGCTGTTGCTAATTTAAATCTCCAAATTTTTTTAAGCTCGTCGCAGATAAAACGGAACTTTTCTGGCGAAATTATGACGTCAATAGTTTCATTCGTCTCCAGCTTACAATAAAGAATTTTTTTTTAAATCACTTATTTACATTGTTGTACAGCTTTTTCATTTTTCTCAAACGTATCACTAGTTACATCAGCTTTGTGTGTATTCGACTCATACTGTTCCAACACTGAGTCGCACTGTCATTTTACTGTACGACTTGTCTAGTTGGCATTGCTACTGCATTTTGCTGTCCTAATTAAGGTAGACATTCGGTTCAAGGCACCACAGTCCATGGAACTCTTTGCAGATAATATTCTTTAGTGGATTAGATTCTGAATCTCGAAATTGCACTGCTACCGCATTTTGCTGACCAATCAAGATAACCGTTCGGTTCGTGAGACCACATTCCTCGAATCCATAAGCAGATTATATTTTCAGACATTTCTCCCCCGGCCATCGCATGTAAAACGTTCGGAAGAAGTACATCCATTCAATATCTAACCAAATCAACTATTGGTAGCAGTTTAACAATACTAGTTCTCATAAATCTCAAGTGTAAAGCTTTTTATTTGTCTCAAACGTACAAATAGACAAACCAGCAGAGTCTGTATTCGACCCATACTGTCCCAATACATTTTCGCAAGGTCATTTTACTTTAGCCAAGTAGCTATTTATTGTAGTGTAAGTATGATAAAAGGGCCGGCTTAGCCAGATAGACGTCCAAGACCCGGCCGGAATGACTTCGTACTTGTGCCCTCGGCCCCGCGCCAAAGGGGCCAACAGTTAATCACGGTCACAGGGTGCGATAGGGCTGAAAATCACCACCTTACATTAAGCCTAATTCCCCAGACCAATCAAGGTAACGGTTCAGGGTGCGGCACCAGATTCCCGGGGACCCTCCGTAGATCATATCCTCAGACCTTTATGTCCCGCCTCCCCCTGACTTGTAAATCAAGGAAACTTCAGCCCCGTTCTCCGCCTCTGATTACCTTTTCCTTCTCGTCTTTCCGTGAGCCACCGCCCGCAATCTCCCACGGCGCCCATTTTCATAATCCGGTTCCATCAATTAAACGGACAGTCACGCACGTTGATTAGCATTTTTTTTCTTTTCCTCCCTACCTGGGGAGCTAATGGGTGGAATTAATTGAATTTGGGGGGTACACTAAAGTGGCCCCAAAAGATAATTTAATAAACTATATCAAAGGGTAATCAGATCCCGAACGTACCTGTGTAAAACAGTCATTTCTTCCAAAAAGAACTAAAAAGTGCCAATCAAGCAGCATGATTGTATTCGCGAATTTTTATAAATTATTGTACGTCATTGATATTAAAATATTATCAAATTTGAACAATTTTATGACAAACTTCTTGTTGTATTTGAACGTATATAGGGTGTCCCATGAGTTGAAAATTTGATCCCCCCCCCCCCCACGCAATCCTAAAATGTCAAATAGTCCTAAAATGGGTTATAAACAAAAAAAATTTTAAAATTATTTTTTTATGAATCATCATGTTTTTTCCAAGGATCTCATATATTCTATTTGCGCACCCCGCGCAACCACGTCACCCTGCGCAACTACGTCACCCTGCGCTATTGACACTAAATTTCTTATTTTGAATAGGAACCCGTAGATTCGGATTGTGCCCAAAATGTCATGAAAATTTGATCCCTCAAACAAGTTTTTTTATCGCGCGCAACCGGTTCAGCGAGAACGCAAAGTTGCGCGCAACCCCAAAACTGTCAAATAGTGGAGGATGGTGAACTCTAACGTGTGGCACATGAATTTTCATTGTTTTTTAACGCTGATTCACGTGATGCTATCCATTTTTTGATTCGACTCAATTTTTGCGGAATGATACTGAAATTTGTTTATTTACTTAGTTTGAAAAAAAAGTCTTTTTTAGCTCATGTGTTTGCACATGAAATTCCTGCTCCTGCACAAATGTGCATATTTTTGTTTCGGGTTCCTCTGTATTCGTGAAGGTATTATATTCTCGTGTATTTCAACTTTATCGTAATTCAATATTTCTTTATTTACTCGTTAGTTGTAATTTTCTTCCTTCCATTATTACAAAAGGTTTCCATCTTAAAACGAGAAAAAAATCGCTGAAGATTTTCCTATGGGTTAACCAACCCGATACCATAATGTTTCGTTACAAATCGGTATCACATTGTTAGCTGTACTTGTCTATCAATCAGTTTATGTCTGCATGCCCTCCAAGGAAGAAGTTCTAAGAAACTGTTCAGAAATGATCTGTTAATATGTAAAAAGAAATATTAACCCTGGTCTATTGTAATAATAGAAGAAAGAAAATGACAACCAACGACAACCAACTGGAGAAGAAACCAACGAATCAATTTGGAAACATGATTCATATTACGAATCCTAACTATGACAGAATCAATGTGTCTTGTAGCTTAAGTTATTATCAATGATAAATCCCAACTATTTACATTTATCAGTGCAGGACAGCTCCTGTCTGAGTACCTTCGGAGACAAGGGAAATATACATGAAATTTTAATGCATTTTGTGTGGGATATAATTTGCTTCCAATTGAAAAGCGAAGTACCTATGTCTTGTCTGCATCTATGCACAATTTATTGGAGTCAAACCAATGTCTGACTTGAAAGAAACTGAGATTAATGGTATCAATCAATAGAAAATAACGAGATAGCTACCATAGTTGGAGGACAGCTTTATGATTAACAATAGTTCATCAGAGGTAGATCATACCACCATGCTGTACGAATTCGGGTTTCTTTTTCCACGCATCCATATTAATGTAAGCTATCAAGTTCATCAAGCACATTGGATATGGTTTCAATATCAGTGGTACCTTTGAGGATTATCGATAGGCCTTGTTCCCATAATCCACTGCAAGACAGAGAGAACGGCTCTCGGAAATGGGATTATTAGAATACTTTGTGACCGATTCGGAATGGCTTCCAACGCTCGGGCGAGCATCTCCGGGGTTTCTATTGATACGGAATCATAGATATATAGAGCGAGTGGGATGCGATGACAAGGACCGGATGGGAGTTCGATCCCATAAAACACGCTCCAGCGAGCGTTCCAACTAGCGAGTTGATGGGCGAGGATCCGAGGGGGTGTAAAGTTGAATCATACGACGGCGGGTCGGCTTCAGCTGTGCGAGTTGTGTGGACGAATACTAGACGGTTCCAAAGGGACGACACTGTCCGCGGATATCGCAGCCTGCCGAGGGCTGGCCCTCATTACGGGTTAGCGACGTCTCGTCTAGCTGCCTTGGGAGGTTGTTACAGAGGCTGGAAGCATTCGATTGCGATAATGAGCTCTAATCACACGCTATCTACGTCCACCAGTCTGCGTTGGATTGAAATCTCGGCAAGATCTCACTGACTTCGCCTGAATGAGGTGGATGTGGACAATTTCGTATCGCTGTATATAGAACATCCACTACAACATCGAAATACATCTGTACGCTACCATGAAATCACCACCTAGGTCTCATCAAACTCACGTATTCATCTATTTCTGCATATATACTTCGCAACATAGGAGATTGCAGAACAGACCTGACGAATAAACTTGATTTACTTATATCCTTCAACTTTTACAGGACCATAGGGCGTCTACAAGGCTCATAAAAAGTCCAAACGTCTACATTTTGAACTGGAATGGTTATGAAAGGTTCCATTGACACCCTTTCACCTCCTTCTCTGTAAAATTTAAGCTTATGCATCACAAACTATTGCAATTGCTATTTTCTGTCCCAACCAACCTAGAAAGCTGACATTTGAATGGTAAATCGTGGGCTTTTGAACGTAACAAGTTAAAGGATATGGAATGATTGGTCTTTCGTGCAGAGCTTCATGCGCGAGCTATAAGTTCTTACATCAGCTTTGGTTTTGACGTAGGAACTAGTCAACGTTGCCATAACGGAATTCATACTTATCACGAAGTCATCCAACTGTCTTTGGACATCGAGAAATCAATTACAAAGTATGGAGTGATTAGCTATGATCAGGGCCGTGCGGCTAATTTAATTTCTAATAGAAATGGAGGTATTTTTATGGCATCTAATGTGGGCAAGACAAAATATGGAGGCATTTTAGATTATGTAACACTGACTACATCTAATATACCTATTTCTGCTACAAGGAAAAATGCATGGAGACATTATTGTGTTCTTGAAGTCCAACCTGAGTGATTTTATTTTGAAATAGTAATATGTTATAAGGTGGGAAAACGATGGATCACTCAAAATGCTAGCCTTTTTCCTTCACACAGGCTTGTAACCTCCAGAGCCAATCGTCGATGGAAGTAACCAGCACTTCCTGTGGAAAATTACGAACAGCATTCAACAGTGACGACTTCAAGCACTCCAAATTACGGTGCCATCGGCGACAAGCCATCGGCCCAAGATGAGATTAAAGTCGGTAGTCCATGGGTTCATATCCAGGCTTCCTGAGGTTGATTGGACAATCCGACATGATAAATTTGGCAACATTTGAGCCTTAGGCCTGAAAATGAGTTCTGCTGAAAGACCCATGTTTTCCCTTAAACAGTATGGCATTCAGGGGCATCATTACTGCTGAGCGGTGATTTCTAGCTCCCTACATAAGATAAACACCGATTCCAAAGAAGGCTCAGCGTGCACTCCTCAAGCTGCACAGTTCGTCGAGCCTTTTTTACAAGAACTTATGGCGTAACTAGGTACATAGATCAGTTATTTGCGTAGAATAGTTACTTTCATACAGAAATGATAAACCCGTGTGCATAACTTTTATCCTACGTCTCGCTGGTTGGCTACCTACTAGTCAAATTGTGATAGAGGTAAACAATTACTCGAAGTACACCATGGGAACAACTAGTTTCTCAAAATCACAAGACAGTCATCTCATTACCTAAATGCCTCCTAGAGGGGAAGGTATTACTCAAAGTCCCCCTTTGTGTACACAATGGCAGTGGTAGTCCGATGAATCGCCCCAACCTGAGGTGGTATCTACTTTACTTGAACACACGATCTTTCTATGTCTTCAATTTACCTTCATTCATTGATAAGCAGTGATTGTTTCAAATAAAATTTCCTGAACTTGAGAAATGATCTATCTGTCGTGTTTTCAGATATTACACAGTATCCTCATTGCTAATGCATCTATCAATCAAGGAGCGCAAGTTCTCCGCGGGTAAGTATATTTCAGTACCTTTATAGAGTAAGTGTATTAGCTTAGTGGTTCCTGAATTCGAATCCATACTACTTTCCACCCACATTCAACTTTTTTTTCCAAGCGTTCTATTTATAAAACAACTAGTTACCTCACACATTATTGTGTACGTAGCTACCTAAACATAAAGTTCCCACAATTTCAGTTTATCACAATAGTATCAGTCCAGCTACGAGCAACACATATTGCAGTTCAGCTCCGAAGCTTTAGATCACAGTGCCAAGCACAGCAGCTGGCGAGCCTCTGGGTTCGTGTGCTTGAGCAATAGATAATGGTCACCACGTGAATAGGTTCATTTGAGATTATACACACATCCAAGTTCATTAAAAAATAGTCATGAAATAAATAGGTACTTACAAGACATTTTTCACTTTTTTCAAAGAGCGTTTCAGGTGATGGATCTCTGAAGAACGATCAGAATACTTATCTTCTTGACCAGCAATGCCTCTTATTTATTGCTTGTCCCTCATAGATTGTGCCACATTGGTTTTACTATCTCATTGACGGTCTCCATCTGAAGGTCTCTATGAAGTTCGTAATTTCTCAAGTACCCCTTAGCATTAACGATTGCCTGAACTACTTTATTTTGGAATGTTTTAATGATTTTAACGTTTGTTTTGCCCAGCACCCCCATAGTTGAATTCCATAGGTCCATGAAGGCATTTAACATAATTGGTCGTCAAATGTTTTTTAGGAAATTTTTATTTTTGAGTAGTATTGTTTAAACTTATATTGGCTTTCTTACTACAGAAAGCGAAAAAATGGCAATTCATAAAATTAAATCTACAATGAAAAACCCTTTATTTGGCTGGTTTTCAAAATGCAATTTGTCAATATTTCAATCCTTAACGTTTAACGTTTGTTATGGATATGGTTAGTTGCCCATTCCCGCTTCTTGAATCCGTCGCTTTGGGACATGAATCAGACTCCTTCAAGCGTCTGGGTCATCATCCTCTGAATGTGGCCGAGCATTAAACCGCATTCAGCTGAATGGAAGGAGCAATTATACCATTCCATCACCTCACACGTTCATCATTCATTGACAGTTTATCGAATTTCATACCTAGGAATCAGTTTCGATTGTACTATATTATACAGTATATACACTCTGTATATAATAAACGGAGTAGAGCGTCATACAGCATTCGATGGTTTTGGATTCTACGCATATCTTGAGTCGACAAATTTTAATGAGGTGGATGGGGTTAGTATCTTTGGTTTAAATAGAGTTCAATTATTGAAAATTTCAAGCAAGTGAAGCAAATCAGCTGTACGGTAGATACAATCATCTCATAAAGATATTCAGGTCAGAAGCCATCCATATTCGGGGGTAATTCTAGGAACGAAAAACGGGTGATATTAAAATCCATCGTACATGGGGAATCATATTTGAAAAATTCGTTCGCCAACTGAGTTGACATCAATGTAACCTTTTCCCCAAGTTACAGCTCGTTCAAATAAGTCCGTATTCACATTTGCTGTTTATTCGCTTCTTCTGCGGTCGTCTGAATACACATTCTACCGCACTTCTTTACTCCGTTTGAACGGCCATTGGGTAAACACTAGTTCGGAAAAGAAAACCAATAGTTAACTCGTCAAACAAGTTGTCACTCGAGACAGCTGCTCTCGAGCCCGCAATGGAAACACATCCCTCCAGGCTTCCAACTCCCCATTGATTTCTTCCACTTCTCCCAGGGATGGGAAAATAGTAAGTTTGTTTTCTTTACATGCTACCTCACCTATTCAACAGATTCTTGAGAGTGTAGAGGCACATTGTTTGCTTGCAACAACGCTCAGGATGTATACAGAAGGCCATGATAAACATTTATTGTTGTTCCTCCTCCTTCAGACGTTACGGCGGTTATCGGAAAAAACTCGACCTTATAACGATTATTGTTGAAATGACCTCACGATTGTTGTTGTTAATTTCATTGAGGTTCAGCAAGGCCTGGAAATCGAAACGCGCCAAATTAGGGAACCGCGAAGCTATGGTTTTTGATATCCTGTTAGTGGTTATTGATATTTCCCCTAAGAGTTCGACTTTTTGGCAACAATCCTTTACTATAAAAAGTTTGGGTGTGTTAAGGGCCGGCAAAATTACACAACTGTCTCCTGGGCGGAAGTTTCGAAACATTTATATTCCTTCCTCACGGCTGGCAATGAAAGATATTGTTCCTAGTAAAAAATACCAATATTACATAAATTTCAAGTTATCTACATATTTCCAAGGAAGATTAATATGGTTATTCAGCAATTACCAGGTCTTGCAAAAACCATGGTTTGCTCGTTGTCTGTCTATATGACCTTCCCATGTACTCCCCTAATTGACATGCACTCTACCAATACTCTGTTATCAGCCCTGAAGAAGAAATATAAATGTTTTGAAACGTCATCCTACAAGACAGTTGTATGATATGACCAACCCTCGAGACACCCAAACATTTTATGCTTAATTCAATAGCCGAGAAAAATCAGACTGATCCTATGCTAAATTATGAGTATTATTAGGAGTTCCCTTATGGTATATTATTCAATAATAAACCATTGTAATCGCTCTTGAAAAAAAAGTCTAACCCCCCCCCCCCTTGGTTCGACTAGACAGATGACAGAGGGGGCACACAAATATCATTACGTTTCAAAGGGTGTAGAATCCAAATCTGCAATAAAATTTTTCCGTCCGTCCGTCGTACGCCGTACGCACGATTTCTCCCAAACGGCTGGAGCAAAAAAGCTGAAATTTTCAGGAAAAATCCATCTTGGTCCGACAACACACCAATTCTTTAGCCAGCGCTCTCACTTAATTTAAAGTGTCCTTTGAGGGTTGTCAAAGTTTTGTAAAATCCCTAAAAACCTTCAAAAAAAGTCGAAGCGGCCTAAATTTGGACTCTTTTTGAAGAACTTTCCATGAGGAATCGAATGAGCCCCTCCCCAGGTCCGTAGGTCAAACCATTCCCTTTGTGTGGCCCGATTTATGGTGCCAACATTTGCGTTATTTTGGTTTATTATTGTTTTTGTTTTGATTACAGTAACCTAGTGATGTAGTGAACGTGGATACTGGAGTGAACTTCTAAATGGGTTTATAGTCGATTCACGGGTTGAAATATTCTGTTAAACATGAAAAGCGCTGCCAAATTCTTTCACTGGGGTTTATTATTCAATTGGCTTGCGATCATGATTTGAATTTATACTAAGCTTTGGAGTGTGCGTGTTTCACAGGTGATAGAGCGATTATTGAATTTCAGGAGGCACACGAATATGATCAACTGATCAATCCAAATAGGTATTTTATTTGAGAACAGATTTACGTGCTCTATGCATATCTCCTGAAATGCATTAATCGCTCTATTCTATGAAACACGCACACTCCAAAGCTTAGTAGAAATTCAAATCATGAACGCAAGCCAATTGAATAATAAACCCCAGTGAATGAATTTGCAGCGTTTCATTGTGATTCACAAAAAACTTCTCAATATCATCAAAGCAACTTAACACTTCGTTCGAAAAAGTTGGCTAGAACGAGGGCCCTAACCTTTTCAAATAGTTTAACGAATATATTTAATAATTGATAATTCTATTAGTGCGGAAATCATATTACGAAAATTCGCTATTGTGGTCTTGATGAACGATGAAACTTTTTGGAAATACTTTTACTGTTTACCCTTGCAGCACTTGAGGTATTGAGAGAGCTGATGTTGGGAAAACCGTGTGTAACTGGGTGAATCTTACTTCGGACACGACTGAATTCGGAAGGGTCGTTGCGTAAAATACTACGACGCCGTCCTTACTATTCATTAGCCATAAATAAATGTATATCCCACGCAGGTCGCGTTCCCTCATTCCAATTGAATTAGGCGGATGACGGACGAGGGTTCCTCAAATATTTCGGCTGCTTTGAATTGTTTATTCCCGGGATCCTGTAGGTCTTGCCGCTGCCTTGGAATGCCGGGAAGGATTCCAGCCGGCGCGGGGGACGCTTCCGAAAACTCCGGTCATAATCTTACTTTTACGTTTTGAACGGAACAACTTGATGCACTTAGCTCGCTTTACCGTCTTAGGAGGTCCTGTCAGACTTATTTTGTTTGACGGAACATCCCAGGGCGACCGAAATACTACCCGAGTAACCCCAATTCAGTGAATAAGGGTTGAATTCACAGTCACTACTTATTCAACAGGAAATTCCCAAGTGTAGCTCAGAAGCGGGGTGGCTATTTGCGTTGTTCACTCTCATTGACTACGGAAATGCTCAAGCAAGTGCTTGAAAAATTAAGATTTTTTTTTTTTTTTTTTAATTTGCATTTATTTATTGTAAGAAGCTTACAATTTTCATATCTTTCACATAACTAAAATAAATTTTAATGTAAAATTGTAAGCAAAAACATCAATCACACAGTAAAGCATTGCCAAAATGCTACACCCTCTGAAAGACAAGAGTCTTGTGTAGAGGGAGGAGCGTCCAGAGCTACTTTTACCAAACTAGTATAATAATAAAATACAAAGAAAAAACATCTCATCTATTAGGCATTTGAACAAATTTTTATATTTAAGAGTCTTATCTACAATTAACCTTCGTTCTCTAACTTAGTAATAGACAGCATTATAATCAGTTTTTGTTTTATTCAACTATTATAGCTATTCATTTACATTAATATTCATTTTTATTTCACAAACATTTTTTTTTAACCTTTCGTTTAAATTGCTCTAAATTAAGTTGGCACACTTTATTATCAAAATTAAGTTGGTTGAACGTTTTAATACCCGAGTAGTCATAGCATTTTAATCCTTTCTCGGTACGTCTTCTTGGCAGTTTTATTTGAAGATTAGATTAGATATTGAAGATTAGAAGATGGTCCAAGGCTGAGTTAAGCACTTCCTTAGTCACGTTCCTTCACTTTCTCAATTAATTAAAAATCTTTACCTAACTCAGGACTATGAATCCCGCCCCTAGTTCCAATGAATAACAGCCCGGTACACAGTCTTCCGATTAAGCATTCAATCAGCGAAACAGGGTTTAATCGTAGAGCCCTGTTAAGGGCCACTTTCACCAATATTTTAAATCAACGTGTACTCAACGAACCATATATCTCATTATTTAAACAACAATTTTAGGTTTCACCAGCTTCGGTTCAGATAAATCCACGACCAATCGCTCTAAATCAACGTTCAAAACCAACCGAGTTTGGGTGGTTAGTGTCCCGAACAACGATTGACACCAGTTGATCAATCAAAATAGGTATTTTGGTTGAGAACAGATTTACGTGCTCCAAGCATATCTCCTGAAATTTGCAAATGTTTTTTCCAATTTCCATCTGTTTTCGGAAAAAGAGTTCATTTTTAGCAACATTAACGACTATTAACGGCTGTTATTTTAAACAATAAAGTGATTTTTTCATGAAAATTCATACATGAGTTTAAATTTTCTAAATTGTATTGAAATAAATAATCTAGGTTTGAACAAAAGTAATCATTTTCCAAGAGGTATTTTTCGGAAGCAATTTTTAAAGTTAACGAAATTGACGAGATAATCATTTTAAACAAAAAGAATCATGAAAAATGTGATTTTCAAATTGTATTTTGGTTCTCTTGTATTTACTGCAATGGAAAGTAGAGAAACCAGCGAGATAATCATTGGAAAATCAAGCGGTCGACAGCAGCTGCGCGAGCGGTGTGACTCAGGTTGGCGCGAACGCGTGAAGGTTGTATCACATGTGGGGGCTGAACGGCTAAGGAAAATTCTTGGACTGAAGAAAAATCGAACACGCGGCACGATCGTTTTGCCGCAACAAAGCGTGATGCCGCGTTGTTACGTCTGACACATCTGTAGAGTTGTATTGTTTGATCGCACTGATAGATCGCGATGGGCGCCCGCTCGCCCCCCCGTCGATCGCGTTCGTTTTTCACTTAAGACACGGCGTCGAGGAATGGTATCCATGATGCGTCTGCGGCCGGCGTCTGCGGCTTGCGATTTCTTCATGTATCTGCCGAAACAGGCGCCAGCTGCGCCGCGCTGCAGGAGAGTTATCTCTCAAGAGACGCGGCGCTGCAGGCGGCGTACCTATGTGCCAGCGTCAGTTTCGATCAATCATCAATCATCATAATCATCATCAATATATATACAGACGAAAATATCAGACCAGGTAGGTATATCAGGGGGTGGTAACGTTGGGCGGGTGGAATTCTCCGCCACCCCCCACCCCCACCCTTGAAGGGGAGCGTCGGACCGTCTCCCAGGGCAACCGCTGGGTGGAATTCACCCCCCCCCCCCCTTTCTCCCTCTCTCGACCACGCCAGTGAAGGGGACCCCACCAATGAGGAGCGTCTCCCAGGGCAACCTGCTCCCCTCCTCGGGGACTTGGAATATACGATTTTTGGTTTATTATTCAATAATCACTGGGGTTTATTATTCAATTGGCTTGCGTTCATAATTTGAATTTCTACTAAGCTTTGGAGTGTGCGTGTTTCACAGGTGATAGAGCGATTATTGAATTTCAGGAGATATGCATAGAGCACGTAAATCTGTTCTCAACCAAAATACCTATTTGGATTGATCAGTTGATCATATTTGTGTGCCTTCTGAAATTCAATAATCGCTCTATCCTGTGAAACGCGCACACTCCAAAGCTTAGTGGAAATTCAAATAATCAACGCAAGCCAATTGAATAATAAACCCCAGTGAAAGAATTTGCAGCGTTTTTTGTTCTATAACAATGGTGTCAGCTACTTTTGTGGGAGTCTATTTGAAATTGTGCTTGGCACATTTCCTCAATAAAGATGGTGCATTTTCTTTCTTTTGAACCAGTAGATGTAAATAAATTTTTAATAACTTTATTGGGCACCCGATAGTTGAAGAACTTTTTTTCTTTTTTTTTCTAACTCCATTCCATTGCCCTCCGACCTTTACCTTCATTGGCTTGGACGAAGAACTCGAAAATCACTATCAACCTCATTTATTGGCTGTTGGGCCGAAATTCACAACTCAGTTTGCACAATAAATTGCTGTTATACAAAACAGTACTTATGCCCATCTGGACCTACGGTATCCAGCTATGGGGATGTACAGCTAAAAGTAACTTGAAAATAATTCAAACATTCCAAAATAAGGTACTAAGGAGTATTGTGAATGCTCCATGGTACATTCGTAATGATGACCTCCACAAGGACCTCCAAATCGAAAGAGTCACCGATGTCATTAAAAGATACGCAAGGAACTACGAAAAGAGGCTTCGTGCTCATACCAACCCAGAAGCCATTAGGCTTCTCGACAACTCCCAAGTAAACCGACGCCTGAAAAGGACCAAACCATTGGACCTTGGATGCTGATGTGAAGCTGAAATGTGGTTTATTGTCCATGGACTAACACTCGTATAATATTGCGGAATTTATGTGAAGTAAATATCTAGATAGTTGCCTGTATATTACCTCAGTTGTAACTAGTTGATATATTAACAAATAAACGCTCTAAAAAAAAACCTCATCATGTTCCTCGTTGACAATATTATCAAAATAAACTAAGCTTATAATAACAAGAGCTTGTGGCGTACTAATGATATCAATATTTATAAAAAGAAGATGTTGAAGCGCGAACTAAAATCTGAAAACAACAACGATTGATCCGAGTTCATCCCTGTGACCGGCTAAGATCGGGCGTTCATCTGTTGAACCGCCTTGGTGAAATCCATTTGGCGGAGACGATCTCCGATCAAACAGTTGAATCTCTTTGAACTGGGATCGAAGTGTCTGTGAAAGGAGCCCTGAAACGTATAGAGAGAACAAAGCAGACACTCAACGTTTATCCGAACATTGCTATAGATTAATTCATACTGTTTGCCGCTGATAGATTCATTTCGCAACGCTCAATAGCTTCATCACTACATCCATATAAGATGTAAAATACATTATACACCAAATATTTACTTCTCATGTTATTGAAAATTAATTTTAAAAAATGTAAGCAACATTTGTTATTAACTCATCATTCAGGTTCAAGTTTAATATCGACTGTAAACAAAAATATTTCATCCACCTCCGGGACCCTAATGTAGAAAAGCTCTGCCGTTCAGTAAATATTGGATAATTCATTGAGTGTGCGTCAAATCCTTCTCGCATATGGCAACAGAAGGTGATTATGTTTAGTCAGGGTACACGGTTGGAAGAATTTACAATCGAATCGGCTTAAAAGCTGTTCCCTGAACGCCAAACACCAACCTAATTTTCACCCTATAAAACCGGCTAACAAGTGTATTCAGAAGATGTGGCTTCCCACTTGTAGACTTAATTATAAAGTTCATACACAAAATAACAAAACTTGATTAAATTTTATTTTTATTAATCGTTTATTTTTGTTTGTTTCAGGTAACAGCATCGCCACCCTGGAGTAGCAGGTCACATGAATTCATATCCTTCTTTTTTTTAAGTTAAAACTATGTACTATAATTAAAGACTGGAGGAACCTAACATTTTTGTCGAAAATAGGGTTCTGACAGTTTCTAACGTGTTGAGCATTGCCCAGTCGTGTGTTGATGGTGACTCACAACGAGCTTCTAAAATCAACCGTTTTGAAGTTAACTCGTGAATCAAGGTGCTACATAACAACTCTGTAACCCATGGATGGTAGAGAGCTATGCATAACAAATATCTGCAATATCTGTATTAAGGAAGGTGCCATAGTCATGATCAGCATAGTATTGGTAGACAGGTAAACCCTCAGGTGACCACTTTGGAGGAGAAAAGCCCAAACAAAAGTTCCAACTTAAGAACTTAAACTTCGATTTTCTCGAAATTTTACTTTTTCCAATATAGCACCCCTTTCACTATTGTTACCAATTTGTTGTATCTCCCATATTTTATCATAATTTCATGACTTTTCACTTTCAAGAAGCAGTGTAGTATTAAGATGTACAATTGGTTTTTAATTACATGGAAGTCTTGTTTTCACTTTAGGGGAATGAAAATGGTTTTTCCTCCAAAATCGAAATCTCCTACATTTTACGTTTTAGATCAATCTGAATAACATTGGTTTTGTGTCAGCAGATCCTTGTCCTAAGATTTCTCAACAGGTTTCATTGAATTTCGGTGAAGTTCTTAAGGTTAGAATGTATGGTCTTCTATGAATCGCTCAAAATGCAAGAATGCAAACGTTAAATCCACCAAACGTCATTTTCCCAGGTTTTTATGACAAGATTTCGCTAAAATTTGGAGGTTGATTGGAAAAGCAGACTTAATCATTTAAAATTTAATATCAAGTCAAAATTAGCGTGGCAGACCAGCAATACATGTCGTCACAGGCGATAGAAGGCGTTGATCTCTGCAGGAACATATCCCGCGGCATTTTCATTCCATGAATCTTGTATTCAGCATCTTTCAAGATTACGAATCATTCATGTAAATCTACTATGTCTGGAAGAACTATACACCTATGTAACCGACATGAGGAACCTATGTGACACACCCAACTTGGCATACGTTTTTAATCCTAAGTAACAAATAAGTTCTGGCGGGTTTTTTTAATCTTTATTTTTGATGGATATAGTAGTATTTCGAAGCCATTTTCAAAAATACTCCATGTGATATCAATTTTACCTTTATGTGTAAAAATGTACTCTAGTGATATTGGTGGCAACCGTTGTGTGTTGACGGCGTAGAAGTCAACCCATCCCTCAAGACCGAGCGGTCATGCGGGTTTTGCATACCCTCATTAGATGTAAGCACTACAAAGGTTGGTCATACCTACAAGCAGCCTTAATGTTATTGACGTTATTGGCCAAATGTTCCACAGAAGTGGGGTTTGGTAAGGGGGAAACAAATATAGGCTTTTCTTTCATTTGTACGTGTACAATTTCTTAGTACTTTCGCCTAACACAGGCCTCATGAGAGCAGTTGTTTCTATCTCTTGTTTTTGTTATGAAGTTCCATCTTTTAAAGGCCTTGTGGTTACCTTCCATTGTTGTACGGCAATTTTTCGATTATCAATTTGGTTTGACATTGAACAAAGAGCAAGTATGGGCGGCTCCATAAGTTCAACTGTTGAACATTTTACCTCTTTCATTTCGGTGGAAAATCGATTACGTTCTTTATTTCATTACCGTTCCCATCTTTATGAACAGTTGTGCTCTCATGCGGGAAAATCCAATGTTTTGAGTTTTTTTTTCCTTAAACCAATAAAACGAAAAACTGCCACAGAGACCTAAGGCAACAGCGAATAGATGGGAGGGTGGGAGACCGCCCGTAGACCTCTCAGGGAGCTGTTATCATTATCGGGGTCTGAGAGACCTCTGACTGTGAGGGGTTTGTGTGGGATGCTGAGGAAGAGAGGAAGTGGAGGGGTGCTATCGGATGGGTCTCTCGCCCAGATAAAAGGAAAAGCGGGCTCTCCCAGCACTTAGACGACCGGGTTTCATTCGCGGCCAGCGGAGATGAGAACATTTTCCTTCCCCGTCGCTCTCGGGATTCCGAACTCCCGCCGCTGCCACCGATCGTAATTACCCCGGCAATAACAGAGATCGACGTGGAGGAATGAAGAAGGGAAGGTCGGAGAGGTGAGACCCATTTTAACTGCAGTCATTAAACTGACCTCGCCTTGATCAACATTACTGTCCACCTTTGTCGTCTAATAGAATAAATGGTAAACCCATTACGAAGACAAAATTTGTTAGTTGATAACAATTATTGTCAAGTACGCAAAGAAACAAGCTCAACGTCTCGGATAACGCAGCGGAACTTCGTCGCCTATAAAGAAACAAATCATAGGATTTACCTGTGCTACCCCAATGACTTGGTAGTGTGGTAAGCTCTTTGTGTGAGCATAGAGCATACACGCTCATTGATTTCAAAATACGTCAACCTACGCGGGCTGGTAAAGAAATTTAAAGTGGACCGCATAATGAGGAAACCACGGATTATGCTAATGAATTATGGATCACTCACCGGACAATTTTTCGCAGTATGTTTCCTGTCCTGGAAAAGCCTTCGAAGGAGGAAACCAACCCAACACACACTCCAATACTGACAATTTGCGATATGTATTAGAAAACAAGCTATTGCAAAATTACTACGTGGGTAACCACTTACTAAAACTTGAAAAGTAGCAAATAAAGAGGGAAAAATTTCTTTCAGTAAGTAAATTTTTTTTTTTTTAAAGATGTTTATTGTTTGAGACTATTACATAACATGAATATACCTCATTGGAAATTTGTTCAAACTGCCCTTCTTAAACTATTATCTACAAACATGGTTGAGATAATTAACTATTTAAATATGATTGATTAAGTTTATTGGTAATTATAAAATGTCATTAGGTAGGTTGTGAGTTAACAATACCCCTTATGTGCCGTGGGCGAGATAGTCGTCTGTTATCTGGGGTATTGAACACCTGTTCAATCAGGGGGTTGAAGTGATCGTTGTTACGCTGTATGTACGTTCTAATTTCATTTCGTTATAAATCGTTTCGTTCCTCACGAAAGGTGGGGATCGAACAATCCGTCTTTGTAGGATTTTGTGTTGCCACTGCTCTAGTCTCCTGAACTCCGATCTAGAGCATGTTCCCCAAACCCCCGAGGCGTACGTCCAGATGGGGCGGATAAGGGTCTTATACAATATCAGTTTATTTTGAATTGACAATTGGGGGCTGTCGAGAAAGGATCAATAAGTCAATTTCGGAGAATTTTAGTAAAAGGTTGCGAGAGCGGATAAAGTACTCTGTGGAATCTCGGAGGAGAAGAGGCGAGTGGGTTGAGATTGTTTGATTGATTCCTAACTTGAACCTAGATAGCAACACCTGTTGGGTCACTCCATTGATGGCTCAAACACTTTGTTTTACAAGTAAGTTAAATAAAGATGAGGTTTTATTGTAGTTTTAAAAGTACTAAAAAAGTGTTTACAGTATTAAGAAATTGAATGTCACACAAAAAATTGCTGACGTTGTATTCGCATTCAATGAAACAGTTGTTTCATGGGCTGTCCCTACCCACAAGTCTTGATGAATGTCCTAATTTTTGCTTCCGAGTCTACCAAGGTAGCGGAAGCATTGTTTTCACTTTCGGAATGTGGAAATTATTTTGTCTCCAAAATAAAAATTCCACTCGCATTTTGCATTTTAGACCTTTCTGAACAATTTTGCTCCCGTGTCTGTCTGTCTGTGTGTCTGTCTGTCAGCAAATCCTTGTTACGGGCAAAACTACACGAAGTTATAGTCCGATTTTGATGAAATTTTCAGGGATTGTGCGGGTTGTGTAGATGGTCCCCTGTAGGTTTCATGACCCCCGGATAAATAGTAGCTGCGCATGCGCAAACGTGAAATCCTTGTTACGCGCATAACTCCGGGAGTTCTTGACCAATTTCGATGAAATTTTCAGGGATTGTTCGGTTTGATGTGTGGATAGTCCGCTATGAGTTTCATGATCCCCAGATCAATAGTAGCCTCTGCACATGCGCAAACGTGAAATCCTTCTTACGCGCATAACTCCGGGAGTTCTTGACCAATTTCGATGAAATTTTCAGGGATTGTTCGGTTTGATGTGTAGATGTTCCCCTATGAGTTTCATGACCCCCGGATCAATAGTAGCCTCTACGCATCCGCAAACGTGAAATCACTTCAGTCATCTCCATTCATTCAGCGTCAATGTCAATTTTTATTATTAGGTATATTTTATAGTTTGTACAATAGTTGAACATGCCTACCTTTATTTTCTCAAGTTATGCTCCTGTATAACAATAAATTTACCCTAATTCAATATTTACTTCGCCTAATTGAACGAAGTTCTTTAGTCAATAATAATTTTTAATGATCTATACAGTCATGTTATGGATACGAGGAAGCTATGTGCCACACCCACTTGGTAGACGTTTTTCCGTTTGGCATCTACCTGAGGCCACCTACAATACTTTTCAGTACTTTCTATAAAATGTTCTGATATTTTAATCTTCGATTTTTTCCTCTTTTGCACAGTTTTAAAACTTGGATCTCATATTCCCATATAGGGTGGAGAATCTGCTTGTATATTAGGAGTTTGTTGTGGATTTTAAGGCGGTAATACATTTCAACTGCCACAATTCGTTTTGTACTTTATTCTTTTAGTTAGGTAAAGCGAATGGATAAACATAAAGCGTTCCTGGTGACTCATTCGATTCTTTGTAGGCACGTCTATCAATAACGAACATAAAAACAATAGTTTTATTTCGAATGCTCTAGACATTCAGGTTTTTCGAGACCACCCTTTAGGATTGACTGACATCGATAACGGAATTCAGTACCATTTAGAACTCAAACGTGAATTTAAATCTGAGTTTTACTAACTTTGGTTCAGTAGTTTGAGGAAAACCTTCGGACGACAGACGTACGGGTTAAATTTTGTTTTTTCCTGGTAGATTACAAAGGTTAATTAAGTATTAAAATAAATAAACCAGAAAAATGATTCTTTGTTTAGAAAATTCAATTCAAACCCAAATACCGAAATCAAAATCCATGCCAGGAAACAGTGAGGTTTACACATCAATTTCCCGTAAGTCGTGAAAACGAATTCCGAAGGCCAGAACAGAGTATTAATCAATTTTACCTATCTATTAATATTATATCAGCTTTGTTTGACGTGTAATGAGAAAATCTGATTCCACCAGCTCTATATATTTAGATGGGAAATGAGGACCACATTCTCGGCCACTGCCCATTTAACTGTAATGCTGTAGCTCTGACGATTGTATTTTGGAAACTCGCGGGGCGGTGAGTTCAGCTTTAGACTCTATGGAATCTCAAATGTAATGTTCCGCAAACTATTCCCGACTCCCACCGCGAACTTCATCATTGCTTAATACCTTTGAAGTTAGTTGATTCGTTATTGTTAAATACCCGTTATTTGTATCGTTCCAAGCACTCCGCACCGTCCATTCAAATCGAATTCAAAACTAGATTAAATTCGTAATTCATCTGATTTCGTACTATTCGTACTATTTGAACTATTGTAATAATGCAAAATATGAAACGATCCTGTGCCCACCATGAAACTCTCTACGAATTCATGCCTATTAAATCTCGATGTGATTCTGCATGACGTACGAATTGTAATCGCTCTGGAAAAAAAAATTCTAACCCCCCCTTAAAATTTCATGGTTTACTTTTCAAAGGGTGTAGAATCCGAATCTGCAATACAAAATTTTCCGTCCGTCCGCCGTACGCCGTATGCACGATATCTCCCAAACGGCTGGAGCAGTAGATCTGCAATTTTCAGGCAAAATCCATCTTGGTCCGACGACGCCCCATTCTTGAGCCAGCTCTCTCACTCAATTTAAAGTGCCCTTTAAGGGCTGTCAAAGTTTTGTAAAATCCCTAAAAACCTCAAAACAAGTCGAATTGGCCTAAATATTTACCTATTTGAAGAACATACCATGAGGAATCGAATGAGACCCTCCCCACGTCCGTAGGTCAAACCATTCCCGATGTATGGCCCGGTTTATGGTGCCAACATTTGCATTTTTTGGGTTATTATTGTTTGTTTGTAACCTAGTGATGCCGATAGCGTGGAGTTGTAGTGAATGTGGATACTGGAGTGATAGCCGATGTGTATACTTGTAGTTTATAGCCGATACACGGGTTGAAGCATTCTGATATGCATGAAACGCTGATAATATATAGATAAATATTATTCAATATTATTACTGTTGTTTATTATTCAATATTATTACTGGGGTAAATAAGTATTCTTTCACCTGTGAAACACGCACACTCCAAAGCTTAGTAGAAATTCAAATCATGAACGCAAGCCAATTGAATAATAAACCCCAGTGAAAGAATTTGCAGCGTTTTTACTACAAGGTAAAACAAAACACTCACGAACCTACGATCCATATAACAAGCGAAGCGTAGGCAGGTTTTTATTTCACCTCGTTAAATTTCAGTTGTTCTCCTCGTAGCTTTCTACGTCGTATCCATATACAGTATTTTGTACCATTGTAGTTATTGACAAGCCACGTCCTAACTTTCACCTGCCCCTGGGAAATGTAAGCTCCTGCGTCACAAAGACCTTTAATGGCTGTTTCTGTCCTGATCAATCTAGGAAGCTAAAATTTGAATGGTTTCATGATGATTGATGGATATGGTGTGGCGTACAGAGCTTCGTGAGGTATAAGTTTCAGTACAAAGGGACTGGTAAAGGTTGGTGATCGGGGAGTTATTTTTAAATCCGGTCCCACACATACGAGTATGGTGTTGGACCAACATCAAGCATTGCTCGCATGTGTGGACACCCGTCGGTACGAGTTGGATCCAATATTTGAAGTTGGCCTCTAAGCGAGCGACTCCTAATGTTGGACGATGTTGGAAGATGCTTGATGTATTGCACCAACTCCGCCCACAAATGCACCCGAGTGCTTGACCCAACGAAAAAGTGCTGTGATTTGAAATCTGGGTTTAGCACAAGCGCAGTTCTTGTCTAACCTCAATCAGCAGTTTTATTTTAGTGAGGATATGGAAGTCTTCCTTCGACATTCCGCAGAAGTTTTTAATTCGCCGGATTCTCCCTCTTTTCTGGAGTCGGCCAATATGTCGGCTCCATCATTCCTACATGACTGAAGAGACGAAAATCAGTTAGCTTTATAGTGGCAGTTTTTACAACTTCATTTCCCGTCCGAGTCATTTTGTTGTTATATATTTGCTCATAATGATAATTATATGTAATTATTACATTCTGGAATTGCGTGACATAACATACGGGGATAACATCGACCATCTTCTCGTTGGTTTTTTCTTCAGAAGAAGATAACTTCCTCTCAAAAGCATGACGCGGCTTTTGAGAGGAAGTTATCTTCTTCTGAAGAAAAAAACAATGATGAGAAGATGGTGGATGCCATCCCATAAGCTAACAACCACATGTTCTCCAGATCAAAAACACCAGAAACAAATTTCACACAGCTGCCTCGAATAGTCGTCGCCGCTCGTTGTTTTGCTGGCACCAACGCCGCATGTGAGGGCAGAGTATATTTGATCGAGCATTCGAGGAGTCCAATACGAGTATGTATGGGCTTAAGACGAAGTCATCCAACTGTCTTAGGAATCTGGATGTAAGTTGCCCGGTATTTAAATCATCTGAAGGCTCATGTGGTTGATTTCGTTCCTAATCGACCTGACGTTCTAAAATAGGGGTCTTTTTATGGCTTCCAAAGTGGACAAGACGAGGTATGGAGGCTCGAGGTGGAGATTTTAGATGATGTACCGGGCCACGTACTACGTCTAATATACATACGTCAGTGATTTACATAGAATTGTTATTGTAATATAGAAACAATAAACGTTTTAATCTTCCAAGTAATGAAGTATTGTAACATTTCAGACTTGATTTTGGACTCAGATTGCGGTATCATACGTATTGAGTTGAGATACTGTATGTGGATTGATCGAGTGGCCTATAGAGTGTAGATTTTTAAAATGTATTCGGGTCGGGAGGTTCCAAACAAGAATAGGCGTACTTGGTTGTGAAATGTTGACGTTAACGTTCGACTGAATAACAAAGCCACATCACCTGAAGCGATGGAATAGTGCGGAGGTGAATTGAGGGAGTGAATCAGAGACGGGAATAGCGAAGGAGAGGGGGGAATAGAGGGTATTTGTGCAGGGACGGGAATACTTGGGCGGGGGTATTTGAGCGGATGAGCTACCGAACGATCTGGCTCCGGAAGGTCGAAGAAAATCTAGAGAAGGAAAACGAGAAAAGCGACGGAGGGGCTTTGAGATGGGGAAGGCGCTTAATGGGAAGTAAATTAGTGATCGGAGGAAATAGTCTGGCTCCGAGGGAGAGGGAAAATAGACTGCGGAGCTTACAGAAGAAGAGAGAAATAGAGCAGAGGTGCAAGGAAGGTGAGGGAAATAGATCCTGATGACGACTGTAATGATGAATGAGGAGCGGAGAAGAGAAGGTCGATGATGCTTTCTGGAACACACGTTTTATTCTACGTAGATGCTTCCAGGGGTACAGAACTTTGACATTTTAAGGACGGAATTCGATGTAAATAGGCAACTGAACGTAGCGCTAAGGGCATATATATACACAATTCATGAAATCATGAAAGCTTGTCTAGCTTGGTACTAGATAGTTATCTATAAGTATTTACCTAATTAAACTGAAATAAAAAATGAACCTATCGGAATAAGTTGGTCAATGAAATAGGTACCTAGAAACTAGTTAATTTACACAAGCCTAAATCTCGCGACGAGCTTTTATGATTTTATGAATTGCGTATGTAGACTATAAGTAGACAGTTAAAATTTGTAAGTAAAAATTTATTTCCTTCTTTTTAGGGCATTTAAATAAGAGCTTTCTTAAAAAGATTTTTTTTTTAATTTTTCAATTCGCAAGTAATTGACGTTCTCTTATTTTTTTTCAATACCAATTTTATTCTAGTTGCGCAACTTCTCGGAAAGTTTGCCACCTCCACATGTGAATGTTGATCAAGTGTTACATCACAATTCCCGGTCGTGGTTGTCAATTAGAAGCTTAAATATCATCCGTGGTTTCGTTAGCCGTTTAATTTTACTAATACCTACAATATCACGTTCTATATTCGCAGCATTTCACGCTATAATCACATCAAACGAAAAGACTTCGAATACGGACTGTGAAATTTCGACTCATGAGACGAAGGGTGACAAGGGTCAACCCCGCTACCGACGTTCGGGGTCTTATTATGTAATTTATATGTATTCACAACGCTCTCGCACATGCTCCGAATCCTAATCGCAACTTCAAACATACGAGCGTCGTATATAAATACGCGCTATATATCTTGCCGGGAGAGACCTGGCCCTATACAGTTTCGGACGTCCCTTGATGAGATGGTAATACGTGTGCGAGTAAGAAGTTTGGCGGGTTTTGATTTATGGCGTCTCCCCCATCGCCGCCACTTTGACGCAGGACTGTAAAATATTCGTCTCTCGCTCTCCGGAGTCCTTTTCCTCTTCAACCCGGGAAAAAAAAGAGCGCGAATTTTTTGTCTCTCTCTTGCCCCCCCCCCCCTTTTCCGTTTCCCCACAAACGGCAAGCAAGGTCGACATTTATGAATATTGTAAAACCATTAGAAAACGTAAGCAGTGGGATGTCAAGGGATGAAGTTGGGAGGCCGGAATCGTAGCTTCCGGCTTTTCGTTAGAGTAAATTTGTAAAATTACGGCGAGTGCGAATACGATAACGTTGTCGAAGAAGTGCAAATTATTACGCTAAATTGCGTAGAGGAGACATTTCTACATGACTAGCACATTAAATGTGCTAATTATGAACAAATTTTGTACAATTAAATGTACAAATTTTGTCAGCTGGGGAGCCCATTTGAAGGGTGCTATCAGTTTTTAAAAAAATGTAACTCACGACATATCATTAATATATATGCATTAATTATCGGCATTTCCACTCCCATTTTGCGTTTTAGACCATTTTGGACAACTTTCGTTTCGTGTGTGTCTCTGTGTTTATAATTGTGTCCGCAGATTCTTGTAACAAGCTTGACTCCTAAATTTTTTATCCGACCTTGATGAAATCTTCAGACTTTCCGCGCAAGCCTGTAAATGGTCCACTATGAGTTTCTTCAACCACAAGTTAATATTCCATTCAGCTCACGCACAAACGTATAACCCACCAAGCATAATTTCTCTGGTTCCAATGGTCCGATCGCGTTCAACTTTTCGGGGTACTCGATGAAAATCTATGCAATAATCTTCAATCAACATCAACGAGATAGTGGAATTAGTAAAGTAAAAGTAAGTGAAGTAAACAAGGACCTTCGATTTTCGTCCGACTTCCCGGAGGTGTCGCGGACGTCGCATGCCGTCCTCTAGATAGGATCGGAACTAGGTCAGACGATTTCGCTCGTGGCTTCCTATTGCCTCACGCCCCTGGGTTGGGAGCGATTTGGATTCACGTGATATCGTGATCAGAGGTGAACTGTCTAACCACAGGACAGGTATACAACACTTGATAGGATTTTGGCACTAATCATTGGTGCCTGCCGGATTCGAACCGGGCAAATCAGTAATCCCACTGAAAGTAAACAGCCAAAGGACTGATGCCTTGAGCTCGCTCGGACAACCTGTCCCTCATAGTAGAATCAGTACCTAATGCATGTGATTGGACTTGAAGTTCACCACCTGAAATGGATTGCTCTTTCCATTTTCGATAGAGCCCGACAATCTTGGATACTCTTGCGCACATCTTTCCGCTACCTTGTTATTTACTACCTCCACTTATCAGGTTTGAATCCTAACGTTGAAAGCGAGTAGTGTCCGACTGCACTCCAATATGTTCTTTAACTCATTTCCGACCGAAATTGCCTTAGAGATCATTTTGTTACGCCACTTTTTTCGCATTTAGAATTGTTTTCGTGTTTTCAAACTTTCCCTGAAATTGCCGTATCACTCCTTCATTTGAACTAAAAATTCAATTTGAGTTCATCTTTGAAAGAAGCACTAAAATTCTGTCTCTTTAATGCTTAACGAAAACTTATCGGGCTGAATTGAGGCTTGAAATGAAGTCGGAAAAACATATTTTCTCAAAATTACTTTTATTTAAACGCTTCTACAGCATTTTTGTTTCTGCAGCACCAGATGATCACCAAAACATCACTTCCTTATTTTATTTATTTAACAAATTTACGGGCAGTAGCCCTATTGACAAAAATTTACAATGAATAATGTATAATAAAGTTTATGAATGAAAATAATTTCATATTAATAAATTGTATAAATACAGGTAAAAGGAAGAATTAAAATTAGAATACAGTTGACTGTTTATGTAATGAATGACATTTTTGGAGACTTGAGGGGATCATTGAGGGCGCGGAGATTGCTCAGGACCAATTGACCAAGTCTCGGGAGCGTAGAATCGAGAAGATCGATCTCCAATTTATTAAGATTTCGCTGGATTCTGGCAAGCGGGGCGTGAAACAGTTAATTAGCGCCAGCAACTTGAGGGTAAAAGGTAGGTATGTTCCGTGTCACATGAATTTGAACATAGAAGTTGAGGATTTCAAGTAGCTACTTGAGTAATGGATTGTTCAATTTTTCGTTGCAATTGAATTTCATGTAGAGGTTGGTTGCTGAAAAACGTGGGATTTACGGTGTAATCGACAATTTGTACCCATAGTCGACTTTCTTAAAAAACAAATTAATCTTTTTTTCGCTGAATAGAATGATGACTCTTTTAAGTATTAATAGTGGGTGTGGGTAGTGGAGTGACCACATTCATTCCGAATCTCTTAATTTGGAGCGTTATATCCTTGTCCACACCCACTATTAACACTACTGCCATGGAGCTAGGCAGGGACGCAGGAGCAATCCTCAAAGAGATCAACGGAAGACTGAGGAAGTCCCCGCTGCGGGACGAAACGTTTCTGACAAGAACAAACAGATATAACGCTCCAAATTAAGAGATTTTAAGTATTTAATTTGAAATCAAATAACAGATCGGCTTCCTCTACATCGAAATAAAGAAAAGCAGACGATACATCGAACTGTATCATTTTGATATTTTCCGTAGCTGCTACTGCTAGCAACGTTCGAATCGTGTCCAAACGTGTAACTGGGCTAAACGTTTCTTCATAGTCAATGCCACGTTTTTGTGCGCATCCTTGCTCGATATTTACCGATTGTACCATCTGGGTTTCATTTCAGTCGAAAAACCCATTTATTATTGAAGGCTAATTTTCCAGCAGGAAGCTCAACCAAGTCCCATGCATTGTTTGAACGCATTGAATCCATTTCGGTATCAATGGCAATTCCATTCGTCCTTATCTTCACGTTCCATAGCTTCTGAAAATGTCTTAGGATCACCTTCAACAAGGAACGCCTCTGCTACTGTGATATAATCATTTAGGTACGATGGTTTTCGGCGTCCACGCGAGCTTCTTCGGTTGCTAGGAGTGATAAGATTCTCATCACAGTCAGAAGATGAGGATAAATCTGATGGAACCGCGTCGTCAGATTTTCATGAAGCATTTCATCTTCTTCAGCGTTGATTGTGTCCTCATTTCTGATTGGTAAGGATACACTCTCGTCACAATCACACGTTTTTTCGTGAAATGCAACATCTCTGGATAATATAATATCACGTTTTTGGGGTACATAAATTCTTTAGCGTTCATCTCCATCATACCCTACAAGGTATCCAACTACAGAATCCAACCACGCTCTGCTACCATTTTAAGTATTTAATTTGAAATCAAATAAATGCAGACACTTTGTTTGTAGTTTTTAATGCAAGTATCTATCGTCACCAATGGTTACGTGATAACAGACAAGGAATCGATACTGCCCGTTCGATAGAATTACCATGTACCACTGGAGTATTACACCTCCTCACTCAACAAATATGGGATTTCAAAGGATGAGTCAATAGTACCTATTTCAACAATTGAAAATTTCAGTAAATAAGATCAATTTGGTATTCACTCATAACTCAAGTGGCTGTATTCCAGAACTTCAGGAAAAGGGAAAAGGACCTGAACAACTCTTATTTATTGAGCGAAAAGGCCCGAGGGCCTTTCGTCATTCAATTCAATGAGATCGTGTGTTTTAGTCATGGAATGATAATTGTATATAATGATAATTGAATGTTTCAATAATTGGATTGTTTTAGACATTGTTCGTAAGTAAATATGTACAAAATGGACTTTAAAACCAGGACTTTTCTGACTTACGCTTTACGTTGTCAATTTCTGTGATCCCATCCACTAATTCTAACAGTTATAAAACAGAACCTACGCAGTTTCAACATTTGGGGTACTTTCGTGGTTCCGAACCCCCCCCCGTTGAGTTTTGAGGTCCGATTAGGTTACACACACCACGAGTGCTCCATATGTAACTTCCACTGCTCTTGCGATGACTATTGAGCATATTTTCAAAATGTTTTCGTATCCGCAAAACCCGACTTGGCAGACAAGTTTTCATGAACAGTAGCGGTAATACCTCCATCCGATTATAAACTACACGAAGGCACAGTTGGTTCAATCGATACTTTTATTAACATTTCTCACTAAATCTTTCGTGCAACCCTATTTACTCCTGACCGCTTCCAGAAAAACGCCAAGTTCCGCTTCCAATGAAAACTGTCCGAACTCGCTCCTCTTCTTCCGAATCCGTGATTTACGGGCAGCCTGACTCTACTCCCATCCTTCGTCCTTGTACGTGAGTTATGGTCACTTGACGGAATTTGTGCCCCCGGTGTTCTTGACCGAACCGCGATGTGGAGGATCCTCATGAGTGGGTCATCACATCCACCTCGTAGATATCCAACAACTCCTTGCATGGAGTCGGATGTTAATCAAGTTTCCTTCCAAATATCCAAGGCAGTAAAACCTACATCACAAGCACATATGCAGAGGGACTTCCTTGTCGAAGTTGTGGCTCATTGAATCTGCTTGTGAGAATAGATATATCCTTCAAATTTTTCCTATGCATGAGTGCTTTGTGGTTTTTAAATGGTTCAATATGATAACGACCGTAAAGTAAATGGACTATGTGCAGTTAACGGTGCCATTGGCTGCACAAACTACGTACCATTTTTTCTCTAAGTGCCATGCCAGAGTTGCAGAAACAGTTCTATACCGTTAGTGCTTCTCCAAACGGTTCATAATCGATTAAAAACGTGGTTCAAAGTAATGATTCTCTTTGAGAGTGTTGTAAACAAAAGGTACAAACGGTGAACCGTTTTAAAAACTGGTGACCGCCTGTCAGGCGGCGCCTGATCCCTGTGAGGAAGTTCCTTGGACATATTGTTACTCCCAAAGATAAGTTTGCGCTGTTTTGATTTTCAAAAACGAGATTACTGACGAAGCTTCGATGTTTAAAAGCTAGAAAACCCTGGAGTGTAGCAGAAAATTGAGGATATGGTGCCATACATGAACGAAAGAAAGAAAATACACTCATTGAAAAGGAAACAAACCAAGGAAGTCCTTCATGAAGGTTACGAATTGAAGCAAGAAGGATGGACATATCTTGGTGTACAGATGACTATTTCAACATTTATAATATTCGTACTCTTACTCTAAATAAATTATTCTTGAAAAAACGGCATTGTATGCAAATTGGGACTTAGGCTTCTGAAATTGAAGGCAATATTATGCTGATCCCCTTTTCTTTTGTTTCGAAATTAGCATATATGGCATTGCCAAGAAGATGCGATCAGTAGATTAAGGAGAGTGCAATAATTTGTTCGAAAATTGAGAAGAAAAATTCTCACTCCTGAAACTTTTTTACTTAATAATTTAAGTCGTATTGCCACTGAACCCCTTTAATTGTTTGGCAAAGTTCCGAATCAAAAGAACAACAACTAATTCTACTCAAGTATCGCATTGTACGACTGGTAGAAAAGGACTTAGTCGATTGCTACGAAGTTGTGGAAGAAGAAGAAGAAGAAGAAGAAAAAATGTTTATTGCAACAAACGCATAATAACAAAATAGAATATATAAACATAATTTTGACATGGCATAACGCCGTCTGTCTAGTTGGCCACAGTGCAGATTAACTATATACATATAAATGTGTATATATAATACGCGCGTTACATTTTATACGCATTAAGTAAATTAACAGAAAGTGTTTCATTCTCAAATTCAGGATACCAAGGGGTTAGAAGAAATTACTACGGGGCACTATAGTCTATCTACATATTAAATCTTAGATTCCCTATAACTAGATGCAGCCTTCACATATTCTATTTGATACACTCCAATTTACGCGCCCAAATTGATCACTTGCATCTCAGAAATAATTAAATTCCCTCAGTAGTTCCAGCCTATACCTTTGTGTGCTTACAATATAGAGGTGTAGCCCCTTCCAATCCCTGCCATTCAGGACCTCGACGAGTTCCTCATCTGACAAATATGGCTTCTTCAGATACCTGACCCTAAACTCAGCCAACACTGGACATTTTGCCAGATAATGCTTCGTATCCTCAGGCACCTTTAAATTGCATAATGCACAGTCATATTGACGGTCTGGCCTGTTGGGGATCGTGTTCAAATTGAACAATTCACCCCTTGCTCTGAGAACATTCCCAATCATCCATCCATTCATCGAACTTGTGTATCCAGTGCTTTCGTGATCCAGACTAGCGTACAAACAGTGGTGCTCAGACTCCCTACATTGCTCTCTCACTCTCCTAACAAAAACATCCCTCCACCCTTTCAATATCTCTGTGTTTATCCTCTTAAAATCCTGTAACTCCCTAAACTCAGGATTCCTTTCGCCGGCGTAGGTTTGTGCTAGTTCCCTCCAGGCTGGGTACCACCCATCGTTCCTCTGGATGAGCTGTTTGGCCAGAAAAGTGTTCAGCCTATCATCCGACTGGCCTAGGACCTTACCAATATAGCCCAAATGAAGCCTTAGGGTATGCTCATACACCTTTACCAGACCCAGTTCATTATATATTACATAATTTGGGGTGGTTTGGGGCAACCTAAAGACTCTTTTCGCAAAATATCTTAATAGTTTTTCCACCTCCTCATGTTCCCGGTATCCCCAAACCTGGGCTCCATAACACATAACCGTTCTTGACACTGCCTGGAAAACCTGAAGCTTCCTATCAAATGGGATGTCATTCTTGGATAGCAGACGTGACCATACACTATTCACCGCCCATTTGCTTGCCACCAGTTTCTCCTTGACATGCAAGCTGAGTGACATTGACGGGGTCACCAATACTCCTAGGTATTTATACTTATCTACCACCTCCAGCCTCTCACCTCCATTATACCACCTTTCATTTCTTGCCAACCTACCACCTCCCTCCCTACACACCATAACTTTGGACTTTTCAGTGTTTATTTTTAAATTCCATTCATCACTATACCTCCGCAGTTGATTTATCATCATCTGTAAACCCCCAATGCTATCCGCCACAAGCACCACATCGTCTGCATACATAAGCAGGTTAATTCTTCTACCTCCAATTAACACCCCACCTTCCAAATACTCCTGCATATCATTAAGGTAGATCGCAAACAAGGTAGGGCTCATCAGGCATCCCTGCCTCACCCCAGAGCCTATCATGATTTCTCGTGAGAGTCCCCGGGTTGACCAGACAGCCGCAGTCGTGTTCTGATAAAGGGCCCGCACTATATTTACAAAGCGGCTAGATATTCCCATGTTGAAGAGTTTGTAATAAAGATCCTTCCTCATCACTGAATCAAACGCAGCCTTATAATCTACGAAGAACAGGTATAGCTTCTTCTTCCTTCTGAAGGTGAGCTTTGCAATGCTCATTAAGTTAAAGATGTTATCTGCTGTGCTGTAACCCTTTCTAAACCCGGCCTGGCATTCCACCAACCCACCATTCATTGCCAGCCATTCATTCAACCTATTCCCCAGTAAGGCTGTGAACAGCTTTGCTATCGCATCCATAAACGATATTGCTCGGTAATTTTCTAATCCCCCTATGAATTTATCGCCTCACTGAAGCTCTGCGGGACGTTCCCATTCTCCAGAATCTGATTGAACACTCTCAGGGTCACCCTAAGAAATTCTTCGGGGGCATCCTTAAAAAAGGACTTCCGATCTTTCCCTGGGTCTTTTGATTGTCGACGAAACAGGTTCTACCAGCGGCTCAGCGTATTGATGGGGCTCACCTCATTTCAATTTTCAAAAAATTCGGAGTAAAATAGAGCGTTGTCTATATTTCCACGAAAGTGAAGAGTTACACAGTTAAATCGATTTCGACTGTTAGATCATCATCGGTAACAAACATGAACTGAAGGTACATCAGACAGCACATCCTGCATAAGCCCAGGTGAAAGGAGAATGGATCCTATAGGCTCAGGGAAGTGAAAGGGGCGGGGAGGACCAACCAATGCCATTTAAGGCTTACAAAAGTGAAAGGGGGCACAAGCAGTAACATCCTGATAGAAAGATAGAAAATTGCTGTAGTGACTAATTAGGCTGAGCTCAAGTTTCCCTCGAGCCAATCAGCTGGGTGGCCATAGGGTGGTACCAAATCATATTACATACCAGATGTGTTCACAGATATCCCAAAACGAGAATGGCAAAGAGATGAAATTATATTTGTCAAAATGAACGTAAATATTTCCGGTCAAGTAGCATGATGTATAAGCGAATTTCCTAAATATTGAAATTTGAGCACTTCGAGGAACAAAAATGAAAGAATTACCGCAAAAAGTCGCTGAACTAAATTATACGTTGTTCTTCAATTATCGTTCCTAAATTTACCTTATTCTTTAAATTATGGGTGTACATATATGACTATAACAAGGCTCACTTCACTGCATTTTGGAGGTACATTGAGCTATTATCTTTGGGTAGTAATTTGCTGTATTTTGAGATACCAGAGTCGTGCATCCAGACCAGCAAATCGTACAGGAAAGTTTGATGATTCAGCTGCCGTAGCTCTCACGTCTCGGCCCACTGGTGTTATGACGGCACTTCGCAGGAAATCACTAATTCATTGATAGATAGATAGTTAATTTACATCATTTTACATGCTTCAATTGAATAATGAATGACCGAGCTGGATAGCGTAACACTGTGGCCGAGCCCAGAGTTGGTTCTTAATTCTAAATTTTATAAAGTACCTAACTATAGCACTATATTTACACCACATTGGTTATTAACATTTAGATTCCAAATTCCATGGAATGATGTACTTAGACGATACGCCATTTATATAGCTGCTAATTTAATCATTAATTTTTTTTCATAAAGTACTCTTATTAGTTTACAATGTTGTTCACTATTCATCTTCATTAGATTTCTATTTTTTTTTTTTTTTTTTTTAAATCTTCATTGACTTATTTGCATGCCTCTGTATTTTCTCGTCATTTGAGCAAATGTATTTTTTCTCTCGGCAACTTGAGTCTGTATGATTTTGATTGCCGCTGTCTCACGATATATATTTTTGTTTTACGGATTAGTTTTAGCATATTTAATGGCGGACAGTTAACAAATTCAAATCATGAAATAATGTGTCACTGGGATAGCGCCTGGGGTTATTGAACAATACCCTTAATGTCATTTTTTGAATCTTAAAAATTGTATCAATTAGGTACTTGAAAGTACCCCCCCCCCCCCCATATGAGAATCGCATAAGATCGACTCAAACAGCGCCTAATAAATATTGATTTTCAGTTCTTCTGATAGAAATTTGATTCTATACAGGGTAGAAGGACATTTCCTTAGCTTTTGACACAAACTTTGATTGTGGTGGGTCCATTTCATTTGAGAATCAAACGTCACTCCTAAATAAACTAAGCTTTTCACTTTTTTGATTTTCGAACAGTCGCACGGTGAGTCATTGCAGCTGTGTAATGTCAAAGGGTCAATAGATGTTGATTGTGGTTCTTTTTTCTTGCTATGTCCATGAAAACCGATTTCGTAGCATTGATGGTAAGCTTGTTGGTGTTCATCCATTGTCCTATCGCCCTCAAATTTTTCTCGGCATTTTGATGGACCTCCTGCCATGTTTGCCCGGAGTTTACTGGGGCAAAATCATCAGCAAACATTTAGATTTTCCTGGAATATTTTTGTGAAGCAAGTTCATACGCATAAAGAGAAAAAAAATAGGCCCAATCGAAGTGCCTTGAGAACAGCCGTATTCGTGGATTGATGCAGTTTCGCTTTGCCAATGTGGACTGAATCCTTGAATAAAGCGTCTTGTATACTGACACCTATTTTAAATCCAAATTGTTGTGATCCTATGGTCTTTCACTTCTCCAGAAAGCTCACTAATCGAGTTTTGAGCAGTTTCTCAAATATCTTGGCAATCATGTCTACCAAGGAAATGGGTCGATAGTTGGCTGGTAGTTTTTTTTTCCTTTCTTAAAAAGTGGTACTACTTTTGCCATTTTGAATTTCTGAGAGAACACAAGAGATAATCATTTGTAATGCTATCACTTCATGTCTCTGCATGTTTTATTACGGTGACAGGCATCTCAACGAATCCATTGGCAATGTCTATCTTTCATAATCCCAAGAGTCACGTCCATCGATTATAAATTAACGTTTATGGGTTCAGCCGAAGAGTCATATCGCTATTACACCAAATTGACCAGTTGCCTACAAGAGAATTGATCCTATTAAGGGAACCTTTATATGCAGCCCTCGCTCTGCTGAATACAGCACTGCTACAAGAAGAACACGCGGAATACCGGGTACGGACAATATAACGACTTTGACGCTATATTGGAAATGAGCTAGGTTGGTTGGGGGGAAGGGGAATGGGGGATGTTGGAGTCCCACAGGTCCCGTTGGAATCAGGCGAACGTGAGACGACCACCCCAATGTCGGTTGCTACGGGTTCGGAGGTGAAGCTCCCACCTTTAACAGGTGGACCCAAGTGAATATCTGGCGGAAGAAGAAAAAATTACTCCCAGAGCTCCCTTCAGGAAAAATTGAGCGAAAAAAGGGTGTTCTCCTCATGTGAGTCAGTGTGAACGGTGAAATTTACACGTACACAAACGTGTTCACATGTACGGAGAATGCTAGTCGACGCTATGGTCGCGTTTGAAATCCGCTTGGGGGAAGAGTCGCTTTTTGACAACCTCTTTCTTGCAGCTCACGTCGACAGTTACGGTGCGAGTCTCTGTGAAGGAATATCGAGAAAAAAAGTCGACCGCCGTACGTTATTGGGTGTCCTACCATTCATGTTATTTTCTAGTTATCCTTTCTCACAGCGACCCTGCCACGTAGGGAAGAGGACCGAACCTGGAGCCGTAGAAAGAGTTTTTTAAAATGATTTTTCGAAAAACGTGATTCCTAGTGATGTTACAAAAAACATGTCCACAACCACGTGAAAAGACACAAGTGAGCATTACGATAAAGGATAGTTCTCTCACAAACCTTTGATTAATGTCAACACACGGCTCACAGACTAGTACACATGTATCACTAAGAAACAATGTTAGTTTTGACAGAAAAATGTTTGTGTTTATTTGGAATGCCTTTATATAAAAATATTCTGTTACTATATCAGCATGATAAATAAGCAAATAAACGAGTTTTAAGTTGCTTTTTGGATGTTACTGACCCACCAAATAGAAAAACAAACATATTGATCAGTAGGAAATGCATATCCTTAACGTCCCTCTTCTGGTTTGAAGACTTGGTTGAAAAAAGGAAATGGATTTTGATTTTACTAGATGTAACCTGAGAGAGGTGATGGAGCAGAGTTTATTGAAGTGGATGCATGAACTGTGAGTTTGGGGTAAACCGTCCTGGTTATGGTGCTGAAAAGTCATTGGCTGGTGTCAGTGTATCTTCCCGTCTCCACACGATAGTTTGTGATGTGTGCTTAGCGTCACATCATAGTCCGCAAGTCATCGCAGAAGTTGTGCACTCTCTGCACCTCCTGATCACAGCTGAATTGCTCAATGATGAACCTGGTCCATTGATTTTTGTTCAGTAGTTGGAAAGTTCTAATATTTTGGTTAGAATCCAGAGCAGTCTTGTCAGGGGCACTGAGGTGACTGATGGTGAGCCAGAGAGAAAGAACTTAAGAGGAAAAAAGGATAGTTCCTAATTTCTTTACAGAAATATAGGCATTTCTTCATCGCGGTGTGCAGAGTATCGTGAAAACCCGCAACACAAACCTTCCCTGCGTTGGAGCGATCAACTCTTGTGTTCTTGAGTTTCAAAGTGTTGATACGACGATAACGCGATCGCTATGACAACTTTTGTGTATGTGTGCGCTCTCTCAGTAAGATTGTGATAAAACTTCTTCTTCCGCCGAAAAAGTCATGCATTTCAAAACAAGAAAGGCTGCGTTCGTTAGACAACACTTCTTAAGCATATTTGGTCAAATTTCAAAAATTGTTCTAAACAAATCACAAAAAATACGAAAAATTGTTCAATTTTCTTTTTAACGCGAGACAAAAGTAGTGCGTATTTTTATGATTTTCACTTACAACCGATCGTTGCTAAGGAAATTTATTTTCGCAATTTTTCATCGCACAAAAATTGTTCACCACTTTTTGGAAAGCTGTGAATTTGAAACCAGACCACATCCCCTGCTGCCAATTTCCCCCTCCTTACATCCCAGAGAACCATTGGTTAGGTACGAGTTCGTTTTGTTGACAAAACTTCTTATTGGGGCGAAGTTCTGGCTTAGTTACCTATGATTTTGGTTTATCATTCAATAATAAACCATTGTAATCGCTCTTCAAAAAAAAAAAAATTCTAACCCCCCCTGAAAATTTCATGGTTTACGTTTCAAAGGGTGTAGAATCCGAATATGCAATAAAAATTGTCCGTCCGTCCGCCGTACGCACGATTTCTCCCAAACGGCTGGAGCAAAAAAGCTGAAATTTTCAGGAAAAATCCATGTTGGTCTGGCGACGCCCCAATTCTTGAGCCAGCTCTCTCACTTAATTTAAAGTGCCCTTCAAGGGTTGTCGAAGTTTTGTAAAATCCCTAAAAACCTCAAAAAAAGTCGAGGCGGCCTAAATTTAGACTCTTTTTGAGGAACTGTCCACAAGGAATCGAATGAGCCCCTCCCCAGGTCCGTAGGTCAAACCATTCCCGATGTATGGCCCCATTTATGGTGCCAACATTTGCGTTATTTTGGTTTATTATTGTTTTTGTTTTGATATCAGTAACCTAGTGACGTAGTGATGTAGTGATGTAGTTAACGTGAATACTGCAGTGAACTCCTAAAAGGGTTTATAGCCGATACACGGGTTAAAGTATTCCGATAACAATAAAAAACGCTGCAAATTCTTTCACTGGGGTTCATTATTCGATTGGCTTGCGTTCATGATTTGAATTTATACTAAGCTTTGGAGTGTGCGTGGTTCAAAGGTGATTGAGTGATTATTGAATTTTAGGAGATATGCATAGAGCACGTAAATCTGTTCTCAACCAAAATACCTGTTTGGATTGTTCAGTTGATCATATTTGTGCGCCTCCTGAAATTCAATAATCACTCAATCAACTGTGAAACACGCACACTCCAAAGCTTAGTAGAAATTCAAATGAACGCAAGCCAATTGAATAATAAACCCCAGTGAAAGAATTTGCAGCGTTTTAGTTACAACTGATCGTTGCTAAGGTACACATTTTGGTTTGTGATCGGTGAAATACGTGATGTAATTCTTGGAGTCAATGTTATCCTTGTCCCGAGCGAAGATCGATGGACCCCTTAGATGGATCCCTTAGGTGTATAAGCTATTAGATCCAATTCGAAAAAATCGTCAGCGGACCCTTGGTTTGGGCAACCATCCTGAATATTCTCGTATTCCCCAAATCGTTTTGGGGTCTCTGGAAAGATTCAGGATAGAGTGGAAAAGTTCCAGGCAAGTTACCGGGGTCAGATCTTTAATAAAACAATACAGTGAGAGTGCTCAATTTCAATTTGATTCAACATAAATGTGGTATTTCATTTCTCATGGGTTATTTTGCATGATTGAAACTTTGGGAGTAAAATACACTTCCTGCAGGTCTTCCAGGGCTCAGCATCACGGTCAAGCATCACTTTTTAGGACTCCTTCTTCTTCCATTATTGATCTGGACATTTCTTAGTTTGTTTCGTTGTTGGCTTTTTTGCTAGTTTTCCATCTATAGAGGAGATTTGTTACTTGAATTGTTTTAAGTTGAAATATTGAATCTCTGTTGAACTGATAGTGTGCTTAGGTAAAATCAGTATGTGACTTATGGTGTTTTGGGGGGTCGAGGGGTAGATGGGGTGATTCGAGTGTAGCCCCACTGCCACTCTAAGGTCATGATGCAATAACAAGTTTTCCAATAAACACTTGATGATTTGTGAACGTTCAAATTGATCGTTCTAGGTTGACCTGTTAATACTGTGTAATAATTGAAGTAGGTTTTGGACGCGATACCATAATTACGAAGCAATTACAGCGGGACCATTAGAGAAATGACGTGACCACAACCGCGAGGAAAGACACCATCAAACATTACGTACAACAAATGAACCTTCTCTCTCAAATGATTTCAACAACCGACTCACGGAATATTTAGAAACAACACGGCACCGCCAGGTAGGTAATCATTTCCCGAGCTTCCGCCCGTCAAGAAATAATATTGGTCTGCCGGATATTTCGTCTTGTTTGATTTACGCCCCTTTCCCGCTAGCAGCGGGCATTCCGAGCTCTGTTTTGATAAATGGAATCCGCCCCTTAAAACCGACGTTTGTTGTGTTGTGCGGGGGCGGCGCGAAAACCGCGCAAACCGAAATCGCCCTTTGATACGTGTGCTGGAAGCCAAAACTTTTTCTCATGCACATTTTTCTAGATTAGAGCGTCCTTTTTTTCCCTCCCGTTCAACTGTTTTCCCCTTTTACCGCTGGGCCGGAGGGGAAACGATTGTGTTGTCTCTAATTTAATATTCAAGGAGCGTTGCTCCCCCTCAGTGGTTTTACCATCCGTTATCACATAATCTCCCCACGAGAGTCCGAATGACGTTGAATTAAAGCCACCCCTTCCCTTCACTTTCCGTTCGTTCGTCTAAATTTTCCCCCAAAACGGGGACCTTCGTGTCATTATTCTTTTTCAATTCTGCACGACAAAACCATGGTGTTTCCAGTGAGGAAATACTAGTTAACAACACGTAAAACACCAACCAAACAATGTTGATTAACTCTAGACAACCAACCCCTCGACAAAGTTCTCAAAGTTAGCCAAAACGCAACACTTGCTTCCTACATTTTTCGGAGATTTGAATTCGAAAAAAATGGATATTCATGACCCTCACCAGCACTGTTTTCTATAGTATCCCATAAATTAAACTCAATTATTTTCATTCCATTAAATTCCAGTCTGGATCGATCTTTTTGAATCACATGACACTCAAATCAAATCAAAATTCTCTTTATTGATAAAGTTACGTAACTATTCAATGCATGGGAGCTAGGTATCCCACCTTCTTAAAAAAACGTACAATACTTATTCCTTCGTAATTTCGTTAGGATTATGAGTACATACGATATAATAATATCTTCTTTAGAGCTTCAATGAACAATGTCTTTTATTTTAATTTAATAATTTTTTTTAAATTATTTATATACTTGTTGATGTATGTATATTTTTTACTTATTTCAATATTTAATTTTATTCAGTGTTTACTACATGATCATCTTCCCCTATCATTTCTATGACCATGATTAGTGCCACCTAGTTCGCGGCCAATAACCCGGAATCTTCTAATAACCTTCTTTTGAATCTTATCTTGTACAGAAAACTAATAAAAAATGAACGAATCATCCTCATCTCCGTAGCGCTCTTCCCTGAAAATAAATTCAAAACCAAACGTTCGTAACTTATCCTCCGGGGGCCAAAGAACTTGAGTCGTAGGAACGACAAGTCTGGGCATTCACAAAAAATGTGAAATAGAGTTCCCTCTTTGTTCCAGTTACATAGCATACAGGTTTCTCGAAGATCTATTTCGAATGGACCATATCCAATCCGCTCCCCGGGAGTGTTTTTATTCGACAGTCTCAGTAAAGCCAGTATGCGTTTTTCCATTAACATTGTCCGAGTTCAGGTAGTTTTCCAGAGTTAGAAAGGAGAAATTTAGTCTAGGGTATAGATTGTTGAAGGAAGAGCAAAACATCCTGCTTAGGTCTTCGTAGAACAAACTCATTTGGTATGTACCCAATATTTCTTTACGGGCTTTCCTCAATTCCTCCCAGTCCATGTTTTTCCACATTCTAGTATAACCCAATCTACTAAACATTTCGTTGACCTGAGCTACCCAGTTAAATTTCGTCACGCTGGTCCCATTTTTTACCGTTTTAGCTAGTTGATCAAAACAGATCCGTTATTTTTTTTTTTTTAAATAAAAAACAAAATATCTTCTTCTTTTAAAATACGTCAAGAATGCAATGGTTTACTACCGTCTGCAGAGTTCGCCCCTACTATGCAGTTAGAAATAATTAAATTGATCTAAAAGAAATCTTTTATAGTTCCCAGCATATTTAATAAAATTTCCTACATTTCACCAGGTGCTTCCGTTCAGAAGACTTATTACATCCTCATACTCCAGAGCACCCTTTCCAAAGTATTTATGTCGGAACTCATCTAAAATGTGGCATCTACCAATAAAATTAATAATATTCTCTGGTTCGTTGAGGTTACACATTGCACAATTAAATGCTCTATTAGCTCGTCGTGGCATACAGTTAGGATCCAACAACTCACCTCGAGCTTTGCAGATATTGCTAACTTACCAACAGTCATTAAATTGCATATAATGGCGGGCTGTAATATCAACATCAAGAGAGGAATAAATTCTACTGGATTCTCTGGCTTGTTGTTTGAAATTCTCAGTATTGATTCTGTTGACTTCTTCCGAAATTCTGGAGATAAGAGCTTGATCCAGGTTTTCAATACAAACAGAATAGTCTAAAACGTTTTCTTTTAGATGAAGCCAATTTTCGTACCAGAAACATTTTCTTCTTATCACTTCCAATGCAACCCGGTGATGCTCTACGTTTTGGACAACGAAGGTGAAATCCGACGTCTCAAGTGAAACAAACCACTAGATTTAGTTGTGCTGCGTGAATAGAAGTGCAATCGAACTCAGTGCTAATTAATTGAGCTATATAATAAAGGGCTTGGTTTTGCTGTAAACCTACCCTCTTGGAGTGTACCTTTATTGATATGTAAAATTGCTAGATGAAATGTATTTGATTTTTCAGTTGCAATTAATAAATGACGAAAAAAAAAAACTTCCAATGCTAGGAATTTTGTTAGACGGTGATCTGGCTGAGACATGACTTTTTTAATATAATTTAAATCCAGTTTGAGTGTAAATTCTGATAATTTGGAAATGTCAGTTTCGAGATGTAGCAGGTAAGTAGGGCTGTTTGATGGCAAATGACAAACTCTTTTGATGAAAAATCTAACCAATTTTTCTACTACTTCATGTTCTTCATATCCCCATATTTGTGCCACATAACACATTATTGATCTTGAGACAGTTTCATATAATTTCACTTTGCTCTCAAATGGCACATCATTGTGTAGGAACAGTTTAGTCCATAGTGAACTGACAGCCCATTTAGAAGCCGATAATTTTTCTTTTAGATGACGTACGAATGAAAAAGAGGGTGTTTCATCAACAATCATACCTAGATATTTATAATGATTGACTACTTCCAGTCTACTGCCTCTAAAAACCATTTCTCGTGTTTCGAACACTTACAACCACCGCCTTTTCTGGCTATCATTACTTTGGCTTTGTCTGTATTAATATTCATATTCCGCATCTCACAATTATCACTTATTTATCCATCATTTTCTGTAAACCAATAACATTATCTGACAACAAAACAATATCATCCGCATATGCCAATAGATTCATATTTCGACCATTTACGCACTTCATTCAGGGTCTAGTTGTTTAATTCATTTCAAGCTAACTCGATCGTCCAACATGCAGAAATCCTTTTGTACAAAATCTGCTCAAAAACCTGGTTTTTCGAAATTTTTACGAAAATAGGCAAAATTGACTTGGGCAAGTTTCAGATTCATCCACTCTTACCGAATAATTTTAAGTACTGAAGCTAAAAGTAACCTGCAAAACGTGACAATACCACAGTATGTACTCAATATTCAAAACATAATAAATCCATGTGTTAGAAAATAGAGCGTTTTTTAAAGGTTTCCTATATACTCATACCTTATTTTAATGAACTTAAAATACATTTTTTAGTATAATTCGGTTCAAATATTTTCCAATGTCCAACTTACTTAACTAAATCAACTTTGTTTGAGTGATACTTTGTTTCAGAAAATATAAATATTTATCAAGTGCGATTCAGTTTTCAGCTTTTCTAGCTACTTTTAATGATATTTTAGTGATTTTTTGAAAAGTGATCAAGTCAATATCCTCAAAACGTTTTATCCAACGAACTCACACTTCAGGCTAAAAGTTTTGATTTTGAGGCGAATGGACGAGGTTTTTATCTAAATTCTAGCAAGCGTTATCGTCCCGAGTGTAGATACATGTAAAAAAGCGTTAAAATCCAGGAATCATATCAGAATACCTCAACACAGTATGGTTTTGATTGTGCTACTAGTCGTAGTTGATATATTCCTAGTTTTCCTGAAGGGAATGTTTTAAATTGTTATTCTTAAAATTTTGGAGGCATTCAAACGGCATCATTTTCCAAGAAAATTCCCTTTGTTGAGTTTGACTTCGTCGAAAAAAAGCTTCAACTCCCGAAATTGAAACCAAAACTTTTTTTACAAGTAGGTACACTCGGAAGCAGAGCTAAATAAACAAGCACTGCAACCGCGCTACGTATTTAAATCGGCAATTAGACCTCCCTTTGCGAATTTTAAGATTGCCCTATTAGAGATTCTTATTGAGGCACAAAATAATAAGGTTACATGATGCGGAAAGGTGGGTGAGCTTGATTATTAAAACAGGTGGTTACCGCTTCGCTGTAGCCCGAAATAACAATTATTATTTTCCTTTTAATTCCTACACCAGGTTTCAGGGAAACACACGCGGCGTAACCCCTTAATACGGTGCCCGCAATTACGGTGCGCACCGCCTTCTGCGGTTTTAATAGCCATAAATTGAGCGACCGCCTTAATTATCCCTTTAATTCGCTAAAGGCCATTGTTTTTAGGGATTTATGGGTTCGAGAAGGGTGTTGTTTAAAACGGCGAACACGAGTGAACAGCGGAAAGCTGGGTAATACGTTTTATCCGCTTTCGATAATAAACATTAGCTCGTCGCGATCGTAATCATGTTGACCTTATGGGATTCGCTAGTTGCCCTCACGTAATGAATCTCATTTGGACAGTGTTGAACCGCTATCGAGCAAAGTTGTCAAACAATGTTGAACAAGACTTGTTAGAAGAGCGGTATTGAATGTCACGCAACGTCAAGAACAACTTGAAGGTTTTCGATCGTTATCTTGACTTATCCAGTAAGGTGCAGAGAAGGTGTGGCTATTACTCCGAAAATTAATTTCTGAAACTCAGCCAGAATATACACCCATCCAAGCTCCTAACTGATAACTTATATGATGAATTGACTTTTGAGGTATGACAACCAATCCATGTTGATGTCGATGAATATTGAAGCACCCGCAGATAAGATGATCGGACAAGAGTAAAAAGTTTTACATAATGCATCATCCCTCTGTCGACGCTCTATATCCGTGCAACTTAGAGCCCCTGATTTCATCTTTTCGTTGGTCCCTGACCTCATTAACCGTTAACTTCCTTGAGTGAACTAGAGAGAATCAGATTCACTCAGCTATATTTTTTTACTACTTTTGACCCACCCTATTGCTAAATATTTGAATGAAATGGGAACGAATCCACAAAAATAACTTTATAAGAAAGGTAGAATGAATATCTATTCATTAAATACAATCAACATAAAATAAGAGTAAACTTGGTTTATCCATGAGGACACAAATTAAAGTGGATACAAATGAATTCAAATACCTAATGCTTTATTTGCCTTCGAAATGTTACTAAAAAGGTAAAAAGGTAGAATTAATACCACGCTTAGCTCAGCTAAGTGGGGTACAGAACATAATTAAGGATATATATAATTGAGGGAAAACCATGCATTATGTTAAGGGAGTACTGCAGGTAGCTCTGCCTTCAAATGGGGGCAAGAGATCGAGATAGAGGGAGGATATAATAATCGTGATCGGTGGTTTGAACGGGAAATTACTGTAATTCGGTTATCTGGAAGATGGGAGGTACGCTGAGTGCGACCAAAGCGACAATACTAAGGAAGAAGGAGCTAACATTGAATTGCGCATTCGGAGCTGCAACAGTAACCAAGATATGAGCTTCTGGTATGATCGGTAATATGCAAAGATGATATAAAAAAACAACCCCAGCTAAAGCACAGAATTGGGCTTACCAGTAGGGGTATGTATGGACACCAAAGAGATGATGAAAGATGTGATTTTCTCCTAATCTTTGAAATGTTGATAACTCCACTCGAAGTATTCTTGTCAGGGCTCCGTGAAGATGTCAAACTGAAATAAAATGAAATATCGTGGCGATTAGGTGCCAGAGGTTCAAAGTGGCATGAACGAACTGCGCCAGTTTAGATCTTACATCCCATCTAGATAGTAATAGACTTGAAATAAGAACCTTCTGCCGATATCGGCGATGAGTGCGTTCAAGTTCGCAAGGTACCAGGGAAATACACAATACTTTGAACGAAGAAAGTAAGACAGTATTACCAGTAAGGCCAGGAAGAAATGCATAAAAGGGACGGGAGCGAGAGCTTGTTGTCAAGAGTGAGAAAAAAAGGAAGCCACCTCATTCGTCGACTAATTCAAAAATAGAAGTGGCTGAAGTTTGACAGTGAGATTTGACTATTCGGGCTATTGATGTACAGCGAAATTCCATCTAATATACTTATCTGCATGAACAACGAAAATACTTCAAGTTTAATTTCCATATCAACAATTGTTCACAGCTTTTCATCACGTCACATTATTTAGAAAAACAACAACGCAAGCATGAGATACCGTCAGGAAAATCCTATCATTTCTGTGAAGCCATGGTTTTACCAGTTCGATTTATATAGAAAATCTATACGAATAATCGCTCGCTTTCGATCAAATCATGGTCTCTGTTTGTCGTATTTGCAGAAGATCGGACAAGCTGGCTCAGCCCTTTGCCTCAAATGTGCCGTCGAAACGGAGAGACTGGAGAACATTATGATGATTTGTCTAATTTATGCCACCCAAAGACAAAGAACCTTTTCAATTGCGTCGTCTGGTTTACGTGTGTGACCAATCCACTTCCATTTCCTTCGCAATATCTCTTTCCCAATAGGGAGCTGGTCAGTGGTTGTCCATAGGTCGGCATTGGAGATCACATATGGCCACCAAATTCCCAAGATTCTTCGCAGGCAGCGAATTTGCAGTTGACGATGGTTTCATAACCTTCCACGTTCTTCACAATTGGACAATCCTGTGGACTATCACCAAGTAGTTTTTTTTGGTCTTCACTTGGTTGATCTTTAATCAAGAAATCTGAGAGGGATGAATGTCGGCAAAGAATGCTGGACATTGTTTTCACAATTGGACAATCCTTTTGGAATTTCAAAATATCTGAGAGGGAAACGGCACATTGTTTCAGAGGAAAATATTTTGCAAGTTTCAAAATATCTAAAACTGTTTTTTTTTTTTTTTTTCATTTGGTTTTCAAAAAGTACAAGTTTCAATCTGAAAGATTTTCCGTGCTGAAACGAGTCGTTCACGAAAGAACTCTTGCCCCGCAGTTTCAACTTTAATGTGTTAAGATGAGTCGTAAGATCAACAAGAAATGCAAGCTTCCAAAGCCAATGGTCATCCGTGAGCTCTTCCAGAGGCTTTCCTTTCTGTTCTTTCGGTAGACTAATATTTTCCATTCGCCAGCACTACTCGGAGAGATTCGCACGAGATTCGAGAGAGAGCTCGCAGCTCTCGTCCGTTCTACGTGAGTCTCGTCCCTCCAAATTATTAGCAGAATCGCCCGTTGTGCCTCATTCCCCGTTTGGGCAACTGCCTCGTTCATCTTTATCCTGAGTAGGACTTTTTAACCTATTCCATAACATTTTTGAAGTCTTACACCCAAACACAATCCCAACATTTTGATTGTTATTTGTAGTTATATTCTTACACCTGGTTACACATCCTTACCACTTGTATATAGCTTTTCCATGTCAGATTCTGAAGTTTCCAAACCTATTCCAGAATTTTCCAAGCCAAATTCAGAATTTTCCATTTCAATTTCAGAATTTTCCATCTCAATTTCGGAATACCTTTCAAGGGGACCGGTCACACAGAACAACTGAAAAAACATGCTCATATTTTGTACGTAAGGCAACACTGTTGCAATTTTTTTTTTTTTTTTGAGGAAGTTTTAATATTTGTTTACTATTTGGGAAGTGATAATTTTTTAATTTTATTAATAAATTTTGTGTGCTACCTACTTATTTCCTTCTCTTTATCCCACTTTTTTACGCTCCCACCCGAATATTGATCACATTGAAATGAATCACATGAAATGGATCACATTGAATCACATTGAAATTGAAATGAAAAATTTTGAAATTGAAATGGAAAATTCTGAAATTGAAATGGAAAAATCTGAAATTGACTTGGAAAATTCTGAAATAGGTTTGGAAATTCTGAAATGGAAAATTCTTTGGGAAATTCTGAAATTCGTTTGGAAATTTCCGAATCTGACTTGGAAAAGCTATACTATTATCGTTATTACACGTGACTCTAAACTTATTTCATCAATCTACTTTCTTGTAATTGGGTTCGCGCGTTCATATAAATAAGTAATCAGTATAAGTGAAAATAAATATCAGCATAACTAAATGAATAAAGGAAAATCAGTTTTCAGAATTGGTTCGACTAATGCATGATCCACGTTGCAACGTCGTTAAATTCTGTTACATAACGTAAAATAATTATTCATTATCTGCGCCTTGAGTGGGGCATCGAGGAAACAAAATTCTTCCTCGTCTTTATATTTTTATGCACTCGAAGCACTCAGATTCCCTCCAGCGACCCGGGGTAGGGGGAGGTCTGAAGACGTCCCGCGGGTGCGATTATGGTCTGCGCTAATGGAGAGTTTAACGGGTCGTAAACCGGGAATTGGGTCAACGAGCGTTTTCCGAGGGAAAGTCCACGGAAAAAGGGGTCGCTGAGGGGATATTTTCCGGAGGATCCGACGCACTAAGTAGCGAATGAGAACGAGGGTTGGGAGTCGCGCGGAAGGGGCGCGTAGGTGGGACGGGCGGCGCATAGCAGTACAAAACCCCCAAAAAGCGACAAAAACCTCTTTCCATTGAAATAACTCGACGAAACTTGGCACAATAATATTTTTCGGGGCCTTAAAAATTTAACAAACTCAGACTTTCTTACTGTTATTTACCATTTATTTATTTATAAGAACACGGGACGAACCGAATTACAATTAGGAAAATCATTAGTAAACAGTTTGTAATACTTGAAAGGAATTGTTATATCAATTCTACCTTTACTTGATTACGATTTCTTGATATTATTCCCTTTTTTCACCTTATTAATTACTAAGGTTATTTCATATACAGATATATAAGGTTCAAGAAATAATTATACGCAAGATTTTGGAAATTTATTCAATAAATGTATTTATTGCTCCAAGAATTACTTTGGGGCTCCTATTAACCACGATGTGGAAAAGGTTTTGGTATTCCTTTAATATTTTTATTTTTATAAAATAGCACCGCAGGTGGTATTAGGTAAGGAGTTCGGTTAATAGGATGGATCTGGGATATTAATATCAGTTTGATTCAAATACAGAAATTGAAAGAACGGATTACCTGGTTGGATGAGAGCTGGGTAGAGAGTGGTAAGGAGAGGGGCTTGTCGCAAGTTTTCGTTATCTCTCCTTCCCCCCAGTCACTCCTCGCCTCTCCTCTCGCGATTGTTCCGCTGATAGCCGATAGATGGTGTCGGCTATCACAAGTTATGGAAAAATAATCAGTTGGTACAGAAATACGAAACAAAGAGCTAAATAGGGTTGTGTAGAGGTTCGGAACAGAGATGGCGAAAGACAGAGAGGCGAGGACAAGATATCATTGAAGGGAGGTGACGTGGAGAGGAGGTTCATTTGGCGAGGAATGCGACACATTGGAGCGTTTTATAAGTATAAAATCGCAGCTTTTTCAGATGTTTTCGTACTATGAAACACACATGATACAGGGTGTTTTTCTTCAAAAAGTTCATCGAGCTTCAAGGGTTCGATCTCAGAGCTCTTACAGAACCAAATATGCCTCCTGTAACCTGTTTCTTAGAAGTTCAGAAGGTAAATGTATCCTCTATAAACTACAGCCTATCTCATCATCAAGTTCACAAACCCTTGATGACTTTACCGAAAAACCTTGAGTGACTTTTACGCAAGAAAAACATATGTGGGAGATCTTTCTCGTCTCCATTCGGTGGCCGTCCTCAGAGTTGCACCAAGAAGGCTCACTCCCAAGTCGACATGCAAGATGTAAGCTGTGTGCTTTGGTAGTTGAGGGTAATGACTTCTCCTCTGCCAACACCACTTACACTTATAAATGTTGGGGCTCAGCAGAGTGACAGTCCAAAAAGTGTGTGTACCAACTAGTTTGCAAGAAGTGCACTAAAACATTCTACGAAAGCGACGACCCTCAATTTGCGAATGAACAATCATAGGGAGTCTGCAAACCAAAGTCAGCCACTCCCTTAAGGTTCAGGCATCATCCCATGGCGCTACATTTGACCAAGGCTTTGGCGTGAACGTGCTAAAGAAGTTTCCGAATACGACTATAACGAGCCCCAAAATGGTGACTCGGGGCAAATCGAACACCTGGCATAAACTTGAACGATTGAAACCAAAGAATTGAAATAATAATTATCCAATCAGGCATGGTTACGACGCAAGAAATGTATTTCTTTCTATATCTGTGAACAAAAATACATTTCATAATATCAGATTTACTTTCTTTCTTTTATTTCTGAAATTTCTCTTCTAAATTAAATAATCATGTAGTTCATTAGAAACATCCAGTGAATAAGTGTATATGTGTATAAATGTATTTTAGAGGTTTCGTCACCAAAACAGCCATAAATCCATTAAGGACACCGTTGGAAAAAGCATTTAATTCCCTATTCCCTTTAGGTACAAAAACAACATTTCAAAATGAATTAGAACGAGACTAATTAGCCTAAAGATTCAATGTCGAGAATTTATGAAAAACTACTTTTTCCATGTTTCCTCTAACTAAGGCTTTTAATTTCCCACTTCGCAGGGAAAAGTCCCTCAAAACCTCAGCTTCTCAAGGGTACCTATTTGAAAAGAAATTTTTAGAAGAAAATGACTGCGGGAAAACTTCGATCCCCCCCCCCCTCCCAAAAAGAATTGCCTGCTTTAAAAGAATTTATTATCGAGTTTTATGTATCTTGTTTGCTGTATCGAATGGTGACTCCATCGCCCTCCCCGCTCAATAAATGAGGGATTTGTAGGCCCTTTCCCCAGTCGAAAGGACCGAATCAAAGACTTCCGAACAAATAGTATTGAATTAACTGAAATTTATGCAATTTATTGATCGTTTATTTAATGAGAATAGAGGCTCGAAAAAGTCACCAATCAGCGAACAGGCTACGTACAATTCGATGCAAAACACTTTTTTTAGCGAATCGATTTTTTGTGAAAAGCTTTCTAAACCTTTTTTCTTCCGCATTGAAACATAATTTTCTTTAAACAATTACATGGGGACATTGTTCATCACCCCATACAACCAGAGAGGTATGGTCACTTGTTGTTTATTATTAGGGGGCGGATTCTTAGGTGATAACATATTTTGCTTCCGAGTCTACTAAAGTAGCGGAAGCATTGTTTTCACTTTCGGAATGTGAAAATTTTTTGTCTCCAAAATCAAAAATTCCACTCGCATTTTGGTTTTTAGACCTTTCTGAACAATTTTGGTTCCGTGTCTGTCTGTGTGTCTGTCTTTGTGTCTGTCTGTCTGTCAGCAAATCCTTGTTACGGGCAAAACTACACAAAGTTATAGTCCGATTTTGATGAAATTTTCAGGGATCGTGCGGGTTAGGGTGTAGATGGTTCCCTATGAGTTTCATGACCCCCGGATCAATAGTAGCTTCTGCGCATGCGCAAACGTGAAATCCTTGTTACGCGCATAACTCCGAGAGTTCTTGACCAATTTCAATGAAATTTTCAGGGATTGTTAGGTTTGATGTGTAGATGATCCCCTATGAGTTTCATGACCCCTGGATCAATAGTAGCCTCTGCGCATGCGCAAACGTGAAATCCTTGCCACAAGCATAACTCCGGGAGTTTTGACCGATTTCGATGAAATTTTCAGGGATTGTTCGGACTTATTAGGTATATTTTATAGTTGGTTCAATAGTTGAACATGCCTACCTTTATTTGCTCAAGATATGATCCTGCATACCAATAAATTTACCCTAATTCAATATTTACTTCGCCTAATTGAACGAAGTTCTTTAGTCAATAATAATTTTCAATGATCTATACAGTCATGTTATGGATACGAGGAAGCTATGTGCCACACCCACTTGGCAGAGGTTTTTCCCTGTAGGAATATTTGAAAGCTACCAAGGTACCCGTATCACAGCACAATGATTCCAAAAATGCATTGTTATTTTGACATATAAACGCATATTTCAGGGTTAGTGATATATTTCAAGTAAAAATGCATATTTGTAGGTTTTTTCCTTTTTTTTTAATTTAAAAAGTAAGGGATAGCATTGCATCGACATGGCAGACAGTGAGACATCATGCGCGGAAGTACCTACCTACTACATAACTTCGATGTAGGTACCTCGCCTAAGCCACTCATGGCGGCAGCCGTGACTTGAAAATTTAGAAATAACAACAACCCCCAGCTGATTTGTGTTTGTTTTGAAGCGCTAGCTGCTAAGTAAATCGGAATTCTAACTTTGGAGCAAACTGCTAAGTAGGTAATATTGGAGTGTTCATGTAGTACATTGTGCTATTTCTGTGTGAAAAAAACAAGGATTTTGAACTCTAGTCATGCCAAGGCAAGGTCAAAGTGATTCATCCAAGTTACGCGGCTATGTTAAGGAATTTGGTGATGTGTTCATTTCAGATGGAGGAAAATTGCTCTGCACTTATTGTGAAATCGGAATCGCATTTGATATAAAGTCTCAGGTAACACAGCACCTGCAAGCCGGTAAGCATTTGAAAAATGTTCGCGCCAAACGAAAAGTCAAATGTTTAGTGCATACTCTGAGTTTTACCTGCATGTTTTAGATGCATAAAACAAAGTGTTCAGTGACCTAAGAATCCGCCCCCTATTTATTATTATTCTTACATGAGCTACAATTCTTTCCCAGTGGTCCTTCTAAGTAATAACTTGTAGTGAAAATTGACGCAATTTACGACCTATTGCTTTCCTTATTACCAAGACTCTGTGGCGTTGATTTGTTTGATGATGGAGCGAATAGACTGTACCATCAAAGCTCGACATTATCATCCTGACTAGATGAGATGGGGGGTGCACAGCTAATTTATGGGGCGTCTGTGATGAACCGCGGCCTTGACTCGAAGGGGCTGAGCGGCCTGAGTTAGAGCGAGTCTGTAGCTTCCATCATCGTCATTATCGAGCCCAACTGACCTTCATAACGTGAATATCAATCGAAATGTCGAGGTTGCCAACCGGCGCCAACCGCATACATGCGTCAGCGAACCTCCCGCCCTTCATATCGCAATATCCCGCCGGGTCAATCGCAGCATTCATAAGTGAAAACCGGTGTATTCAATATTGACAAACACAGGTACAACCGCCACTTCTCATCGAGACCGCGTTATGATTATGGGAGTTTGATTACGAGGTCGAATGACATCCCTGGGGTCCTCGTGCAAACACGTACATTGTTAAGTGCATCTTGGTCCTCCTACTCCGCTTCTGTTTTAATGTAACTTTTTGGTAATCTACCAGTTAAAGAAATTGTTAACCATCTCAAAATTTGCCGTTGTATCTTTCAAGATGTGTAGAGTTGAACATGGAGTTTATTTTCTTAAATCCGTCCGTCCAAAGCTTTTCTACGGAACTAACCTAAATGAACGACAGTTAAAGATACTTGGACCAAAAACCTCATTTGGTGTGTGTAATATAATGATGAGGCATAAATTATGAATAAACACAAGACCGATTCATAATGTGTGATAATGTCACAGTAATATATTATATTGTATTGGAATGCCGAATAGCGGTGGAACATGAATTATAACTGAAAGAAAAATGATGACTTGAACGTGATCTTCCAATTCAAGAAATAGTTTTCAGTACATGGAGTACCAGACGTTTTAGAATCAGACGGCGGATCATACCACACATCACGCGAATTTACTGAGTTTTCGAAAGAATGGAATTTTGTTCAACAAATATCATCGCACAACCACCCCACACCTGACACCATGTAATATAATGATGAGGCATAAATTATGAATAAACACACCGTTACTATTACAGTGTGTAGTTGGTACAGATTTCTCAGCATCAATCTCAGTCATTGGTAAATGATGAAATTGAAGAAAGGATACATCAAAAATCTGAATATTGTAATTATATAACACTATTGTTTTTAAGTTCGTTATTGATAGACGTACCTGCAAAGAATTGAATGAGCCCACCCAAGGCCGCTTTGTTTTGATTGGTTTGGTCAAAATGATAGAATTTAGACACACGAAAAGAAGAACGTTAACACGAATGTGAATGTGAACGTGCTTGGACAAAAAAAAAATCCTCTGGCATTTATTTATTTTTGAATTTAAATGAACGAAGAAGGCCTATATAAATAGAATATACAAAAAGAGTTAGTAAATTACGACATGGAATCACATTAGGATCAGAAGGAAATATACAAACCAGCAAGACTAGAAAGGATGCAAAAATGTACTAGGGGACAAATCACTAATAGAAAACCTCAGCCAGCAGACGCTCTAGGGGGTAGGAAGAGGTACTAAATGTGTCACAGTCACACGACTCCAGGAAACCATTGACCACATGAGGCAAACGACACAACGAACGACGTAAAAGACAGTTGTGTGCTGCAAAAGGTACCTGGAACAAGAGTGTTTGGCTAGTTCTGTAGGGAAGCACATTTATGTTGACTTTAGAGAGATGCGATGAGGATTGGAGAACTCCATTTACATTCTTGTGGGAAAACGTTATATCTGCCACCTCTCTAAGGCATTCGAGAGTGGGCAACCCTACTCGTCCGCCAGCTGCCTCAAATCAATCTGCTCCATCGGTATTTGCAGTTTGAACGCAAGGCAACGCATGAACTTCCGTTGAACCCTCTCCAATAGATATCTGTATGCTGCATAAAAGGGGAATTAAAGTACACTAGCATACTCCAAAATCGGGGGAACCAAAGATTTGTACAACAACACAATTGTTTCAATAGTCTCGAGTGCTCTCAGATCTTTCAGAGCTACCGCATCCACATGATCGACAAAGGTCAGTTTCGAGTCCAGAACGATTCCAAGGTCCCTGGTTAAGACAACTATAGTGAGAGAGGCTCCTTCCATTAGACAGCTGTACTCAGATTCTGTATAAGATGATGTGGTTCATTTAGTCCTATTAAGCGCTAAGTGATTAGCTGAACACCACTCAAGCCTGAAGAAGGCAACAGTCTGCCAAGCTAGAGATTCGTCTGAAAATTTTCAAGTCGTCAGCATACAAGAGTATCTTGGTCTCATCTGGGGAAAGCTGGGAACACACACTGTTTACCAGCAGAAGAAACAAAAGCGGACTAAGATGTGAACCCGGAGAAAAATTAAAGAAATTGATCCCGTTTTAAAGCTGACATGAATGAATTGAATTGTTCAGAATAGTTTAAACGTAAAATGTGAGAGGAAACTTTTTTTCCGCAAACTTGTTTCTTATATGTTGAAAATGAAGTAATTCGTTGTACATAATTATATTTGGAAGTGAATATTCGAAATTACCCAAATCAAGCAGTAAGAATTCGTTCCACAGAACCTATTCTATGTTCATCCCGGTAGATATTTTGGTATAACGGTGATCTTACTGATCCCGGTCTCAACCGCTTTACGGCGAGCCAGATTACGGCGAGTGGGTCGGGGAGATTGATAATCCCCCGAATTAATTTCAACGTCGGAATGACGACCAGGTTCCCTCGGCTGCCGCTAAACGTGACACTAATCAACCTGCTGCTCTGCTCTCCGGCCGTTCCAACGGCGATGTGTTGGTGATGGTTCCGTGTTGTACGCTCAGTCACCAGCACAGTTCAAGCTGGAGGGACATGCGACTCCGCAGTGTTTTGCAGAACGAGTTATACGCTTGATAATGGTTTTTTCTACTTGGTTTTCTTTGGGTCCTTCACACTGAAAAGATTTCATGGAATTTACGTTTACGTTCAAAACTAGTCGAATTTGATTTTCGTATTTGAAGAACATACCATTAGGAATCGAATGATGCCCTTTCCCACGTCCGTAACAAACCATTCCCGATGGATGGCCCGATTTATGGTGCCAACATTTGCGTTTTTTCGTTTATTGTTGTTTGTTTGTAACCTAGTGATGTCCAGCCGATAGCGTCGAGTTGTAGTGAATGTGGATACTGGAGTGAAAGCCGATGTGAATACTTGTAGTGTAGTTGGTAGCCGATACACGGGTTGAAGCATTCTGATAATATATAGGTAAATATTATTCAATATTATTACTGGGGTTTATTGTTCAATATTATTACTGGGGTTTTATTATTCAAATTATTACTGGGGTAAATAAGTATTCTTTCACTGGGGTTTATTATTCAATTGGCTTTCGTTCATGATTTGAATCTTACTAAGCTTCGGAGTGTGCGTGTTTTACAGGTGATAGAGCGATTATTAAATTTCAGGAGATATGCATAGACGACGTAAATCGGTTCTCATCCAAAACACCTATTTGGATTGATCAGTTGATGATATTTGTGTGCCCCCTCTACATCTGCCTACCTTTGGCTACATCGTTTAAATTTGGATTTGGGGAAGTTTTAACGCAATACAAAAATGGGTCCAAAGGACTTGATAAATCATAGATGTTTTTATTGTGGGGGGGTATTGAGGTTCAATAAAAAAAAACGCTGCAAATTTCACTGGGGTTTATTATTCAATCGGCTTGCGTTCATGATTTGAATTTCTACTAAGCTTTGGAGCCTGCGTGTTTCACAGGATAGGGCGATTATTGAATTTCAGGAGGCACACAAATATGATCAACTGATCAATCCAAATAGGTATTTTGGTCGAGAACAGATTCACGTGCTCCATGTATATCTCCTGAAATTCAATAATCGCCCTATCGTGTGAAACACGCACACTCCAAAGCTTAGTAGAAATTCAAATCATGAACGCAAGCCGATTGAATAATAAACCCCAGTGAAAGAATTTGCAGCGTTTTTTCTACTTGGTTTTCTTTGGGTCCTTCACACTGTACGTTCCTTGAGATGTTTAGGAATCAATTTGTACTATTCGCGAATTTGATTTTATTGAAACATGATGGTGAATGGGAGGCTATCAACTGGGATGCTCCCTTCACTCGGCCTAACAATAATGGAGCAGAGACGAGTTCAAAGACCGGCATTATTTGGAATTGTAAACAAGAAACATGAGCAAATATTTTGATTTATTATTTTGGCAATGAATCAACTCGATCGAGCCTATTGTGTTTCTGGTCCAAGAGTGCTGATTAACCCGACCGATCAATTACCTCAAGGAAGGCATCAACTCGAACGCTGTAAACAAATCGCGAACAGATTAGCCCAATGATATCACTGCCAGTTCCCAATATGCCGTTGATTACGGCCGATATGCCGTTGGTCTTACCGCAACGTTTAATAACAGTCTTGGTCATACAAAAATTTACAGGCAGCGCCAATCCCAGTACTCTAAAATCCATCTTATTCAGAAGAAGGATAAATGTTGGAATCGAAGCAGAGCAACCGTTTTCTTTTCGTCAATAAGTCTATCGTTGCCGTAAAGTGTGGCGACAATTCGCAAGAAAGACTTGCAAGAAATGCTTGATTATTTAGATAAAAAATATCATGACTATAATTACAACGTTTGCTCATAATTAAATTTACAACACACAACTTTAACTTTTTCATTCCAAGAAATTTTGATGTTTGGTTAAGGAAATTTGTGGTTTTTGCGGTGTTTTGCTGTGAATATGGGCCCAATTTTAACATGGAACATGTTTTTAGCCGGGCCTATCTAGCAAAAAAGCGTTATACAGAAACCGTTATACAGAAAGTGTCACGAAATTGTTCTAATAGTTTTCACGTACAACCGAGCTGTTTCTAGGGAAATTAAAGTTGTTCAGTTTTCGACGGACGAAAATCGTTCTCCATTCGTTGGAAAGCTCTCGATTTATCACGCAGGTCTTGCGTACTTGTTGTTGGTATTTATGTCGTGATTTAATTTTATGTATGTTATTATATAGATGTAGTAAACAATGCCGCTTGTTTTCTTATTGTCACTTGGTTGTCATGTTGGTTAGAGTAGACGCTCACCGGAATAGAAAAATACCTACATCATATAAGTTACCATTGTGGGTAAACCGTTCAATTACAAATTTATTCTTCATCACATTTAGTTGATTATACAGACACGAAATTATGGAACGAAACTTTTTCATTCCAAGAAATTTTGATGTTTGTGATGTTAGGAAATTTGTGGTTTTTGCAGGTTTTGCTGTGAATATGGAGCCCAATTTTTTCTAAAATTTATTAAATATACATTTTCTTCCTTTAAAATATTTTGTTTCGCTTTAATAAACCATTTTTCCATCTAAGCAGTGAATATTCATTTCAACATTGGACCATCAAAACTTCTTTTGCTTCCCCTGTAAATTTTACTTTTTGCCACTTACCTCATTTTCTTTGTCAACGCCTAAATTGTCGGAACGCTTCCGCACTAGTCTCCAACACAGTGAGACATTTCCGTGTTGTACCAGAAACTTTATGTGGACATGAAGAAAAAGTAACGCCCACGCCATGAGAGTCAGTCTTTACAATTGAATGTAACTACGGACTGCAATGCCCATGTTACGAGTCTTTCTTCTTATTCGTTTGAGAACTTTCACAGCAATTACTTCCGTATTTATTTTATCGTTCTCCGAAACAAGATTCCACTCCAGAACGCTGAAAAGCAAGACTAAAAGATGGTACTTATCGGAAATAGTGACAAAGAGAAGAGACGACGAGGAACACAGTGATATAGCGTTTTTTAATCTTTTAGAAGGCAATTGCGATGCATCGGATCTCAGAGGTAGGATAACGAAATGAAATATTAGACTTCACGTCTTACGCGGCTTTCGGTTCCGAACGAAAAAATGGGGATCAAACGGGAGGAAAATAGCTTGTCGTTAGGGAGTTCTCTACGACAGTTCACTCTCTTTGATTTACACTGGCTCTCGGATTTGCTTCAAAAAGGTCTTATGGCTCCCTGATCGACCGAAATTCCTCGAAATCTCGTTTCGTTGTAAAACTAAGCGATGCGCTTGTGTCGAGGGGGGTCTCGCTCATCCAGCCACATTGATTGAAATCCACTCCAAAAAAATCTCCTAAAACTGCTAACACGAGAAACCCTCAGCCGAAATAACGGAAAAAACGTTAAATTTTTGTCGCCTTTTCATTCCCAGTGTTTTCGTACCACAATATCCTGACATGAAGTTCTGAGACGTATTTGATCTTCACAAGTCACATTTCATTACGCATCAAATTTTTTTTTTTTTTTTTTGCACACCGATTTTGTGGCATACCGACTAAAAAACACCGTTCCTCTCGTCTTTTAGGACTGTCCCGGGACTGCTTTTTGGCATTACTTCGGGACAGTCCCCTTTTTAACCTCGTGAGGATTCCTCCTGGTCTTCACAACTTCTACCCTGGCTCATTACCAGCTTCTGTTCACTTCCTTCTCTTTGAGCACCATAGTGATATACGTGCTGACTGTGCTCCAGTTCTCCGCAGATTGTATCATCTTTTCTATTGCTGTTTCTGGGCTAAAATCACCTATTACTCCAACCAATTCCTGCCTTAGCTGCTGCCATTTTGGGCATATAAAATAGCCCTGCCCAGATGACCGAGCAAACTCTGCTATTATTCAATAGCGCATATCTATAAAAACATTCCTTTTAATGTTGTTCTAAATGTAACCACTTATCATTCTAGTATACTTTGTTCTAACTATGATCTATCTATATTGTCTCTCCTCTATCCTCCCCGGGCAACTATTGAAAGGACATTAGCCCTATTAAAAGGGCAGTCAACGATCTTCAAGATGTTTCTACTTATATTTCTCTAAGTACTCACAAACTTGTAGCTCTCTGCTCATAATCCATGTTTTTTTATGCTCATTAAACCACTTTAAATAGATCACTATCACTCGGCACTGCGGACCGTTGTTACCTCCAAGAAGGCACCCGAGCTACTCTCATGCATCAAATACAATGAGTAAATCAGAATCATTCCCAGTGTTTTCGAAACCGAAAATAAAAATTCTTTGAACAGTTTAATTTACATAAACCACGTTTTATTGCTCACCAAATACGATGAATGATTTACAACCAATCCCAGTGTTTCCGATTCGCGCTATAAAGTTCTGAAACCTGTTTAATTTTTGAAAATCACATTTCAATGCGCAGTTCATACAGTGAATGATTCACAACCATTCCCTCAGTTTTATCTTGATGAAAATTTCTGAGATCCATTTAATTGTCTGTTTAATGTGTTTAAATCCCTTTTCTTTGCTTAGCAAATACAATGAGTGAATCAGAAAAATGTATTTGTACCCCAATATCCAGACATAAAGTTCAAAGATCTGCTTAATTTTCACAAATCACATTTCATTGCACAACAAATACAAACAGGATCATTCCCAGTGTTTTAGTTCACCAATATCCATACATGAAGTTTGGTTTTTTTTTTTTTTTTAATTTATTGCAGTTTATTACAATACCAATATATCTCATTTTCAAATTAGATTGACGCCGCTCGATACAGAAGTAAATAAAATTCAATCAACCGAAGATGCAGGAATATAAGTCAGTATTTACATTTTATGTTGAATAAAGGTAGTATGAAGGTGGTTAAAGGTGGTATAAAGGTAGGGAGGTGGTAAGTCATCAAATTAGTTTAAAACGTGTCGGGGATGCACCAGCCGTTGATTTGTTGAAGTTTCGAATCCTTCATTTATCAGGCAGTTCTCATGATTTATGTTCCTTTTTGATGAAAGAGGTGGCATGAAGGAATACACATTCCATAGGTGAATTCAGAGCAAATGCCCAGTAAATGGTATTGTATCGTACAAAGTGTGGCTTATGTATAATGTTTCGTGGTAGGGTGCGGTTTAGGTTTTGCTCGATTTATCTAAACTGGGAGCGAGGACTGGTTTCCCAAATTGAAACAGCGTATGTTCATACGTTCCACATTGAATTTTCGAACTTAACTATTATGTTTCGTTGCGAGATAACCCGAATGTTCAGTAGGGGCTATCACCTTATCGATTTCAAGTTTCTCAGTCGAAAACCACACTAAGGTACGTTTAGGATGTGGCAGTCGGTATGACCTGATTCAGTTATATCAGACGACGTATATCAAACTTTAGGCGGTAAGTATAAGTAGCAATTCCTGACTTATCTGTATTCACTTTTACCCACACTGTACACCATTGACGGAGGACATCACGACGTTGTAGTAGTCTATGTACAGCCGAAATCGAGATGTCATCACTCGCCGTATGTTCCAAATTGTAGGCGTAAAGTCCCGAGAAAATAGGACAAGCGGAAAAGGGAATGACATGGCAATATCATGAGTACAGGCAAGAACCCAAATTGCTAGCTTATGGGATGCCTGCTTGCATATGGTGGGTTGTAGATATTTCGTTTTGAATGGAAACTGCAAAAAGGAACTGGAAAGTAGATAGGACTGTAGTAATGACGCCTCACCTTCAGCACTAGGTCAAAAACGGTAAATTGCTGGCTTGAAGTCGAAGTAGGCAGAGTGAAAGATTAATGTGGAATCCATCTTTAAGAAAATTAGTACATCGCTGCCGCTGAAGATGATACGAATGAGATGCCTGGAACTCTAGTGCTTCTGATAAGAGGTGGCTACCGTAAAGTTGTGAATCGAGGAATTAAGGCTCGCAAGTAGATTTTGGCTAGCAATGAGCAAAGGCTTTATGGTTTGCCTTGAGGTTCATCATTCTTCAGTATCGTGAATAGTGTGTTTCCAATGTTGGGAAATTACCTTGTCCAACTGGCATTAAGACCCATAATATAACTATATTATAGTTTTGAGACCTATTTGATTTTCATCAATTACATTTCATTTCACGGCAAATACAATGAGTGATTCAGAACCGTTTCCAGTGATTTCATACATCTATATGAACTCGACGTACACTTTTGAAACTTGTTTACTCTACACAAATCAAATTTCATTGATTGTACATCATGTGCAATGAGTTATTCGGAATTGGGTTCACCCACCGTTCTGCAATCAATAAGAACTCGTCATTCTGTACTGTGAATTCCTCCCAAATATGAACATTGCTCATGATCCTCTGCAAATAGACAATAATTATTTATTTGCAACTAACTGATTCTACCTGAGAACACTATGAGAGACGAATTGGCGACGTGTATCACCATCATAGAATGGGGCAGTTTGGACTTGTTTGCACTAGTCTACAAAATATTTACGAGGAAAATTCTTGGAAATAGAGGACAATAAGGCGGATGAAAGGGCAAGCTGCTTTCCGTCTTCTGCTTCTTTAGATCATCGAGTTTATCACGTGCTCCACAAGTTACAGTCAACGTTACGCTCGACTTTACCATTTCATTGTCAACGCCACCTCCCCCAGAACACACCCGCCTCGAAGAGGCAAAGAATAGAAAAGCCTTCTCTCCGACGGATAAATTAAGAGCACATTCTTTCGAAATTATGATGTCTCCAGAGAGACGCGAGTTTCTCTTGTTACAACGACCATCTTTTACTCAATAAGGGCCATTCCCCGCTCACCCTGGCCTACGCCAACACCCCCGCTAAAGCCTTGGCAATGCCTCTCTGGTGTAAATAGTTTATAAGGACGGGGTTGTTTAACTTGTCGCAATAACTTGCCACATTGGACTCTTCCAACTCTCGAAGTTTAGTTTTGGAATTTAAATGGAGCCCACGCTCTGCCAACTGGATCTCGTTGTTAGAGAACTAAATACTTGGACGTTAACGAAGTTTGCGTAAGGGGCGTCGTTGTGAGTTCTTATTTATCGCAACTCCGACGTAAGTTTCCACGCATTCAAACTTTAGTTGTATGATGACTTGCGATTGTTACTTCTTGCAACGATATTGAACATCCTTCTTGCTATTGAATGGATGTATTTTCCTGCCCTCCAGGCCTTACAAAAAACGCTCTCCAATCTGATCGGTCTTTTGCGAGGAGCTATACATCTTGCCCCACTCAAAGTTTGTAGGTTTACATTTCAAGGTACGTAGATTTTAAAAGTCATATAAAAATATTTTTTAAATCCGTCCAATTTCATTATATGTACCGCAAGCGAGATCTGCTTGCGCGAACTAAGGGCACTGCACTCGAGCACAAGCAACTTACCAGACCGTAATTGGTGCACTGGAATACAGCATTAGCTGAGATTGGTTGGATCCGAAGACATATGGAATAATCAAAGCCCCGAACTTCTCAAAAAATAAAAACAAAATTTGTTTGAAACATGGGAAAACAACATGTACTCGAGAGACTTTGAATGTGCAATTCACTAAACATACAATGAGATATATCCCAAAATATGCACTTCACATCAGGGGCGAGCAAAATATATTGGAGCGGGAAGAGATGTCAATCTTGAGAGGGCTATAGCACAAGAGAGAATGGCATATAAGGGGAAACTTGTATTCCATATCAAAAGGAGCACACATAAAATAGACTGCTCCCTCTCTTGCCTGAACTGCAACATGAATGAACTGGAGACGATAGTGCATTTCATGTTGGTCTGTCATCACCACAGAAAATGCTATCTGGAGAAATATGTTCCCGGAGGATTCCCAGTCCCCAGTGAGTACGCCCTGGATACGTTGTCGAAAACTTTGTGGATTAGGTCAAACTGGTTAAGGAGTGCTGAGATGTACTGAATACACTTGGAAAAAACAACGATATTGTCTTGGAGTCGGTAGCTGGGTATAGAAGAGTGATAGGTAACGAACAAGTAGAATCACTAGCTCGAGCAGGGACATAAATGCGCTCCATTGTGCCGGGACAAATCTTGGGTGTTGCAAAATGCTCGGTAAAAACCGCTTTGTCTGAACGGATAAGGAAGCGGCATTGGGAAAACACCCCAAAATACAAATGTGTTGAAACCGGTAATGAATGCACCCTACTATCACAGAAGTACTACCACCCTCAACCTTTCTAGGAGTAATATGAGATTCTTATTAGGAATGTTGATTGGGCACAGGTGTTTCAGGAAACATCTGAACAGGATTGAACCCGACACAGGTGATCCATGTGCAGATTCTGTGAAGAGAAAGAAAAACTGCCTCCCATCTTCTCTTCTGATGGCCAGCACTCAAAGCTAGACGGTTCATAACCTTTGGGACCTTTCGGTGGATTCTCAGTCTGGTGGATGGGGATCTAGAACCTACAGGTTAGAAAAAGGGGAGAGATCAGCACAATAAACCACGTTTTCGGTGTAGCTGAGGAGATTGGGACCTACCAAGGACCCTGAATAATAATAACTGCACTCGTACACAAATATAATGGGTAGGAATTTCTTCTTTCGATTGTACGTTAAACCTCGCAACAAAGCAGCAAATCCAATTCATCTTAAGTGAAATGAAGCTGTAGATTCTTTTCCCACTCTCGATCTGTGAATCAGTTTAATTTAGTCCATCCTTTGGATGACTTTCAAAAGGTGCGAGTAATACTCGTAAAATTGTAAGAGGACGAGGAAAACCGGATTTCGCAAAATTTATGTCGTAGTTATGTAGGAGGAACCCTGACTTTGTAGGTACTTCAAGGAGATGTGTTTCGGTGAAATCGTTCTTTTTCCTCCCTCCCGAGAAGCGCTTCAGAGAAGTCAACTTTCAGAATGCTCGGTGAGTGCGAAGCGTATTTCATCAGCGGTGTTGGTAGGTACCGGAGACCTTTCTGAACGTGCTCTGACAGTGATCTCGACATTAGACGAGAGAAAGAAAGCGAATCCCTGTAAATCCTGACATTTCCAAGAGACGGTGCAAAGAAAAAGTCTCATCTCAAAAATAGTGCTGAGTGCGGAAGGAAAAACACCTTTTCGGGCCGAAGCACCTGGGACCGAGAGGCAGCTGAGGGGGTAAATCCTTAGAATTACATTCATACCACGCAGCCATACTAAGTAGAGCTCCCTTCCCAGTACCCTGACCTCAACACTAAATCAGCCTTCTCGGGAGCAGATAAACCGCGAGTCCTCCAGATCGGTTGGTTCCCTAAATTACTCCAGGATTCCTAAATAATCTATGAAGAGAGCCGGCGGCGCCATTTTCTCGCGAGGGGATATCATTAGAGCTATCCAGTCTACATTACCATTCTCGGTCGTGTCCATTGTGTGGATGAGTTGAATCCTCGTAATCGGTTGTATTTGCTAACTACGGCTTGTTTCAGAATGAAGGAAGTTAGAAAGTCAAACAAAACCAATGAAATTATACCAGCTAGTTTGATTGTCACCGTTTTCTACACGATTTTCACTATTTTCACAAACGTCCACATTGAAATTCACGTTGACCTGTTTTTCCTTCTGATAGAAACCTATGGTTCCTTTCGAATAATGAAATTTAAAAGTTTCAAGTATGAGTTCGCTGAAATGTGAGAGTATCAGCCACGAACGGTACCAGTTTTCCATATATTTAATTACTTATTCAATTTGTCCAAACTTCTAAAACAGAAATTTCAAATACGTCCTCTCTACCCTACTCATACATTCGTCGAATTCATATCTTCTATCATATACAAAAACATTTTTCTTTGTTGAATGAGGCTTTAATAGATCCTGAGAAATAACTATTGATTGTGATGATTCCTGGAGGAGCTCAGAGGAAGTTGGAGAGTTTACTTGCTTTTATGCCTTTTAACAATGCTCCTCGTTGGAGGTTTTATTATCTAATGAATCCATTACTTCAGGGTTCCTTGAAAAGAAGTAGCAAAAGCTGAAGTTTACACCCTTTATCGCAGTAATTCTACATGAAGTAAAATTGCAGTAATACTCACTCAACTTCAAAACTTCTTAAAATTTATATGTAATAACGAACTAATCACTCTCGTTATAACAGCACCCGTGTCATCAGCATACAAATAATAGAGACCATCACCAAAACTTAATTTCAATCCATTTCTAATAAGTAAATATAGACTTAATAGTACTTACGAAATTGTAAGATTCTTTCCCTTAGCACTTTAACAATTCGGCTGGAAGTTGGAGATATTAGATGGGATTGAATTAAACTGCTCAACTGTTTTTTCTTGTGTGAACGACCGTATTTTTCCTGGCGGCAAGCGAGGGGCTGTGGGTTCCCATTGTCACGTGAACTATATCGCCTTCAACTTCCGTTTTCTTTTTCTTTATTAATTCCAGTGACTAGCGGTTAGCGCTGATTCAACGGAAGTTTATTCGATAAACACGCAGACGGTGCATTTCCAATTGCTTGGTGTATTTTGTCATTTTCTGGTGGAAACGCGATGACTGGGTAGAACTGATTAGATGCACAGGTTGACTGTATAAAATTATGCATACAGAAATTTTTCTGTTGGTGGTGAATGATTGAATCATTGAGATTCATCATCTAGACATCTCAGATCCATCTTTCTGCTCCTATCGTATGATTGTAGTGTTACGTTCAGTTTGAATTGTCCGTGTTTTTCAATACATGAAGCTGAACTTGCCCGAGCCCTTTAAAGAGAACTGTGGCCAGATAGGCAGATGCATACTGGAGATGTCAAAGGTGCTGACCTGCAGAACTTCGTTTGTGGTACCTCTAATATCTCCGGAGCAAACGTAGGTTCCAAGGCCATAGCACAATAATTGTTCATTCCCTGATTCTATCTCAGATGAGCTATGGCCTTGGAACCTACGTTTGATCATACGATAGGAGCAGAAAGATGGATCTGAGATGTCTAGGGCTGCGTCGGGTTTTCTGGCTATATTATTGAACCCAAAATGTTCCAATTCCTGATCTAGTCGTACACATATTCGTCAGGGATCTCAACAGGTCGGCACCTGGGAGTGGTCGAATGAGGGTCACTGGCGGTCGGTTCAGGGATACACATCAGCTATCTTTGTGGGTTCCAGGTCCGCCAGCGCACATCATTCCACAAATAGATAACTCAATTTCTGACCATATACGAGCGGTTTTTTCGGAAGACCTCGCCTGCTCGTTGGTGGTGGAAGACAGTCCACGGTCCTGGTACGCAGGTTTTGGGAACCAAAGGTGTGAGTGCCGCGCGCCACAAGCTATCAGTTGGAACCTTCAGGTTTTTGAACTCACGGTTTCCACGACCGTCTATTTTGCCATGAATGTACACCTTAGGCCTTTGGGGTTTGAATTTAAAAATTCGCATGTTCCAAGACACTTGTTTTGTAGTTTTCACTCTTCTAGTAGGTTGCCTGTTGGCAACAGCCAGAAACTAGAGGGCCAGGCCTCCGGAATATACTGAAATGCAAGCCGGTCTGCCCTTTCGTTACCCACACACGTACCAATGAAAATCCTCAGTCCCGAAAATCAGCTTGCTGGTCTGTCCTGTTTAAACGTCACCGGTCTGCCCTGCTCGTGTATGGTTACTAATACAGAGCAATCGAGCGAATGATCTTAGAAAGGAAGGATGGAGACCGAATGAGACGGTGATTGATGAGTGAAAGTTGAGTGAATAAGATGCATTGTCAGAAACTATGCGGGTTAGCTCCTAAACGGTCCCCTATAATTTGCATTGGCAAAGGATCAATAGTACTCAAGCATGAATTTCCTCTCTTTCGATTACCGATGATTTATATATTTCGATTACTAGTGATTGCAGATAAATGATCTACGGCTTTGAATGCCTAATATGCACTTAAAAAGGTGAAAATACTAGGTTATGATAAAATGAACAACGAACATGGTGGATTGTTCGAATTGTAAATTGGTCGCAAAAATTGAAGTACATCCCTATTCCGTATGTTGATACTTAGGCTAAGCTACATTTTCTGTTTAACCATTATGAACCGTTCGTGTTTTACAATTGTAATCATCTGTTATAAAAATAAGTAGGGAAGCTTTACTTGATAGCTTTTAAAAGTTCATGACTAATGAGTTCAGCGAACCCACCAGTTAATCAAAGCGATCGACAAGAGTGGATTCACTCGTTTGATGAACCTCTTTCAAACCATTGCAGTCAGTTTCCCATCTCGTTGATGAAGTTGTGAAAAGGTCGTGAGCCAGAATGTGCTTTAAATTACTCGAATATCCTTCGTTTCACAATTGACCCTCTCGAAATCTCGCCTCGACAACATACATCATTAAGTTTCACAACGGGGGACTCAACTGGCTCGAGGGGCCTCGGGATAACAGACAAACCCCAAACTGCTCCCCCGTCCAAAGTAGCCTTTTCAAGCTCTGAGCTGCCGCGGTCATTAATTTATTACGTGCCTTCTCGCTCTGTCCTTTGAAGTTTTCATCCGTTTCAGCCTCCGCCTCTCCCTTCGCAGCCGTGAAACGGTCGCGAATGACGGGGAACGGCAACAACGACCGGGGCGGGCAGAGAAGAAGGCACTTGAGGTTTACAATTTAATGCGGTTTCACTTTCCCTTTTATACGACTCCTGGAGCCCATTCGCTGGTTGGCCGGGAAAAATACGGCTCTGTGAAGTCATAACCTTTGACCCCTTCGGATGCCCCGCCCCGTTCAGGACTTGAAAAAGGCTTCACTGAAAAAATCATGTACCTACAAACTGCCTCTATCCCATCTCGTTACGTTTAATTCGACGATTAGACAAATACATTTTTAATATCAAAATATAAAATACTATAATAGAAAAGCATAAAAACTTTCCCATCTGCGCTTTTCCATTTGAAGCCTCTACAAAAACATCCAAACTAGTACATATTCTGATAAAAGAAGAAGCGGTTGAAGCAACACGAATCCATCCATATGACAGAACTTTATTCCAAAGGGTGTACCAGCAAACACTCCCTAAAATCGTAAATTCTGGGATAAAAAAGGAGTTTTTCTGTTTTAAATCTACATGTTTTTTCGCATAGTATTTCAATTATTTGCACATTGGTAATCGCACAAGTGCACTGCTCACACCAACTTTGTTTTTTTCAAAAAGGATTCCCTATATTTTATATCAGATTTGGATTCTACGCACGATTTCATGAAAATTTGACCCATCAACTGATATTTTTTAACCTCCACAATGCAATGAAGAATGCACATCGCTGGGTTGCGCACGCCTCCTTAAATCTTTATATTTGGGTTACATTTTTGTCCTTTTTTTATCGACAGATTTTTTTCCAAGGTTTTTAAATATGGCCACGTTGCTCAAACTGCACGTGCTCAAACTTGCTCGACGTACAGTAACTATGTTCTTCTCCTCGTTTTGACTCTACATTCGAATTCTCAGCTCGATTTCATGAGAGCAACTCACACTCTCACACATATGTGTGAGAATGTGGCAGAATTCTATTGTGGATAGAAAGCAGTATCACTTGCATTGTCACTCTCGATAACTAACTTTATGGATGAAACTTCTAAAAATTAAAACTTCTCACAACCCATTCAAACCATTTTATTTTTGTAGCTCAAATGGGTAGGACAAAGTTTTAAATTTTATTATTTTTAGCTGACTTTTAGTTAGTTTTTGGTTTTTCTGTACTTTACATTTCCGACCTGCTCGCCTTACAGCACTTGACTCACCACCTTGTTATGACTTTAAGTCGTTCACCACTTCGTACAGTTTCCAGTATACTGCTACGGTAGTAACCTTGGACCCTGACGGATTTGTTAAATGTTCCAAGAGCTCTGCAATAAGGAGTTTTTCAATTAGTCCTGGCCCCAATCCTGCTTTATTAGCATCGCAAATGGCAGTCCATTAAATTAAAAACTTTTAAAAATCAATTGAAACCATTTTTTTTCTTCAAATAATCTTTTAGCCCAAAAACATACCACTGGTACCCACCATTAGTACGCAGTCGTGCTCGTACCTACCTACTGTCCTAGTAAATCCCGTGAAATATCACACTACGTATAGTATTCATGTGCTCACGGTGATGAATGTTATTCGCTGGTCCCTCGGATATTAATAGAGTAGTGGGATATGAAAGTATAAATATAAACGTTGAAGGCGGCACGGGGTCATAAATTGCGTACATACGGCATTTTATCAGGCGGACGTGAAGCTCGGTGATTTGAATTCCTCTTTTCCCCGCTTATCGCGATAGTATCTGTCTTCTTTCAGTTTCCTCTCCCTAAGAAATGGAGGTCAATAAATCTGGATGAAAACTCATAAACCGCCGCGTGACCTTTATTTAAGGTAAACGGAGGCCCCCGCCGACCTATTCTACGACAAAAAAGTCATTTAAAGGCTTGAAATTTGCAACTGCGAAAACTTAACTCAGTAATGAAAGAGATAAATGGCAACTTAACAGGCCATTCCTTTTCATTCATTTGTATTGTTGTGTGGGAGAGCTGCGATGAGCTTGCATTTACTGTTTTAATTAAATTGAAATTAAGTATTTACAACCAGATTTGTATCAGCAGGAAATGTAGTCGTACCCTGACCTAGATTAACGTTAACAATTCATGGAGGACTCTTCACTGGGCCTTGGATGCCCACGTGAAAAGAGCAAGAATATGGAATAGGTGTGAATATAAATGATTAATGTTAACTTGGATCTTAAAATACTATGGAATGCGATATTTTGCTAAAAATTTCACATGCAAAATAATGCTTTTAACACTATACACTATCTTGTAATAGAAAAGTGGTTTTAATGATTCACAAGTATTAGTTCTATTAAATAAATAATGATTCTGTTACACAGGGTGTCCCACAGATGTTGTGAACAAATATTTTGGCTAAACTAGACCGAAAATGGAACGAAACACCGCCGCAGTTCTTTATGTCAATTTTTTCCCGAGCTATGATTTGATTACAAGGATTTTACGTGCGCGGGTGCAGTAGTTACTAATGGTACTATATTGTTGGAACTGATATGAAATCATCGTATAGTTCTTCCTCCACTTCCCTGAAAATTTGAGCTCGATCGGAAAAACAGAACCTCAGAAAGTTATGCTAGGTGGGTTTTACGTTTGCTCATTCACAGAGTGGAGTATTAATTTGTGAACAGTGAAACTCATACGTAAGTATCTATAGCCTAATTCGCAAATTCTCTGACGATTTTATCAAGATCAGATGAAACTGTAGTTAAGCTCGTTACAAGAATCTGCAGACCACAGGATGGACACAGAGATATACAGAGACGAATCGAAAACTGCTCAGAATGGCCTAAACCGCAAAATGCGAGTGGAAATGTTGATTCTGGGAGGAAAAAGAATTTTCATCATCGGAAGATGAAGATAAAGTTTCCACTACCTATAGATAGACACGGATGGATAACGTCTTAGTGTGTAAACCTTCAGATAACTTGGCACTTGATAACACACGGTGAGGGGATAGAAACATTTCAGGAGCAATAGAAATTAACGAAGGCAACTATGGTTTTACTCCATGATGAACTTAATTACATTGGATAAGATTACTAGTAAAATTACTATACTATCAGTGATACTACTACATTCTTTGGCTAATAAATTGTTAGAGAGAGATGATATAAAATTCTATAATAGTCGGTACTAGAAAATGAAGTGGTCTAGTTAATTGGTCCAACATGGATAAATGTTGACCCATTTCAATTCAAATTGAAAACGATTAAAGTTTACATTTTTTAGTATACAGACATTTCGCATTATTAAAATAAAGTTGTTCATTTCATGATTAGAAGCAATCAATCTGCAAATGCATATGAACACTTTAATTCGTGAAACCCTAATAGCTTTTCTCAGGAATAAATAAAACTTGTCTACGCCGAATCAGTGGTGGCCTCATTCCTGCGATGTTTCGCACTTCGGGTTTCCTCATTTCATTTGCGGATTTTGATGACTTGGGCAAAAAAAAATCAAATGAGGGGTCGATCCGAATCCGGATTGAATCTGCCATAAAAAAATGGTGTTCGAACAAAAAAAAATGAGAACAAGCTCAGTGCACAACCTGGTCGTATTTGACATTATTGGCAAAAGAGCATACAGTTTCAAAATAATGTACGTATGGATTAATTATCATGGATATGAAAATGAATAAAATCTTAGAACGGAATTCCGTGATCATGGTCATAAAAACCGCCATAAATAAGTACAGAATTTTGTCAGTATTCACAATTATTTTAGCGGTACTCAAAATTTTGATTGATATTGTATGTATAGATTTGATTTTGATTGATTCGGATGATTTTAAGTTAGAATTACAATTTTTAGTCGTTTTTGTCTTTACTACTGCCCTTCTGCTTCATCAAAAATTAGTGATATCAAATACAAAAACATCACAGATCGGGCATTAGAGCAGTAGTCAGTGCAAAAACTACAAAAATTGTTATTGTTTTTATTTACATATACAGGGTGTCCCAGGAGTTATGCACAATCCGACTCCTACGTGTTCAACAACTCATTTCCGGCCAAAAATGTCTCCTAGCAGTTTTTTGCCAGAGGCCTCGTTTCCGAGCTATTCGCGATTTAAGATTTTTTTCGTGTTTTCGATCTAATGTCATTAAAACTGTCATAACTCCCTCAATTGTGGAGATATCTCAAATTTGATGACACCGTTGGAAAGAGCGTTGAATTTCCTATCTATTTGATGTCAGAAAACTTTTTTAAAATTGTATTGAAGATGTACGATTGCTGCGCGAAATGGCAGTTTTGTCAACATCTTAAGATCGCCTGTTTTTCATCTCGCCTAGAAACCCCATGAATGCTTGACGCACAACTGTGCAGGCCTGGTAAAACGTGCACCAAAATGTCAGCTTTCCAACGGCGTAGTCGTTTTGGTTTAAACAAATATTTTTAGTTAAGGAAATGGTGTTTAACTGCAGAAAAACGTGTGTTTTCTGTTAAAATTGAGGTTTTTCCAAAAGTCTCGAAGATTAATGCAACTCATCCCAGTCGGAAATGAGTCGTAGAACACGTAGGAGTCGGATTGTGCATAACTCCTGGGACACCCTGTATCACTAAAACAGACCTAATGTTTGAAAATTGGGAAAGCTACGGAGGAGGCATTCTCTTGGTCAGGGGCAAGGATATGCAATGACCCTCACGACCCCCCGGTCTTGAAGGAGGGGTTGCTTTGCGCGCCGTGTATTATCAACTCCAATCTGATTTGGCAGTTGCATTGGGGAAAATTGTTATTTTGACTAAAAATCTTTTCAAATTGAAAAATTATAATGATTTATGAAAAAATCAAGAAAATTTTTTTAAATCTTAACAAAATTATGATTTCTTGCGATTTTCGACAAAATCACAAAAAAAATGTGAATGCGGATAAAATCACATTCAGTTAATGAATATGATTGTGATCTGCATTTTGACCGTACTCATAGTCATAACAGAATTCCATGTTACACTGTTATGCTTTTATTCATATTCATATTCATGATTATAAACACTCCCATCTCTGGGCTATGGACACATCTACTCCGTTCAACTCAGATTCTCATTTACTTACCAAAACACATAAGGAGATATGATATCAAAAAGTCTCAAAATGGGTTTCCAAGAATTATATTTTAAACATTTTTAGAGTCATTCCAAATGAAATTCGGTAGTATCATTTTCTTCGTAAATTGACTAAAATATTGCTGCCACTAGTTATAAGTGCCTCGCAATAGATTCCACTGGTATTAATATAGAACTTTTGCTGGAATGAAAACGTCATGCTCTGTACTTAGAAGGGAAGGTAGGCTGCATGGACACACAAACAAGTTGGGTAGAGCCTGATCCCTATCCACCATTAACACGAAACTTTTGAGTAATTAACCAACCAATTTGAGTTGGGGGGCCCAAACACTTCGAGACTCCGGTCGCCTCCTGAGATGGCAATACCCCAGCCCCTTTTGGGACCTTCCCTTTCTGGGATCCCCCCTCTCGACACCCGAGACCTACAACAATCCTAATTCCCGCAGCGGTAGCCAAGTTAGCGTCAACCCAATCGCTCCAACTTTCCGAGCGGGCCTGATCTCGTCCAGACGTCCTCTCGCCGCCGCTCGCCTGAGAGGATTACCATAGAACATTGGCTTAGTGCGAGCGAGGTCGCTACCCTTTCAGCTGAGCTGTGGCCCCCTCTCTAGAGAAGCTTCTATACACCGCCTCTTAGTCACCAACTCTGTTTGCTAGCTAACAACTTTTTAGTTCGAACCGACAACATCCTAATCTAATACTTGTCAGCGAGCATCCTGAGTCCTACAATGGAAAATCTATAAATACAGGATCGACTATGCAGTTGATTTGAAATGTAAATTTCTTATACTTAGAACTCTTTCGAACACCTCTTCATTTTTTAAACATATAAATATAACTTTATTGTTTACAACAAACATTACAATTGTGAATAAATAGTATAACACAGTTGCCACATTGATCAGATTGAGAAGGCAGATTTCTGAGATATGTCTCCCATAAGCTTCATATTCCACCGGACTCAGTTTGGTAATTATTATGCGCTTCGTCGTGGCTTTGGGATGCTGGTCCCTGGTGACCGTAGACGCCTCTCGTATATTATACTACCAAACTGTGGTAATTTTGTGTTATGCTATGTGTTCACTGTGGACATATTATGTCTTTCTTCTGGAAATTAATGCATGGAGAGGTCGACTCCCCTTCCCAGTGCAAGGTGAATCTTGCTGTTCCTCGATCACGCTCCCAAACACAAATCGTTTTCACCGCTCCTTTTTCATCAACGAATTATTTGCACAACCGCCCTTGGTGCAGATTACCAGAGAAGCTAACCTCTTAACCAACCAATCCCCACATTAAGATTTTTTTTCGATTCTTTCAATTCTATTCGCTCTTGTCTTCATAGTAGTTTGTAAAAGTTGCATCTTGTCACAAAATTGTCTACTCGAGCCTGTGAGTAGTTTCAATTTCATTTCTTTCCCTATTTATCACCTATGTTACAGTTCACTTTATTATTTTGTACTTTGTATTGTTATTTTTTTTTTTATTTTATTTTAATACACGGGCAATGCCCAATTATTAAATAAATAACAGTAGGAAATCACGTAATTATTAGTTGGTCAATGATGTCATTTCCTACTGTTATATATTTAATAATACGATTAAAGCAAGCCCAATACATCAAGTAGAACAAATTAAAGAATCAATCATACAAATTATATGTTGATTATTAACATGTGACTTGATGCAGGAACCTAGCTATTAGGTGATCTGACTAAATTAAACTTAATATGAGTCACGAATAACACATAACATTATAGAAATATATTACGCATTGAGGAGGTGATCTGATGGAGGTTTGCGCTCAAGCCTACGTTGGGGAAGAGGTGGAGGTGTCCATCCAACATTTCCACTAGGAGGTTATTGAGATGATTTGCAACTAACCATGAAGCCTAACAGAGTTCTGGTGCAGACATTACTTACAAGCCATTTGGCCGGCGCGCCGTTCCCCCGTAGTCCAGACTAACAATAGGTGTTTGTAATAAGTGAAATGTGCAGCAAATCTTTGGTTTCCGGTGCTACGATGCGATGAACAAGCAAAAACTTCAGCTGGTTGATGCTGTGGCATTGGCCTTCAAGTTCTTGACGAGATGTTCCCACGGTAATTTCTTGTCCAAATGAAGGCCACGATATCAGACGCTATCACTTTGTGGGACCAGTTGTTGACCTAACCGGATTGAGGATTATGTTCCTGTGTGTTTGTTTCGAGAATGTAACCAAAGTGTGCATTCACACTCACTCGCCATTTGCCACACTAGATACGCACTCTGCAACGTATTCTTGTTTTGTTTGTGCTTATAACTGCCATTTCATCGGAGAAATTAAGAGACAATGAGATAATCAGAGACTGGAAAACCGCCGGCATTCATTGAATAGAAAAACGGCCCAATTAATCTTCCTTGAGACACAACAGCTAATGCACAACAATGTCAGATATAGAATCGCCGACGTTGTCGATGAACATACGGTTTGACAGGACCTGTCAAACTACACCTGGTGTGGAGGTACTATCCTATAATATGTGTCTAGTAGGCAGTTTTTATTCTTGTAGAACAATCCCTGATGACAAACTCTGTCAAACGCCTGTTCAATGTCCAGGAATAATGTTAGGGAGAGATCTTTCTGATCAAATGTATTATTTATGTTTTCTATTACTCTATAGAGCTGTTGAGGGCATGCGTGGGTGCGTTGAAATCCAAACTAAGTTGATGGAATTAGTGTGTGTAAGTATACGATATGTATATATTGTTTTGACAAAAGCAGGTGTTGAAATACGGACCGCAGGCTTATCGGCCTGTAACTGTTAGGGTCTACATTGTCCTTATTTGGTTTTTTGATCATAATCAATTTCGCTGTTTTCTACTACATTGGAAAGTGAGTGAGTGGTTATTTGTAATTTCTTGAAGATCTGTGTAATATGAACAATTCCTCACGTTTAGGAGCTTCCACTAGAAGCCGGGTTATTCCATTCAGCTCTAGAGATTTTTTTTTTAGCTAACATTCCGCAACTTTATTGGTCGGTTGCGGGTTTATTACACAAGGCACACAATAACAACCCCACTACCTCTCTTCAAAGCATAACTTGGTGGTTTTGTGAGATGAATCAGTGAATACCAAAACCGTCTTTCGTTGGCTACCGTTCTATCACCGATGGTATACGAATCCGATCCTATTTAATTTCTACCAACTTGGTAGAATATTTGAAGTTTGCGTTGATGCCATGAATTTGTGAATACCAATACCTGTGTACGTTGGTTACGGGTTTATTACTTACACCACACATTGCCCATCTTAGCAACTCACTCTGAACCCAACTCGGTATACTATTTGCTAGTTTGGGAGATATACTAAATGCAGAAACATCAAAACCTCTTATCAGTGGTTATGGATTTATTACTTATGGCATACATTCCGATCTTGCCTCATTTCTCAAAACCTAAAATTTAGGTCTTAATGGTCGAAACTCCAGTTTGGGGAGCTGTAATGAATGGGCTCTGTTTGTTTTTTACGATTTTGGCATGCGATTTTGATCTTATTAAGTCTTTCAAAACCCACCTTGATGTACCTTTTCTAGTTTGGGACGGTCCCACGAATGGGCAAATACCAAAACGTCTGTTCGCCGCGCGCTTATTAACAATTAATTATGGTATTTTAGTACTTCTCCGTACTATAAGTATATTCCGATATTAGTATTTCTCTGAATACTGAATGAAGGTTTCATGGATGGGAAAATTCAAAAATCTCTGTTCGCTGCTCATGTGTTTACTACTTATGGCATACATTTACAATCTTAGTATCTTTCCCAAGTTCCAGAAACGTTTTCCAGACTCCCTCCGCCTTAGGGCACTTCTTGTGTTAAGCGACGGCGCTCCCCCTCCTCCGTACACCTAAATGCACTCCGAAACTCCTTGTAAATAATCCACTTCGCGTGAGCATTTCAGGCCCTTATAGGCTCTCATATTTCTGCAGCCCTCTGACAGTTGGAAGTTCGCATTGTTACTCGCCTCGGGCACGCGATATTAACAACCGAACTGCTGTACCGTTCCCCCTATTCCCGAGACGTCACAATTAAGTAGAGTGAAGTCACTTCTGAAATGTGTGTTACGTTTTAGCGAACTTTTCAGGACCAAGTGCACCTACAGAAGTGTACCGATATACTGTAACAGTAAAGTACTGGAATAGTAAATTATTTTAATTTGGCAGTTGTTGACGCCTAAATTTTGGTGATTCCAAATAAATATATTACTAAATAATTTATTCATTACAATCTGATCTCGAGATCAGAATGGTCTCCAATACAGGACCAATATGGTCGAATAGCTTATGGTTTTATTTGTCACGCCGCCTTACTTATAACCTGACATTAATATTTTACAAGCGATTCCCCCATCCACTTCATCAAACCATCGTGAATTAGAACTGCTTCTAAATTTTAAAATAGAATCAAGAAATATTCCATTCGATTCAGACTGTTTTACTTCACAAATGAAAGAGCCTACGTATAAGTTGTAAAATTTGATGGACAGAACAAAATATTGCCCGTCAAAAAGTTGAAAAACCAAAAATAATGTACATTGCCTGATTTTCTAAATTTGGCCGGGCAAAATTGTTTCATGTTAGACAAATTTCACGCTGAGCACCGTATCATATACAATGGGGCCCAAAATGGCTTCTCCTTATGTTAAAAACTAAAAACCAGAAATGTATACAGTTTAGTGGTTTTGTTTGGCAAGTTACTCTTTTATCCCCAAAAATATAAATTTCATTCATTTATTTTTCCCAATTTATAATCCCATCGCCATAATCACAATTCTACACAGTTTTTAGTCAAGAACAATATCGCTAAAATTCAATGACCTTTTTACAAAATATATGAAATGCAAATCACATATGAACCACATATAGTACATAACCACTAATAGGTGGATATAATTTACAACAAAAAAAGTCAGTTGATAACTGTTGGTTTTTCACATTGTAAATAACTGGTAATATTTGAACAATCGAAAAATGATTATTAGCCACTTCAAACAGTGATTTTCAAATTAAAACGGTTTTGACGAAAGTACCATATTTGCTGATCTAGGTAACTTTGAAATAAAATTTAAATATTGAAGGTTACATTATCTTCATTTATATTCGTTGGTCAAGACTATTTGAGCTCCGTAAATGGCTCACATTTCAAAAATGTACTGAGAAAAAAATCACTTAAAATCAATAAATCAGCTACAAATCATCAATTTTATATTTTTCAGCAGAATATTAGTTGAAAAAAAGTTCATCAACCTTGAAGTAAGTCTTTTAAAAATTTTCACTCTGGAAATTGTGCTTCCACTTCATTAAAATGTGATGAAAAATCAATGAAAAAACAAAAAAAAATTATCCAATTTCTGTTTTATTCAACAAATATGATGTAGAAGAAATTGTTTCGCAATAAAATTTATAGCTGACAATTCCTTTAGTGGTTAACTCAAGACACATAAAATCAACTCAATCTATCATTAATTCAACCCAATTTAACATAAAAGTAATGAGATGATTTTGGAAAATTCTCTCATATTATCATGTTGCACTACAGCGTACTTATTAGGGGAAGCGCCAACAAGTGTAATATAACATTTGGTTAACAATAAACCGACAAAGGACAAATCGGAGGTGGAGGATTGTGGGTTTTCCCCAGTCACAATGGAAGGGATAGGGAATCCCACATGGGGTCAGAACACCCGTATAAATAAGCCCGGACCAGCCCAAGGGCCGTCACTCTGTTCTATATCTACTCTGCTCTTTTAAAATTTAGAACTAAATTTCGTAGCTGCTCCGCCTGCTCTATCTATCCCTTATGTCCATCTATATCGTAACTGTTAGCCTTGCTCCGCAATGTTCACAATGTAACTGAGGTCCTCGGAACCCCTGCTCCTTCACAAACTAGTTGTAGCTGTGTTCCCCCTCAGGGAATTACTTGCTCCTCGGCGTGTCGCATCTGACGCCCGAAATTAATTCGGGTGATCTCGCTCCACGGTCCCTTCGTCACCCCTTCAGGGAAATACGTAACTCACCATCATGTTCAACCATCACCTACTTATTTCCCAAATTAGATTACCCGTTCAAAATTCACATGTTCAAAATTTCGGAGCTCAACCCCAAATGTTCACCCGCTCAAATTTGATATCCCCTTGAATCCCCAATATTGAGCATAGACAGCTCACAGAGGGTTGAGTCACCAAAAATATGACCTTAGTATGAAAAATTGATATTTTTGTTGGAATATCATACTTTGGTACTTCATTCTAGACAAGTAGTCCATCAATCAGAATGGGTTTGACTGAAAATGGCCACAGCCATTACGAAGACGTGTAAGGAATTCGTATTAAATTGCACAATCTTTTTTTTGTACGGTTTTCTCTCGTAAAAGAAAAACTAAGAAAAACGTGAAATCAACAAAACTTGTGGGTTTTGTCCGATCGTTTACATAGGGCTATTCTAACAAAAAACGCTGCAAATTTACTGAGGTTTATTATTCAATTGCCTTGCGTTCATGATTCGAATTTCTACTAAGCTTTGGAGTGTGCGTGTTTCACAGGTGATAGAGCGATTATTGAATTTCAGGAGATATGCATAGAGCACGTAAATCTGTTCTCGACCAAAATAAGTGATTGGATTGATCAGTTGAATTGAACCTCAATACCCCCCCCCCCCCTACCCCACAATAAAAACATCTATAATTTATCAAGTCCTTTAGCACTCGTATTGCGTTAAAACTTCCCCAAATTCAAATTTGAACGATGTAGCCAAAGGTAGACTGATGTAGAGGAGGCACGCAAATATCATCAACTGATCAATCCAAATAGGTGTTTTGTTTGAGAACCGATTTACGTGGTCTATGCATATCTCCTGAAATTCAATAATCGCTCTATCACCTGTAAAACACGCACACTCCAAAACTTAGTAGAAATTCAAATCATGAATGGAACTCAAATGAATAAAATTGAATAATAAACCCCACTGAAAGAATTTGCAGTGTGCGTGTTTCAAAGGTGATAGAGCGATTATTGAATTTCAGAAGGCACACAAATATGATCAACTGATCAATCCAAATAGGTGTTTTGGTTGAGAACCGATTTACGTGGTCTATGCATATCTCCTGAAATTCAATAATCACTCTATCACCTGTGAAACACGCACACTCCGAAGCTTAGTACAGATTCAAATCATGAACGCAAGCCAATTGAATAATAAACCCCAGTGAAAGAATACTTATTTACCCCAGTAATAATATTGACTAATTGGGAATGGTTCGACCTACGGACTTGGGAAGGGTCTCATTCGATTATTCATGGTATGTTCTTCAAAATAAGTACACATTTAGACCGCTTCGACTTGTTTTGAGGTTTTTAGGGATTTTACAAAACTTTTACAGCCCTTAAAGGGCACTTTAAATTGAGTGAGAGAGCTGGCTCAAGAATAGGGGCGTCGTAGGACCAAGATGGATTTTTCCTGAAAATTTCAGATCTTTAGCTCTAGCCGTTTGGGAGAAATCGAGGGTACGGCGTACGGCGGACGGACGGAAAAATTTGTATTGCAGATTCGGATTCTACAACCTTTGAAACGTAAACCATGAAATTTTCAGGGGGGTTAGAATTTTTTTTCAGAGCGATTACAATGGTTTATTATTGAATAATACACCAAAAAGAGGCTTGAACTTGTACCTACGAAAACCACGTGACAGCCACAGTTCTAAAGAAGAGTTTTCTAGAAAAGCAGAAAAAAGAAAAGTTTATATTTTCCAAAACGTTGTTTTTTATTATTGTCCCGCATTTATTGGAAACGTGGGGTTCTCTACTTCTAGGCCTCACTTTTTGTGTAGTTCGCAGCAATTGATGGGTCTACTAGAGAGGACACTGTTCATGCAAATAAAGACAAAATATATATGAAATACCTATTTCCGTCATCATTGTTGTGTGAAATTTTCTCGTACCAGATTTGATACTCATTTTGTGCCGTTTTGAATGTTTGTAACTCCGTTTAAAATTTGTCGTTTTATTTTCAATATGTTAGGAGCTCACCGCTAATTTTAGTGATCCACGAGCATTTCAGAAAATAGTCGAGGTCACATTTTCGGCGAGCCGGCCTATTGTGCGGTTGTTCGATCGTAAAACGTTGACGCCACGCAAATAACTCAAGAACATCGCGTGAAACTGTCCAACACAAAAACTGAAACAGGCGGTGAAGGAAGTGAAGAACTGAACCGTATAGCTCGCCGATTGCCGGGCAAACGTCAACCGTATTATTCTCGCGGTCGTATTTCCAAAATTTCATATCAGTTCTCATTTTCCAGTCCCCGTCAATCTCGTCCTCCGCTTGAATAACATTTACGCCGCTGCCGGCGACCTTTTCCAAAGCGAACTTCAAACCCAACGCGCAACTTTATCCAGCTCGCGGTTTAGTTCGCATTAACTCGCCGGGCTAATCGAGTTTGTTTCATGTGCTTTCTCTCCGAACAATGGAGCGAGTGGAGATCTACTGGAAGTCCTCCGACGTTCTCTAATGAAACTATATAGCCCGTGGATTGCAGCCAGAACGGAGTTATGACAGTACGCGTTTTTGTACCTACTCGTACCTGACTCCCTTCTCGAAATATCCCTTGGAAAGTGTTCGTGGTAACATTGATCTTCCAGACGGATATTGTGGTTTTCTACGTGAACGGCATCAAATGGCCCATTTCACTGGATGTATTTTAGCCCATGAGCCGAAAGATCCCGACTAAGTCTCGCAGAAAAGTTATCGCCATGCAGTACGAAAACTTGAGGAAATTTTAGTAATTTCTTAATTCATTTCAGTAGGTGGAGGCAGTAGCATGGGGCAAAGTCAGGGAAAGACTTTTTGGAGAGAATCCGAGCAGTTAAAATTTCGGCCACCAGGCAGCAGTCCGTTCTTGATAAAAGACAGTTGCTCTCCACAACTCTAACAATTGTTGTTGCCAGGGGCGGAGAAAATGAATTTAGTTTGTTTTCTAGAAGAAGAAGAAATGACTTTATTGCACGGAAATTTATTCTTACAATACATATGGACTTAAATTAATAAATATTATAGGGTCGCTGATTGAGCTGTCCACCAGAGTCTCGAGTCCTGGCCAACAGTAACTGAGAGTTACTATGAAGACAAAAACGAGAACTGTGAGGTTATGGAATGGTACAGTTGCCCCTTCCATTGAGCAGAATGCGGTAATGACTGCCACGCTCTGAGGATTGCCCAGACGCTTGAAGGCGTCTGATTCATCTCCCAAGGCGACGTATTCAGGAATCGAGAAGGGCAAACTAACCATATCCATCACACTTCCAGGGCTCTGAGAAAAGCTGGGGGGGGGGGGTGTATGGAGGAATGATTCTCATTCACGAGGGGGGGGGGGCTCAGTTTAAGTAGGGCAGGGGTCTGACAGTTATGAAACGGGTAATAATTAATGGCATGTAGCCTAACGGGAAATGGGAGCAAATGAGGGTGACAGGACTGTTGATTATAAAAGAGCCATTGGTCGTAACCACGCTCTGCTACCATGTGAGGTGATGGAATGGTATATTTGCCCCTTCCATTGAGCAGAATGCGGTAATGACTGCCACGCTCAGAGGATGCCCCAGACGCTTGAAGGCGTCTGATTCATCTCCCAAGGCGACGTATTCAAGAATCAGCAAGGGCCAACTAACCATATCCATAACAGAATATAACAAGAAATTATGAGCTTGTGGTACTAAAAATTAAAAATTAAATTCACCAAGTAAGAATTTCCTGTAGCACCAAGCAATTCTACAATATAAAGCAACACATGACCATCCTGTGACTCCAATAAGAATAAATATTGCTCTATCCCTTGTGAGCGCATCAAACCCTAATGCCATCTAACTTCACTTGGGGCAAATGCAAAGAAAATGAAACATATCTTCACGTTACCTTAGGTGGATAACTTATTTACATCACTTCCTTTACATGTTACATTCTTCAAATGAATCATAACCGATGGTCGAGCAGGATCGTTTAACATTGTGGCCCAGCCCCTAGTTACTACTTCTTCTTATCTGTGCATCTTCTTAGATTGCACATTGAGTACTCCTCTCTAAGACTCGTACCATAAGGTCTGGCATCCATATTAAGGAGCTCTGCACGCAGTTTGAAGAGCCAACGAGTTTTGTGCAAACTAATTTCCTGCTGCCCACTGAAAGAAAAAAAATGTTCGAAATTGTTATTTTAAAATTTTCGGTGCAGCAATGACACGCAATGCAAATTGTGGCAAAGGCTTCATTTTATAAAAAATTCCCAAGAAACAGAAAATGCATTTTTTGAGTTTTTTCGAGACCCTTGAAATTTGAACATAGAATTCATATTGACTCATAAACAGGGATGTATATTTAGATATCTACACATCGAAATTTTATGAAGTATGAGTTAGGTATACCATTTTTGGTCGTAATGGATATGCTTTATTTGTTTCGAAAGTTCGCTGTATGTAGAGTTGAGCCTGGCGCCAAACGTTTTCCTTTATACAAAGTTTCCCGGTGTTGCCCTTGTCTTTCAGCAAAGCTGGCATTGAACGGAGTTGGTGGTAATTAGGAGGGCAAAGAGCCGGAGGAACTCAGACGATGGGCGACTTGCGGTTCCAATCAAGGGAGACAAGTGAGGATCGGGTGCCGTCGGCAGATTCGTAGATCGAAGATAGCGATTTGTGAATGGTGAAGTTGCACGGTTAGTTTCAATTAGACGGGCATCAGCTGGTGGGCCGGAGGCTGGTGATCCCCTCCACCCCTCGGCCCATCCCGCCGACGACCCGGAGTACAAAGGTACGAAAGGGCTGTGGCCACCGCGATTGGGACTCTCGCCTTTGGCTCTCGGCCAGGGATATTACTTCGAAAAGCCATTACCCTCTCTCCGCCGACCCCACTCCTGGCACTGCAACGCATCTATCGCCCAGACGCCTATCTCGACCGCCGAACCTTTCCCCTATCGCTTCAATATTCCACGGGCCATAGGCTCGTGGCGTTCGGCGAGTCAACCGCTTTTATGACGCTCTTCGTAACAAAAAAAAAGATGTTGCTTGGTTTTTGGCACTTGTTTCTACTGCTAACTTCATCGACTCTGGCTCATGTATCATTCAATTTATTGCCATACAGCCAGTAACTTACTGACACAGGTGCGGATCCCCATATCATTTCTGGCCGAATGCGGGAAGCTGCTAGACTATGACACACATGAAAAAATGTTTACATTTCGAACAAGCGCCTTAAGTTACATTGAAAATACGTGTAATATGATAGATAAAAAATACGTATATTTCAAATAGCTTGGCAAAAAATCTTGGTAAATTAGTGTTTTTCAGTCAAGTCTAACCCCCGCCCGCTGGTGGTTTCATTAATATGGTCCATCTTGCTCCTCCAGCCCGAAAATGTGATAAATTCAAATTTACTTTACGATTGGCTAATGAAATACACCTGGCACCTGGTGATCCTCTGCAAGATACAAATTAACCAAATTACAATTACTTATACTTAGGGTAAATAACCTAAAATCTCAGACGAGGTTAACAGGCAAAAGCACATAGGCTATTGTTCTTGTTCCATGATAATTATTTGTGGAACAGCCACTAGTATTCCCAACCCTCAACCCCTGATTTATCCCTCAAGACTCAAAGCTCCATTTCAAGTTTTGACGCCCTAGAACAATCATGAATATTAGCCTTGAAAATCCCTTAGCAGAATGATTTGCCTTCGTGTCTTATATTTTTGTGTTGATTCTGGTTTCCTTAAGGCGCTCCATTTCAAATCCTAACAGTATAGTTCGGCTAGGAAAGTGTTTACACCAAGAGGTCCCTCAGGTAATTAGTATGAATTAATTTCTTGTCGCAGGTATGACGTCATCAGGTAGGTAATTCACCGAAGTGTTGAGGTAGGTAATTGTATATCAGGTTTCCCACAGATACTCCATTACATGATATAATACATAATTATAATTATGTATAAGAATTATTAGCTTCAGTCATCCTAACCGCAACGCGATTCAGCAACATAATGTCATAACCGATTTGCGGAGGTCTGGCTAACGGAAGACTTTTTCATCAAAATAGGGTATGTGTAGTTATTTAGTTTTACAGAAAAACAAAACAGCTATACCGAAACAGTCAATTTAACCGAAATACATAACAGAAAGTCGATCGAAAGTAATAGATTACTATTGAATGTTGAAGAGTGAGATCGAGTTGGATCTTATTTCATTGAAACTTTTACTCAATTGTGTTAGTCTTCCCTGCAGTTTCTAATGGAAAAATTTAATTCTGAGTTGCAAATTGATATGTTCTTGATTGAATTCAAAATTAGAGTTCGCATATTGACTGTTTTTCTGTTGATCTTCTCATAGTTCGATAAGACCTTATTAACAACTGGCTCGCTCTATTCATTCAGGTTCAAAAATTTTCTCTACAGATGTGACTCAATTGATGTAAGTTATACCAACTTACAAAGTTACTGTATCTAACATTACTATTAAGAGTCTTAGAAATAGTTGTAATAGTGGGTTTTCTTAGTGCTGATTGTTTCAGAACACATGTGTAAATTACGTATCCTTTTCTGTGAACAAATCGATTCCACGCCGGTGATGGGAGTGGTGAACCACGTCAAAGATGACATCTATGATATACAAACGAGATTATTTTGACAAGGATAAAAGATTACAACTTCATCATTGAAGACATATTGAACAATATGATCGTCTTATCAATCAAAAATTCATTGCACAGCACAGTTTCATGTTACAAACATTCCTTTCTTCATTAATTCGGAGCTTAGAGCTGTGAGATAAATATGTGATCTTTACAGCAATTATGAATGCCAGCTTTGTCATTAGAGATAAAATACTAATAACTGGACTCATTCTTCAAGAATCCGAATAGGCTACAATGTAACAATTGGTGCTTCTCACCGAATATGGCATGGTTGAAATGAATTATCTTGATGAAAGTCAACAAGTCTTTCAAATTTGTTCTTCAATTGAGAGAGTTTCGGTCACTTTACTGAGTCAAGGTAAAAAAATACGTAAACAATCTTAAAACTGCAATAAGTAACTCGGAAACGAAGTAGCTAAACAGAAAACTCGTTTAGGCACTTTTATTGCTAATTTGTTGCAGATTACAGAAGGACGCACCTTATCGTTTACACTCTGTGTATGACCTTGATAACAATGGAAAACTTCTGCTTTATCGCTACGTGTTACGTGTTTTTCGTGGTGATCTTCTCATCAACCAAGCCTCCTAAAGTCATTTCTGCATAAGAACCTCTACCGCCAATGAAGCAATTAGTCTACTACATCAGAGCTGCCACCTGAGAGATGGACATAGCTAGATTCGACAAGTATGAAGAAGTCCATCTTTATCATTAGATGTTAATTGTTATTCTTAGAATCGTCTATGCAGTTAGCGTTGTTTCCAAAGAACACGTAGGCTCCTTTCCAATGGTGAATTATGTTCATTACATCTGAGCTAACATCTGCAAGGTAGATATATATGACCTTGATAACAATGAAGAACGTTCGATTTGTATCCAGATTAGCTGTTTTTTCTACTTATCTTCCCAACATCTAAATTTAGACTGGCCCTTTTCATAATACGAATCTGTACTTGCGAATGATGCAACTGGTGTATCACTATGGAGCCTCGACCGTCTAAGAGATGTAAAAATAGCCTGACAAGAGTTTTATTTAGACGGGCGTATCAACCGCACAGAGCGCCAACCCAGGTGGTATCAATCTCACGGGTCTCGGCTGGAGTCGTGGGTGGGGGGTCAGCCTTCATAAACAGACTGGGCCCGCCGGTAGGACCACCGCGTCCGTCCGCCGTCCCCTGAAATAGAATACGTTGACGACCGCAACTTGCCCCACATTCACAACCTCTTTGTTAGTATATTTGTGACAGCAGCTGCCAACTGTGTTTGCATTAAAGGATTTGCCATGAAACGAACTGTTGGTATCAGTCCCACCCGGCGGAATGCGGATATTGTGTTCTGTCTGAGGATTCTTATAGAGGAGGAAGCTATTGTAATGGCGCCAAAGTTTTTAATAGGAGAGGGCTGCAAATCATTTCACAAATATTTATTATCAATAGTCGTTGACATTACTTTCTAATCTATAGGGAAAATAAAAACGGCTGAAAGGTTAAGACGGACGGAATTTGTATGTGGCATTAATGGAATTGATCTTTCTACTTAGTTTCAGTTTTCTCCTGAGATGCTGGACATTACTTTCTACTCTTTTGGGAAAGTGAAATCGGCTGAAGGGTTAAGAAATACATTTAATTGCCTCACAACTTATATTCCTTGCTTACTTGCTTCACAAAACTATTCGGGGAAAATCTACATGTTTGCTGATGATGTTGCCCTAGTAAACTCCGGGCAAATATGGCAGGAGGCCCATCAAAATGCCGAGAAAGATTTGAGGGCGATTGGACAATGGATGAACACCAACAAGCTTACCATCAATGCTACGAAATCGGTTTTCATGGACGTAGGAAGAAAAACAGAACCACAATCAACATCGAGTTACCCTTTGACATTACACTGCTGCAATAATTTACCGTGTGACTGTCGAAAATCGAAAAAGTTAATAGCTTAGTTTATTTAGGAGTGACGTGTGATTCTCAAATGAAATGGACCCACCACATTCAAAGCAAAGCCCACCAAGCAGCATTTCTTCAGGTTCCAGTGGCTTGGTCGCGGTAAAATGTTCAGATTTGTCGAGGAAAAAAGGTCATCATTATTCTATCCGCAATAGAATTAGTGCACCAGACCCGCATTACATGTCGACCCCCTTTTTGGAGGCGTTGACGTCTGCGGAAATACGTCCTGAGGTATTCCTAGCCCAAGAATCGTTGTAAAAAACTTATATTCTATATCTTTCAAGATTGCTTAAAATATTCAATGATCTACACATTCATGTTACCTAGACGAGGCAGCGTTATACCTCACCCAGATTGGAAGATGTTTTCCAGGAGAGACGTTTGTGCAATGGATATTACTTACTTTTCCTTTTACTGTGTTAGGAAAATTGAATTTGCTAAATCATTAAGAAATGTATTTAATTGGAATTCATCACTAATAGATTTTATTTCAAAATGAGTCACAATATTCAACTGAGAACTCTAGTGATTGAATTTTTTTTCCGATAAGGGATGGGAGGAACCCTTGGTTACTAGAGCACTAGGATCTATTGTGACGCTGTCCCCATTTTTATTCAAACCCTTTTTAATAACCTCTGCGTTCACAAAGTGAAAGAGGTTTTCAGGCGTTTACAAGGCAATATCAGTGGGTGTTAGGGCACCCTTCCCGAAATGCCGGAATCTAGTTGATGCAACAGCAGGACAGTTACAGAGGATGTGTTCTACTGTTTCCGCCTATTCTCAGCAGATCCGGCATTCTACTGTCCTGGCCGTGACCATTTTGTTAAGATGGTACCTTAGGGGGCAGAAGTTTGCGAAGGTCTTTGCGCCTCAATGATAGAAGGGCTTTTGCGCGTTTCCTTGAAATAGAGAGGAACCGCTTGGCTTGCCTCTGCTTAGGAGTGTTGTGCCAGTATTCTGTACGTGTTTTGTCTTTCCATTTCTGAACCTGTTAAGTGATATAACTCTTGGTAAAACTTAGTTGGGGTTCAGGTCCAATTTGGTTGGACTCCGATCCGTTTTTAGCAAGGCGATCAGCTTCCTCGTTGCCCTCTATTCCCTCATGACCCGGTGCCCATAGCAGCATCAGTTTGTTGCCCTGGGCCGCAGCCTTAAGGGAGTTTAGGCAACTCCAAGTCAGCTTTGAAGTTACTGAAAAGGCAGAAATAGCCTTTAGTGCTGCTTGGTTGTCAGATAGAATATATGTTGTTGCACCTTTGAGTTGTTTCCTAGCAATCTCTTGAGCACATATTTCTATAGCATGGCTTTCCGCTTGATAAATGGTTGCAGTCGAACCCAGAGGCTTTGCCAGATTGAAATTGGGGCCTTTGATCCCCAGGCCAGCCGCCCCATTCATCACGGACCCATCTGTGTACCACACCAGTGAGCCTGGTTTAAGTTGAGGTATGCCTCTGTTCCAAAACTCACGATCATTTATGATTACTGTAAAAGGTAGATCAAAGTTCATCTTTTCTAACATAGTCAATGGATCTATATCTAATTTGTCCATTATTTCCAAGTGACTATCTTTTTGTAGGGAGGGCCTTATTTTTCCCATTAGCTGCATTCTGATGGCCCCCAGGTAGGCTGTTCTCTGCAAACAAATGGGCAGAGGGGTGAGGTCTAAGAGAACCTCTAGTGCTCCTGTGGGAGTGGTGTTCATGGCCCCTGTAATGCCAATACAGGCCTGCCTCTGAAGTTTGTTAAGTTCCAGACGAGCAGAGGTTTGCCAAGTTTTTGGCCACCATACTAAAGAGTCACCATGAGTCTGACAATTGCTGATTGAATATTACTTTCCTTAGTGTTGGGAAAATAAAATCAAAAAAATAAGTTCGGTGACACTGTTTAAGGTCATTTTCTGGTCGTCATATTTCAGTAAAATCGTGCTCCACGCTAAAATGTACTTTTTCTTTGAATTTCTCAAGCCTATCCGCACAGTGTACTGTTACAAACAGCCGGGCTGAATTGAGTTGAAGTGGCGATAACTGGTGTTTCTTCTCGGTTCAAGCAAATTAGAGATTCGATAACCACAAAATAAGATCGTGGAACGTGAAACAGACGCGCTAACGACGGTTATGTAGCTCCCCTCGGGGTGTCACAATATGATATATTCATGCTGTTTACGGGGCTCGAAACACGCGATGAGACGATCGAAGCTCTCTTTTCTAGGCTCGTTTGGCTCGATGATGCCGTGGAAGATATTAAAATTGTATTCAAATAAGATTCCTAACAATTCGGATCAAAAGACCGCATAAGTTAGTTTTCTTTATCATCTGTAAACTCATATGAACTGCAACAACATGAATAAATTAATAAAATCTTTATTACTCCGAAAAAATTACAGTTTAATTCTATTGTACATTCTGATGTATACTGTATAAATAAAACAAACAAGTGGTTACTTCAATTTTGAACAAAAACTATACATTTGCCACCTAATTGTAATGGACTATGTGGAAAGCATCTAACGATATGTTTTTTAAATTTAATAATCAATTCCTTTCATCTGTCTTGCAGGAGCTTATTAATTTGTTTAATATTCGCTTCATTTTAAATCTAGTTTTCGTAACTTTGCGGTAGGAATATCACGAGTGTATTGTAAAATAGTCATTGAAAAGTTTATTCATTTCTTTTTTAAATGTATTTGTATTATCTATTTCCATAAATTCTTCTATTAGAGCGAAATCGTTGTTTATAATTTCCATTCCCATATACCTAGTTGTGTTTTGTGCGTAGGGGTTTCTAACTTTACATAGCTCAACTCTATACTCGTATTCACTACTTCTCTGTTTTCTTACATCTTCGGAAAACAATATATTTTTTCAGTTATTGAAGTTGACAATTTTTTGTGTATAACTGATTAATTGATGATGAATAAAGATTCTGAAGAATATTTTATTGATTTGTGAACAATATTTTCAATGTTCTCTCTTGTAATTTATAAAGTTTATTAATTACGTATCTGTAAGTCCCATTCCGAATTGCTATTGCTTCTTGCATGATCGATTCAAACAAGGCCTGCTAAAGTGTATACACATTTTTAACACATTTACCTAATGTGTTTGAGTAGTTTTTTGGAAAAATATTTTATGTAGCAAGTGTTTTATGAAAATCTTTGCTATCTATGATGCAGATGATAAACGTGATCATCCCTTTTAATGTGTTGTTTATGATAACATCTAAGTATTTGAAGCAATTCTTTAATTAATTTTGTGGACAATCAGAGTGATTATGACCCGATTCAAGTAGATGGTATCGTAAAATCTTCTTTGAGGTTGGAGCTCTTTCTCTTCTTTCCTTAACATTCACATATAAGAGTATAAATGTGCCTATATATGTATATACTGTGGGAGTGGAAGACCATTTATTTGGCAATTGATGTAGTTTAAAAGGAAATACCACTATTGAACATGTTGAAATCGTTTATTGTTTACAACCGATCGTCCTCATCCCCTGTCTTTTCTCTCTCTTCTCGAACCCTTATCTCTTATCTGTCTTCTTCTTCCTCTTATTCACTAACTTTACAATGTCGGAAACAATATCAATTATGGATAATGGAGAAAATAACTGGGTGAAATGTGACTATAGAGCACTTATTCACGTCCAAAAACAAATTGTTTGTCACACACTACGCATGAGGCATCTACGCAACCCTGTAAACGTTTGCAGTCACTGACCCAGTTAACCTCACAAAAGATCTTCCAATCATCTGCGAACAGCAAGCATTTCACATCTGGGAAAAGCTCAGGTATACTATTGATCACCAGGAGCAATAACAGAGCCCCAATATGGGCGCCCACGGGAACACCTCAGGAGGCATGGGAAGGTCTGGTAGATGCATCCTTAATCCTAACCACAAGATGTTCGTTTCGAAGGATTGGCCGATACCCTTCCGTTCCCCTTCTTGTGAACAAAAGCGAAATTCCCTCGGATTGTTGCACAACTACATTAAAACAAACATTGAACAAAAAAGAATCATAAAAATTGATTGAGAGAGTTTGAGCATCGTAGTATGTGCATCGTGTTTGTCATGAAGAAACTCGTTTTTTATAACCCCCTCTTTCTTGGTAAAATTCGAAATTCCTAGGATTTGTTGCACATCTAGAGTGAAATTGGGATCAAACAGAAAAAGAAGGATGAAAATCAATTAAGAATTGCAGGGTGGGCAGCATCGACAAAATTGGACCTATCGGTTTTCACGGATTCGTTCTTGGAATTCTGAAATGGATTTGTATGCAGTTATTCTTTTTCTCACATCCCCCAGGTGGTAGTTTTGTATTAATCCGATTTCGATCAAGATAACAGAGGTTGTAATATTGGTGTATAGTATTGGGTGGTGATCGAACCAGGGCTTTGAACCCAGTTAAAACTCCTCATTTTTCGCTCATTGTTAGGTTTCCAATACTAAGTAGCGTGAGAACTGTCACCGGCCATCCCTCATTTTCCACCCGATTACCAGGTCGACTTTTTATTAATCCTTTTACCACTTATACCAACTCCTTATCCTATACTCGCACATAACAATGCAATTTGGAAATTCCTTGCATTCAGCCAATTCAGGAACTTACTTCGTTATCAAGTTCGAGGGATCTTCTTAAATCAAACGTTTTTATATTCCTAGTTTTAATTCCCTAAGTTAAGTTAATCTGTGTAAAGTGTAAATGCAGTCTAATGGTGTAATAACTCAAATAAAGTATTTTTAAGTGTGTCTTCTTAACTACAACTCCAACGGTAAGGAGTAGACAGGTTGCTTGGCGTTAATTTCCTCCTCTTAATCCTTTGTCTTAGGACAAGGAATGAACATGGCCGTTGTGCAAGCTCAAAAGTAAAATTCTTGCAAAAAGCACTATCTCACTACCTTCATCCGAATTCAATAACATTTTCGGAGAATGAGTTAGACATTTTGAGGTATAACCACCTCCAAATTACATGAACACGATCAACCTTCATACTCATCTCAGTGATCAATACAAGCGATATAGATACGATGAAGAATATTTATAATTGTTTACGAAATTGGGCATGAGACTAAAATTGCAATTCTGTCTGTTACAGGAACTTGTTGGAGATGTATGTGCTACTCTCGAATTCAGGAATTGGGTTCTCCGAGGCAGAAATTGGGTAAGTCCCCCTAAACTGACTTTTCACTACAATCACAGAACTACTTTTCTTTAAAATGTTCAATTGATAGGGAGATGGTAAATTAACCATCCTTACTTGAAATTGAACTTATCGTCAATTTGATGTTCTCAGTTTTTAACCCACTAGGGGTTTCAAAATGTGGGAACTAGAAAATCTGTTTTTGATTTCAATACGCAAATGGTTACTATTGTTATGAGTACATTATCGTGCACTATCCGGACAGTCAATCAAAATATGGAATATAAGATCAATTTTCAGTTATTGGATCATATCTTCTTTGAAGATCTTTGAAGGCTGTATGAACTCTATCTTACAATGTAATCCTAAAATATTACTGTAACTTGTCAAAAAACGGAAGAAGATGGAAAATAAAACACAATCATAATGTTTTATGAAGAAAACAATGATTATTTAGTTATTACAATCATAATTTCACCACAGTATTTTTGATGAAATCAGATATACGAGCAGGCGCTAGGGCTGTCTGCTGGGTCTCATACCTGCAGGCTTTACTGTCCTTTCTGGGCGGCCGTCTCTGGTTTCTCGACAGCTGAAGTGGGCTTGGCAGGCTGGCTTGGTTCATCAGCAGCTGGGCTGGGTTTCTTAGCAGGTTTCTCAACAGGTGGGCTGGGTTTCTTACCAGGCTTGCTTGGTTTACCAGCAGGCTTTTCTAGCTTTCCAGGTTTGTTAGGTCTGATCCATGACGGAACTGGTTTCTTTCCTGGCTTGTTCACAAACTAAAGTGAATTAAGGTAATCTCATATTGAAAGCACGGATGGTTGCGAAATCATCAAAACGGTGAAAGGTCAGTTGGAACAACGATTAATTTTCGATATTATGGAGATTTCTGCGCCATCTAAGAGGTTAGAAACAGAAACATTAGCCTAACAAACCACTTGCAAGGGAACGATCATGCGTATTATCCTAAAAATGCATAGGTGGTAAGAGGAGGGGGGACATGACGGGAGTTCGAGTTAGGAGAGAAGAACGATCATTGTCCAGTTCAAAAACCTCATCCGGGTGATTCTCAAACTACGTACAAATTAGGGATGTCAATATTCGCAAAGAATATCGAATATCGATATTTTTAAAACTATCGTTCTAGTAATTCGATACATCGAAGGAAAATATAGATATTCCGATATATCGGTCATCGATATTTTTTTCAAACTTTAATCCGGATTACGTATGAGTCCAGTGAATAATAATGCATTATTGAATTTTATTCTACTACAGGTAAAGAATTCAACCACTCAAAAATTCAATGAAACTTCATTCATGATAATGATTATGTACAGGATCCAGGGAAGTAAATTATCAATATTATGTAGGGTTGTAAAATCAATGTAAGTGAAGCAAGAAGGAAAACTGAAAAAAAAATTCAACCAATCCAATTTTGGTTGGGGATAGAGGTCAGGAAAACCCTCTAATTGATGTGCTCTCCACTAACCCTCGAACGGGCTAGAACCCAAGTCTCCAAGATGTCCCTTCCTTTTTTTATCTACGATTAGCCTACCTCATCTGAAAGCCCCTCTTCTTCAATGGAAATCATAAAATTAGTTTTGAGCAATAAGATGTAGGGTTTGGTTGATATGATGATTTACGGCTGAAACATATCGGATCCGATTGTGTGCATTTAACGTCGATGTATCGATACATCGGAATAGAAAATATCTCCCAAAAATGTCGTTAATCGACGGAAGAATATCGATATTTTCTTAACATCCCTACTTTGGTTGCAAGACAATTTTTACTACATTCAAGGACGTTGACGTTATTTTACTTCTGTCAAAGTCATGGGTTTTCGAGGTCGAGCTAACAGATGAACGCGAAGTGAGAGTGGGCTCATGTGATACATTGAAGAGATGTCTTTAAGATACAGATTTTCAACTTGTGTTGCTGCGGAATTTACTTTTCCTCATGTCCGAGTTCCTGATGTTTCTGATGACTAGCCCTAGACCACAAGGTTGAGTTGTTTTCCACCAATACATGCGTTCGGAATAATTTGATTCGAAAATGCCTGCCTCCAAGGTGACACATTTGAAGAACAAAACAATGACCTAAAGCTCCTGTATCCCTTCAACTCCTCGGTTCTAACAGAAGATGTAACTTTTGTGTTGTAGAAAATGACCGATAAATCAATTCCTTTAACATAAAGTGCTTCCAAGAAACTCAGGAATTCCGGTTTTTTTTTTGTTTTTCCATTGGTAGATTTCAAAAGTACAATACTGAACGTAATAAACCAACATCATCGTCAATATATGTATTTGAAGGAGCAAGAGCTACAGTGCCATCATGACCGGGAGGTCGTGCGGGTACTGTATAACCTGGCGCCGTCATTATATCGTACACTTAACAATTATTGATTCAGTCATTCAAAAACTGGCCGTCTTCAGCAATATGTCGGCTTGGAGAAACCGATCTACAGCTCTGCGGTAATGGCAACAAGATGGTTTTATGTGCGGCTGAAAAATATCGGATCCGATAGTGTGCATTTAATGTCGATATATCGATATATCGACGGAAGAATATCGATACTTTGATATATCGATGTTTTCTTGACATCCCTAGTACAAATTCTTGTAAATGGATTTGAATGGAGCGCTGTGCCTTTCAGAATCGTTCGTTTTTCAACTTTCCCCCCTTATCTGCATACATTTATTGAGTACTGCTTTGGCCAATAGAAAACCTTCGGAAGCTAATATACTCGTAATTTCCATGTTTTTTTATTGTTGAGAAACCCTGATTTGTTGTTGTCGAGGTTCCCAATTTCGAGTTGGTTTTTCAAATATTCTAGCTGAGATTTAAAATTACATGAAAATTCTCTCGTCTTTACTTACACCTGAAGAACAGCTGTCAATGGTTTTTCAACCCCTGCTTCAAGTTTTTAATGTCCTAACACTGCACTTTATTCAGGTCACTTTAGTTTGGGGTCATTGCCATGGCCCAAAAAGAATGTGTTCCTGAGAGAACAAAATGGGGATTTCGAAGCAGTTCTTGTTTGATGGTAGCAGTGATTCACAAGCAAGCGGGCACACCTTTGAGTCGCCCTAAACGGTAGGTGGTGTGTTTTCTGATCGAGCGAGAACCTCTGAAAACAGGTTAGTATGTTTATTCAATGTCATTTTGATAGGCCTAGTTGCTCACCTATTATGTTTGACCCCAAAATTTTCTTTCTACCCACTTATTCTCTTGGAAGGCCGTATCACATTACATTTTTAAAACCCACAAAAGTCTGGTAGTTTTGGAAGAATCTCTGTTGAAAGTCTGAATTGTTTTTGTCATGTAAGTGATAACATACCAAAATTGTCATTGTCGTGACCGAAACCGCCAAGCCATTGTTATGACTTCTATAGAATTTTAATTTTGCGGAGAATTATGGGATGGCAATCAAGTGATAAACACCTAGCAAAAGAAACACTTGAATTTTTTAAATGTCAGGACCTGAAAGTTCCCCGTTGTTTGAGAATAACCCTTTCACGGAAACCGTGGCGTTCCAGTAGTGAGGTTCTGTTTCAGGAATCGAATTACTGCCTCATTCTGATGTCGTCTTTGTACTCAGTACCGCTTTCTTGTTTCAGCGCTTCTGTTGTTTTAGTTATTTTACTTCAGTCTTCAGCATCTCACATGAGTTCTATACCTCAAAAACCATTGCTTGCATGAGCTCTGTCATCTTACGACCCCACAAAAGAGGGGTGGTACAGGAAAACCAGCTCCTGCAAAATGAATTCTTGAAAACCCTAACGATGGGCCAGAGCCAGTTCCTCAACATCAGTTCAACGACCTACAACACCTGAAACAGTTTCTGATTAACCCAGACGCAAAAAGCTCTTACGAGAACTTGCAACGAACGTCCGACGCTAATGGGAAGACTGAAGATCCATTGGACAAACATTGGAATCAGTAGTCACAATTTAACTGAGCAGAGGAAAATGTTCATAAACGCTGAATAACTAAAAAGTGTCCACTTTCCATTTTCTTGGATGAAATTAAAAAATTAAAATTAAATTCTGCAAATTATCACGCATAGGTTCGTTATTTCTGTATTATCTAGCCCTACAACATGATCGCCACTCTCTATGATTATCTAACGCTAGAGCTTAATCGGATGATCGAGAAAGGCTCCACGCCCTTGCTATGTTCTTGGGTTGAAAACTACTCGTATTAGTGGTGTTGAGGTTTACTGCGAAATGAACTTTGATGAGAGATGATTCCTGGAACAGGGACAACTCAGAGCGGCTCGAGCCTACGCACCCATCAATATTTCTTACTCCAAATATAAAAGGTGAAAACATCGATGACCTCCATCCCCCAAATCCCGAGCTTCGATAGAAGCATAAAAGTTGCATGTGCTCCCTTGGCCGCCGGTATTGGTTTCCACCTTCTGATCGCGTATCCTAGGACCGGCTACAACTGACACGTGAATGTTGAATGCTGAATGTTCCAGTTGGAATCCTGACTGCCACATTCAACACGGATTCTCGCTAGCCCGTGAAACGTATGAAAGGGCTTACAACGCACAGGTCAGTCGTTATGTAGGTCATAGCCCAATTAAACTTGGATAAGCTGATCTTGCTCCAGGATACCAGGCCTTGTAATGGAACAAAAGTTCAATGTCTTCCCCAAAAAATCGGTGAAATGAAATAAGTTGCCATTTTCATTTCAGTTAATGCCGAAGCAAAAATGTTTCCACCTCATTCTGGCACATGATATTTTATAAAATGCCTCATTGAGAAATCAGAGAACAACTCATTTTTATCTCGTTTGGAATAGTATTGAAATCATCTATGATAATTAACACACATTCATACCGCTAAAACCTAATTTACTATTTCAATGATGCAAATTTGAAAATAGAAATTAATGGTGAACTGGGTATTTTTTATGAATAACAAATCGGATTCCAGTTTATATAGATTTATTTATTCTGATATAGGTCCGATATGAAATCGAGAGAGAAATTGGGTTATATCAAGGAAACCGCAAATATGGAGATAGACTCACAAGTTGAATGACGGCGAGGGATCGACTGGTCTCTCAACTTGCGTCCTGGGGGAGAGAACGCGGGGGCTGAGCTATGAAGTATTAAAAAACTAATAAATGAAGTATCGGTCCGCGTTCGCGAAAGCACGTTCCAGAACTGTTGAATAATATTTATGGAAAATTTAGTTTTTCTAAGTGGAGCTTTTAAAATTCAAAAATTTGGATGGAAATTATCCAAACATTTTTTCTTGTAATTTCATTTGAGTCATTCGGAAAAAAATGTCGTGGTTTTCAGCTTTTGTACGCTAGTGTAGATGAATGTAATGTATAATTTATAATTTTTGGGAAACTAATGTTTCCTAAACTAACGTTTTAGGTAAACATTATTTAACAAAATATAATAAAAAAACGCTGCGAATTCTTTCACAGGGGATTATTATTCAATTGGCTTGCGTTCATGATTTGAATTTCTACTAAGCTTTGGATGTCCGTGTTTCACAAGTGATAGAGCGATTATTGAATTTCAGGAGATATGCAAAGAGCACGTAAATCTGTTCTCAACAAAATACCTATTTGGATTGATCAGTTGATCATATTTGTGTGCCTCCTGAAATTCAATAATCTCTCTATCACTTGAGAAACACGCACACTCCAAAGCTTAGTAGAAATTCAAATCATGGACGCAAGCCAATTGAATAATAAACCCCAGTGAAAGAATTTGTAGCGTTTCATGCATATCAGAATGCTTCAACCCGTGTATCGGCTACAATGCCTTTTAGGAGTTCACTCCAGTATCCACATTACTACATCACTACATCATTAGGTTACTGCGATCAAAACAAAAACAATAAAAGCAAAAAACGCAAACGTCGGCACCATAAATCGGGCTATACATCGGGAATGGTTTGAGCTACGGACCTGGAGAGGTCGATTCCTCATTCGATTCCTCTTAGAAAGTTCTTTAAAAAAAAGTCGAAATTTAGGCCGCCTTGACTTTTTTTGAGGTTTTTAGGGATTTTACAAAACTTTGACAACCCTTAAAGGGCACTTTAAATTAAGTGAGAGAGCTGGCTAAAGAATGGGGCGTCGTCCGACCAACATGGACTTTTCCTGGAAATTTCAGATTTTTTGCTCCAGCCAATTGGGAAAAAACGTGGCTACGGCGTACGGCGGACGGACGGAAAATTTTTTATTGCAGATTCGGATTCTACGAATGAAACGTTTGAAAAATTGTAACCCAATCTTTTTTCAAGAGCGATTACAATGGTTTATTATTATATAATAAACCAAAACGGCGTACAATAAATATAATAAAATTTACTAGGGCAACACAGGTATTCAAGGTATTTGCGAGTTAATTTCATATTTTCATAGCATCAAGCAGATCTACTGATACCATTTTTGACCTAATACTAATAATTTATTACAAGATTCACAAGAAGAAAATTTCAAGATTCGTGTATACGAATATTTTACGTTTGGTAATTGTTATTTTAATTATGACCTTAGTTATTTACCATTAACTTACCAGTCAAGAAAAGTTGTGTTGGTCGGAGGGGGGTTTACGGATTCACAAATGATTAGCTATCGTGAAATAATTCAGCTCGTTTGCTAGTTCAAAGCTGGCAAAGTTTTTTAGGAGCATTCAGTCAGTAGAGCTTCGTCAGTAGAGAGACACCTACTAGAATTGATTCAACGGGGTGTTCAACACAGACATGAGAAGAACAAAAATAACTCCCTACAAATCCGTTTCTGACCATTCAAGGTCCAAATCCGTAAATGCTAAAACTATAGGTGTATGACTGTGGGTTCGTGTGTGCGTATGGGTTTCAAATTTTCTCGACGCTGTCCAGAACACTGCCTCAACCAATTTTCAAGCAATTGTTTTCGTTTGCATTTTTCATGCAATTATCCACTAATTCTGCAGCAAACTCAGGAAATCTCGTCAAATTTCACTACGAAAGAGTAACTTTTAGTAAGCACATGGAAGCTGGGAAATAAACACACAAATAATGTTCTACAAACAAAAAAATTGTATTTTGTTATTACAATCACCAGTTTACAATACTGTTCTGAATAATACTAGGATTCAATTGCCCTTTTTAATGTGCAAAAATTAACATTTTGGTATTGAGTTACATGTCTATGAAGGTCGTGTCAAGGATGTAAGTTGAAAGTTTGACCTAACAACAAGGATATAACCGGGCACTTCTTCTGGGTCTCATACCTGCAGGCTTTACTGTTCTTGCTTCTCGACGGGCTTGGCAGGCTGGCTTGGTTCATCAGCAGCTGGGCTGGGCTTCTGAGTAGGCTTTGCAACAGGTGGGCTGGGTTTCTTACCAGGCTTGCTTGGCTTACCAGTAGGCTTTCCTGGCTTACCAGGTTTGTTAGGCCTGATCCATGACGGAACTGGTTTCTTTCCTGGCTTGTTTGGCTTCACAACAACAGTACTGGGCTTCTTAGAAGGCTTGCTTGGTGCCTTCTCATCCTTGCTTGGCTTCTCAGCAACTGGGCTAGGCTTTTTACCAGGCTTACCTGGCTTCTCAACAGCTGGGCTGGGTTTCTTACCAGGCTTGCTTGGTTTACCAGTAGGCTTTCCAGGTTTGTTAGGTTTGGTCACTGAAGGAACTGGTTTCTTCCCTGGTTTGTTTGGTTTCTTGGTAGGTTCACTGGGTTCCTTAGCAGAGGCAGCAGGCTTTTCAGTTGGTTTTTCGGCAGGTGTGCTTGGCTCTTGGGGTGTAACTACTGCCGCAGTGGGTTGTTCAGCTGGTGCTGCAGGTTTCTCAGCTACTACACCATCTTCTTTCTTTTCGGCTGGAGAGCTAACTTCAGTTGCCGGAAGAGCACTGCTAATAACTGCATTGATGCAGAAAGCGGAGACTAGAAGAACTGTGAACACCTTCATGACTGCTATGGTGAATGAAGTACTGAGAGATCAGTTATCTGCCTTTTTATATCAACTACGGCCCATCGGACTGTTATTGGACCTTATTCAACGTTAAACGGTTTATTGTTTTGATAAAATAACCGCATCAACCTCCATTGTTACCTAATTACCGATTGTTAATTAGAGTATTGTGTTTTCACTCGGGAAAGAATTGCTGACGTAGTTTGTCTGTGACCTCGACAGGCGATACGCAAGTGGCTGCACCCAGACGTTATTGTAAATAGTGATAAAACTAACAACCTGTTGTGATGATCGGGTGATTGGCCAATTCATTGCGTCGCCTTTCTAGCGCCTCTATGTTTCTTGGGGTGTTGAAACGGAACCTGACCTCCGTTTTTTCTGGTTACGTACAACATTTGGAGTTACTGGCAAATTATAGTTTTTTCTCCCCTTTTCTGTCAAGTAAATTATAAATAATCACAGTTGCCTGAAAATGCCGCAAAAAAACTTTCTTCGGACAGGAAGTGTATGGCTGAATCCGACTAAATATATGGCTTAAGGTCTAAAACCAGGAACTACAACAGAAAGATTTTGAATAATAATATTATTCAACGTTACATTATAACGTTGAAATGAGATTTTATAAACGCCGGAAATTATTACACAGGGGTTTATTATTTAAGTATCAGATAGTCCTCCTTAGTAAATCGGTTATCTATGTACATTAGACGTCGTCCGTGGTACTTTATCTGAATTCAAAACCTCGCGACTCCGTACCTTGTAACTAAATTCAAGATGGAAATTCTTTATCCCTCCCTTTAGCCCTTTAGCCTTTAGGCATTTTCTAATACTCAATTACAGTAACTTTGCAAAACGTCCTTTATTTAGTTGAATGCACAAATGTGTCCTTTTGTGCATTGCATCATCAGCATTTCGAAGCTCTCTCGTTTTCGTTTCATTTGATCTCCGCAATCCATTATCCTTTGAATGAGATGATATCTCGCCTCAATTCTGACCTTCGCTAACTCTTAAAAATCGTTGATTTTATATTCATTTTAACATATTACATTTTTCATAGAAAGTATACCCACTATCACGTTCATGCATTCAAGCACAATTTTTAGCTGAACAGTGCATTCAGAGTTTGATGACATATGGTGAAAAGGAAAAGGAAAAGAACTTCGTAAATCCGAAAATATGATCGTGAATACCGATGTGAATATGATTAATAAAAATAAAAATTCAGAAATATTAACTTTTTAAAAATAATTTTACTTCTTTGTAAATTTTACTAAACCACTCACCTTTTTGTGTTTCCGTAAAATTGATTGCAATTTGTGACAATGTCACTCAAATTTTACGATCTTTCAAAATATTTTACCGAAACCAAGTTTTTTAACCTGAATCATTCTGAATCTCTCTTTTTTTGTAAATTTTCCCGAAATTCATATTTCTTTGTCAATTTTTCTTCTTTGTTTTAATTTTTTACAATACAATTACGAAGGCTTATTATTGGAAATAATGAACCAAAACTTGAATTCAGTAGAATGTACTTAATAAATTTATCGTTCGTAAAAGTTACAATAGAAAATCGTTATTTTTGTATGACATGACATGACGGGAGTCCGAGTGAGGAGGGAAGAACTAGGGATGTCCAGTTCATAATCATGATCCTCAGATACCGTAACCTATGAGTGGGGTTTTACGTTTCAGAATCGTACTACTGCCTCATTTCCAGCGCTTCTGTTGTTCTGGTTATTTTGCTGTAGTCTTCAGTATCTCACACGAGTTTTTTTTTCCCCGCAGAACCCGTTTTCACGTGTATGAGCTCTGTAACCGTATGTCCCCCCATATAAGGAGAAAAATGAAGGAAAACCAGCTCCCACAAAAGGAATTCTTGATAATCTTAACGAGGGACCAGAGCCAGTTCCTCAACTCTAGTTCAACGACTTGCAACGCCTGAAACAATTTCTGATTAACCCAGAAGGAAAAAGCTTTTACCAGAACTTGCCAAGAACGTCTGACGCTAATGGGGAGACTGAAGAGCCACTAGACAAACATTGGAATCAATCATCAAAATTTAATTGGGCAGAGGAAAATGTTCACAAACTTCGAATAACTAAAAAGTGCCAACACTGTCCATTTTCTTGAACAAAATGGAAAAACGTCTGCCAAGTGGGTGAGGCACATAGATTCCTCGTATCCATAACATGACTGTATAGATCATTGAAAATTATTATTGACTAAAGAACTTCGTTCAATCAAGCTCGAGGCTAAAACTTTATTTTCTCTTTATTACTCACGAGGACCATCTTTACATCAGTCCGAACAAATCATCGTCATGAACTCCCGGAGTTATGCGTGTAACAAGGATTTGACGTTTGCGGATGCACAGAGACTACTATTGATCCAGGGGTCATGAAACTTATAGGGGACCATCTACACATCAAACCGAATAATCCCTGAAAATTTCATCGAAATCGGTCAAGAACTCCCGGAGTTATGCGTGTAACAAAGATTTCACGGTTGCGCATGCGCAGAGGCTACTATTGATCCGGGGGTCATGAAACCTATAGGGGACCATCTGCACCCCGACCCGCACAATCCCTGAAAATTTCATCAAAATCGGACTACAACTTCGTGTAGTTTTGCCCGTAACAAGGATTTGCTGACAGACAGACAGACACACAGACAGACACGGAACCAAAATTGTTCAGAAAGGTCTAAAACGCAAAATGCGAGTGGAATTTTTTATTTTGGAGACAAAAAAATGTTCACATTCCGAATGTGAAAACAATGCTTCCGCTACCTTGGTAGACTCGGAAGCAAAATAAAACTCTGAAATCATCACACATTGGTTTTTATTTCTGTATTAGTAGGTAAGTCATCCCTTCTGCGCACATCGCAGACGTAGTGTGTGATATGCTATCTGATTTGGGCACTTCCCTATCTTGTACTTAAAATACAGAGTTGGGGGTGGTTTGTTCAAAACCAGTAATTCAAACTTCTTTAGTGAGTACCTTTCTCAAATTACATTAGTCTCTAGGGAGACAAATTTGGTCCGTCGTTTTTTTAAAAACTGTTTATTCAGTAGGAGCTTTCCACAATCTTCCAATAATCATCATCAACTACTTAGATCAACAGCAACAAGGTGGTCCCAGTTGGTCGTCAACCCTTAAAAAACTGCGGACCAAATTTGTCTCCCTGAATACTATTTTAAAACCAGTAATATTTGAATTTTTTTTTAAATAGTATTTCAGTTTTATTTTTTCATGTTTTATTTATGTATTTTTTTGTAGGTTTGGTATTTTGACATCATATAATGGTGTTTTAAAATAAAAATACATTACTAGAAGGATTGATTTAGTATATTTTTAGTTTTATTATTTTCAATGATGAACCTTTGTCGCCTAACGAGGAAAACAACTTTTAGCCCTCTCAAAAATTATTGGTTCACGTTTCAAAATAAGTTGATTTCGAAGGAAGTAATGACTTTGGACCAAGCAGAAGTGAAAGCCCGTTTATGGCGATGCGTTTGGGCTCAGTGGTCACAATGAGTTTGGCCCTATAAGGTTGCAGTCCGATAAGCACGACCACAACACAGTCCCGAAAGAATATTCAGTTTCGATATGGATGTCGAGATCGGCAGTCAATTTTTGAGCGGAAGCAGAAAACCTGTGATAGTTATAAATAACTTTAAATTTACGGAGTGTCGCACGATGGCCGACGGGCCGAAATCTTTCGGGTGCTCAACGAGAAAATGCCAATGTAAAGCGACGGTGACAACTAATTCAAGTGTGACGCGGGTGATAGCAGTAATGTCCGACCATTCACTCGATCCCGAATCCGTAGAAGACATTTTACGAGAACAAGTCCGTAGAGAGGTATTGAATTATTGTATTATGTACAAGAATACTTGATAGGTACATGATTTATAGATGGGTCATTTCAAAATTTCGGTCACATTTATGTCACTGATCAGTTTTGCCGTCTAATCTCAACTAAATACAGTTTTTTAAGTGTTTTAAAATTGTCTCCTATGTGGATGTACATGTTCCTTGGAAAAGTATGTAAAAGTTGTGCCTACAGGACCCAGGAGGACCCAAGAGAAAATACCAACGTCCGCATTTCTCACTCCCTACAGCTGCCACTAAGCAGAGGTATACAACTTCCATCGTCACTACTCAGCGAAATATTTATTGGGGCTATTATATCCACTTACACTATGAAAGAACACACCATCTACAATGGATATCTGCCTCAGGAAAAAAAATTGGATCAAATCAAGTAGCCTTATCAGCCCATTATTTCAGTGTCACGCGGTTTTTCCTCACTCCCTACAATGTTTTGAAAAGTAGCCCCCGACTGACAGGAAAGGGTGTTTTTGAAGTTGCTTCTGTTTTGTTAGCATCCCTTATTCAAGATGGTCCCAACGCTGGTGGTTGGATTTTGCCTAGACCTTCCCAGTCAGTTTTACCGCGAAAACCATCCCTGGAGGCAGCAGTGTGGGCTTTTCAACTCTCACTCCCTACTCCAATAACATGACTGTAGCAAGTGAAACTTGATCGCACTTGTTGACAATTAGTGTTGTTGTTGGAAGTTCGTTGACAACATTTTGGTTCAACCAGTTTCAATTGATTTGTGGCCTGTAAAGGCGGTGAAATGCTATAACCTCACTCCCTACAATATCCAGCCGATAGCCCCTTAAATTTTATGGAGTGAGATCTGCTTGTAGCAAGTGAGATTTTGCAAGGAAACCTTAGTACTTACTGTAGCTAAAATTAAGCTAATTTGTGCTGTTCCACTCACCTAAATTGAAAGACTTGAGCGGCGATTCCCATGGAGGTTGGAGGCTCAAGAGGGGAAAAAATAGTAGTATATACCTCACTCCCTACAAAAGTTTTTTTTTTTTCCAAAATGGCGTATCAGCAGTAGGTACGGTTCAAGATTATGTGTGCTCACTTGGGTAATATGCCGAGAGAACCGCAGTGATTGATTAGGAACAAGAAAATTGATCAAGTTTCAAATTTTTTTTTTTTTTTTTAGAAAAGTCGATACTCAAATGTGACCGAAATTTTGAAATGCCCAGATAGCTCATATATTATTATCTACTTTCAGGAAGCACGAACGTTTTCAGAACAGAGACCCGACAACTGTCGGCTGTAACTAGCAGGTATCAAAGTGAATCTTTTGATGACTGAAGGGGTAGGAGCCGCATTTGACGACTGAACAAAGTGTATACAAGAATATATTTTTCAAAAGCATTTCGTTGTTTCCTAGTATTTAGCGCAATCCCATTGCACTGGGGACTGGGGGCCAAACACATCGCTAATTTGGTCCAAACCCATTACGTTTTCAAGCGAAAGGCCCAAACTCAACCCTCCCATTTTGAAAAACGAATTTAAGACTAAATCCGTCCGTCCGCCTCTCGAAGCTCTACTCTAAAGCTACAGGACCGAAATTTACGAACTTTGGCTCAAAAATCCATCATTGATCTGGAATGGGCCAGTAATCTCGGCATTTCGATCAATCAACCCCTAGGGACTATATTTACGAATTAGTCCATAAAAATACCGACATCTCAAACTTTGGATTGCAAAATTGTAATTTTTTGCTCGATTCAGATATCAGTTGGTTCCCTAAATCGAATGGGACTACTCGGTACAACTCCGTACTATCCATTTGAAAAAATTTTTTATTCAGGCGGTGAGGGTGCAGATTGGGTTGGACAGCCCTTTCAACGGGAGGCCTGAGCCAGACTGTGACCAGCGGCAGCCCAAGTATTTACATCTTTTGTTTTCAGATGCCAGCAAAGAGGCCTCCCAGACCATCAAACAAAATAGAACAGTGACCTTCGCATAAACATTATTACAAATCTCTATGGTTACCTAAGGCTAGGGCACAAACGAATGATTGAGAAAGTAGGCTACACGCTCTGGTTATGTTTTCGTATTGTAAACTACACGTATTCCGGGTACTGATGTTTATGGCAAAATGTTCCCAGTGAGAGATAATTCCTGGAACAGGGACAACTCAGAGCGGCTCGAGCCTACCCACCTATCAATATTTCTTGCGCCAAATATAATAGGTACCTCCATCCCCCAAATCCCGACCTTCGATAGAAGCATAAAAGTTGCATGTGCTCCCTTGGCCGCTTCTATTGGTTTCCTCCTTTTGATCGCGTATCCTAGAACCGGCTACAACTGAAACGTGAATGTTGAATGCTGAATGTTCCACTTGGAGTCTTGACTGCCACATTCAACACGAATTCTCGATAGGCCCTGAAACGAATGAAAGTTCTTACAACGCACAGGTCAATTAAAATTTGGATAAATTGATCTTGCTCTAGGACACCAGGCCTTGTAATCGAACAAAAGTTCAATATCGCCCCAAGAAACCGGTAAAATGGAATAAGTAGTCAAACTGTTAATGGGGAGTATTTTTCCACCTCATTCTGGCACATGATATTTTAGAAAATGCCCCATTGAGGAATCAAGCAATAACTCATTTTTACCTCGTTCCAGAGCTTTTTAAAAGCTTTTATTTAACTTGCTATGTATGTAAAGATGTTCGAGTGGAATCTTATGACCTGATTTTGAAGCAGATACTTTCAACCGCTTAAGCTGAAATTTTGTATGCACGTTTAGATCGGATGACAATACGTTGTTTGACCTCATTCTAAATTCAATATGGCGGACTATCCAAGATGGCGGAACAGTCATTTTTAATGCATTCCCTCAATATTGGTTCCAAATTAAAGGGCTTGTTGAGAGGAAGTTAAAGTTGAGAAGAAATTTGTGTTAAAAAAGAAGAAGCTCTTCTCGGAATCCCCCTGGAATTTGGTGTAGAGACCTCGTTTATTCTTGATTTGAACCTGTAAAATCGGTTGATTAACTTTGAATGACATGAAAGACTCAGAAACCTAGCTAGCGATGACTAAAAAGTAATAAATAAATTAAACAAAAAAACCTTGTCAAGAAAGCTTGTCGCGACGTTTGCCCAAGTAGGTACTAGATACTTAGGTATCTGTAAGTATTTACCAAATTAAACTGAAATAAAAAAATAAACTTATCGGAATGAGTTGGTCAATGAAATAGGTACCTAGGAACTAGTTAATTTACACAAGCCTAAATCTCGCGACAAGATTTTATGATTTTATGAATAGTGTACATAGGCTATAAGTAGACAGTTAAAATTTGTAAGTAAAAATTTATTTCCTTCTATTTAGGGCATTTAAATAAAGCTTTCTTAGAAAGTTTTTTTTTTTTAATTTACCTATTACGAGTATTAATAGAAAATGCAACTTCTCCAATAGGAGTTTTTTTTTTTTTTCAAATTCGAAGGGTAAGAAATGAAATTTTCCAACATTTGTTTCATTAAAATTATAGTTGAGGTATTCGATTTCAAATACATTTATTTTTATTATTATGGTTCAATTTACAAATTTATTGTCCTAACATGTTCTAGTTTACTTTTTATTTTTAAATGGTCCCGCTTCCGGCAGACGGTCTAACCAATGCTGTATTGTTTATTTTGTATATTAATGATGTATATACCACACAGATCATATGATGATAAACCTTTTCTTCTACTTCTTCTCTTCTTCAAGTTGAGGTATTCGGAAACGAGGTATTTCGGGAATGTTTGTTAGTTCAAAGCTGGCGAAGTTTTTTAGGTCATTCTTCCGAGGCATAGCTTTGTCTGTAGAGGGACCTATTAGAATCGGTTGAGGGGGATGATTGACAACCCAGACATGAGAAAAACAAAAATAACTCCGTAAAACGCCATATCGGACCATCCTAAGACTAAATCCGTGAAAATAGAAAACTGTAGGGGTATGTATGGTGTGTTTGTGTGAGCAGGTATGTTTCAAATTTTCTCGACGCTGCCCAGAACACTGCCTCAACCGATTTTCAAGCAATTGTTTTTGCTTGATTCCAATTTTACAGTGGTTCTGCAGCAAACTGCGGAAATGTCGACGAAAGCTAACTTTTTACTAATCTCATGGTAACTGGGAAATAAAAACACACATTGCGTTCTATAAATAAAACAATTTATATTTAGTTATTGCAATCATCAGTATACCATAGTGTTTTGGTTTATAACAGGATTCTTTTGCTTTTTGTAACGTGCAATATTCAAAATTTTGGTATAAGTTACATGTTCATGAAGGTCGTATCGAGGATGTGAGTTGAAAGTTTGACCTAACAACAAGGTTATAACCGGGCACTTCTGCTGGGTTTCGTACCTGCAGGCTTTACTGTTCTTGCTTCTCGGCAGCTGAGACGGGCTTGGCAGGCTGGCTTGGTTCATCAGCAGCTGGGTTGGGCTTCTGAGTAGGCTTTGAAACAGGTGGGCTGGGTTTCTTACCAGGCTTGCTTGGCTTACCAGTAGGCTTTCCTGGCTTACCAGGTTTGTTAGGTTTGATCAATGACGGAACTGGTTTCTTTCCTGGCTTGTTTGGCTTCACAACAACTGTACTGGGCTTCTTAGAAGGCTTGCTTGGTGCCTTCTCATCCTTGCTTGGCTTCTCAGCAACTGGGCTAGGCTTTTTACCAGGCTTACCTGGCTTCTCAACAGCTGGGCTGGGTTTCTTACCAGGCTTGCTTGGTTTACCAGTAGGCTTTCCTGGCTTTCCAGGTTTGTTAGGTTTGGTCACTGAAGGAACTGGTTTCTTCCCTGGCTTGTTTGGCTTCTTGGTAGGCTCACTGGGTTCCTTAGCAGAGGCAGCAGGCTTTTCAGTTGGTTTTTCGGCAGGTGTGCTGGGCTCTTGGGGTGTAACTACTGCCGCAGTGGGTTGTTCAGCCGGTGCTGCAGGTTTCTCAGCTACTACACCATCTTCCTTCTTTTCGGCTGGAGAGCTAACTTCGGTTGCCGGAAGAGCGCTGCTAATAACTGCATTGACGCAGAAAGCGGAAACTAGAAGAACTGTGAACACCTTCATGACTGCTATGCGAATGAAGTACTGAGAGATCAGTTATAGGTCTTTTTATACTCAACTACGGTCCATCGGACTGTTATTGAAAACCGATTGTCTGAGTGAACCTTATTCAACATTATTAGGTTTATTGTTTTGGTAAAATAACCCCATCCGCCACCATTGTTACTTAATTACCGATTGTTAGTCAGAGTATTGTGTTTACACGCTACGAGGAATTGCTGACGTAGGTTGTCTGCAATCTTTACAGACGATACGCAAGTTCCTGCAATTTTTCATCATAGTGGTAAACAATACAACCTGTTTCGATAATAGATTGATTGGCCGATTCAATCGTATCTCCTCTTTGTTGATTATGTTTGACAAACTACACCGGCTTACAAATAGTTACTTTCAAGGTCCTCGGAATAAACTATCTATCTATATGTTTCTTGGGCTGCTGAATCCGAACTGACCTCCGTTTTTTCGGTCCCGGAGATGACCGGCAAATCGCGGATCAATATTGGATGTTGAGCCAAATGTTTGTCTGCGGTCAATAACAAAGGTTAATTATTGTACATATGTAATAAACCAAAAATTAAATGCAAATCGAGTGATTAAATTTATCAGTTTCAATATCTTCACTTTTTAAAAAAATTCGCTAACTGGTAAAAGTTGTTGATTTCATATTCCTTTCAACAGAACACGGCTCATGGAAAGTATACCAACTATGGCATTCATACATTTGGGCAAAAAATTAAGTTTTTTTTTATCATTTATTTTTTATTGGCATGGTTAAAAGTAACATACAGCCATATTACACTTGGATTCATGTACAATTGTAAAAAATATTAGATTCAAAAATAGCTCATCTAATTAATATACCAAATTGCTAATTTAAATTAATTAACATTTACATCTACTTTACATTTTTTAATTGATGTTACTTACTCGATTAATTTATTATATTTAAAAATTAAGGGTGAACAGTGTATTCAATGTTTATAAGAATAAAGAATACAATAGGTGAAAAATCCAAAACATTTATTATATATCTGAATATTATTTTTAAAAGCTTCATTTAAGTACCATAAAATTCATAAACAAGAGTCTAATTTTCAATGATGAATATTGATGATGAAAATTGTAATCGTAATAACGAATATCGTACCTACTTGAAAATATATGATGATCGAATAATTTTGAAATGTTTCTTTGCACAAAATTGCCTAAATTTTGGAACAACATAACTTATGATAGGATTAAGAGTAAAATTTATAAATCCGAAAATATGAATGTGAATTCGAATGGCAATGTGAAGGTTAAAAAGAATACAAAGTCAGAAATAATAACTTTTCAAGAAATTTCATTTTTATTGTAAATTTCATCATAACATACACTTTTTTGTGTTTCTTCAAAATTTACTGTAGTTCGTGACAGTGTTAATCAAATTTTGCGATCTTTCACAAGATTTTACTGAGATTCCAGTTTTTTAACGGTATGTTACAAATTTCGACGAAGCCCGCCTGCTTCATTCCCCGCCGATTTTCATTATTCTTGTTTGAGTAATTCTGCAGTAAACTCAGGGAAATTTCAGATTTCATGAGAACGGAAGAGAGGAATTGGAGGTGGTTGGAACGTGGTTTTTCAAGCGATCCTTTTACTTAGTACGATTCTCGTGCTCTTTTGGTTCCGTTAAGGATTAGGTCAAATTTTCATAATGCTCATTATTTTTCCACGATCTCGTTTATCAGTATGATCGTATAAAAACCGGACCGGGCTCATGCGTTACTTACCAGTATGTTTGAATAATATTCAGCAGAAAAAAATATATAAATTTAACACTGTCACCCTTTGTTTGTGATTTGTCGTCATATTTTTGCACATTTTTTAAAATTTCACCAGTTTTCTTTATTTAAACGTTCTGTCCAGTTAACTCATCACATCTTTCGAACTGCTTGACTTTCCGGTGAAAAAATTAAGATTTGATTTCAATCCCAAAAAGTAATTGTCGGATGAAACGTTCATATACGGCTATGCATCGTTAAAATGCAATAATTGTTTTAAAATGTCATTAAACACATTTCTTTAATGATGAGATAATGTTCGAAAAAAATTGCATTGAAACTTCGCTAAAATGGTAAATTTGAGCACATGAAATTCGGTTATCATTTTTACCATTATATTATAATAGTTCTAATTCGAATTATATGTACACCACTGTTAACATAACAGTTGACTCTCAAGTCGATTGCCGAACTTTCCATTGATCCTTTTGGCGGTTGAGGAAGTAATCGACCTGATTCCTACTCACGTTTCCATGATATACGGCCCAAATCCATTGCGGAACTGCCCTTTAATTTGACGGGATTGCACCAGCGGGTACGATCGGAGGTGTAAGAAATTCCTTGAATGGGCCGAGCAACTTGTTTTCATCGTCGGTTCTCAAGCCCTAGGGCTCAGTTTGCGGAGGCGGAACCCTATTCGTCCCCTGGGTGCCCTGCCCCGTCTGTTCCCTACATCTCGTAATTCTTTCCGAGGGCCTGTTCTTTTCATTCGGTCAACTCTGATGGAGAACCCGGACGTCCGTTGAGCCCCTGATGAAGGTACTAGTGGTATTAAATACCAATTCGCCTTTAGGGCACAGCCGCCTTCCACGTGGGCCAAATCCGAATGGGGGTCAACAATTTGCTCATAATACTTGACCAAAACCATGTGAAACTCGTGAAGATAGGTTTTGTGAGGATCAATATAATTTGCCTACTTCGTCTCCTGTCGGGTCATTCCGTATTGTTTCGACGGTAGTAATTTGATTATGCACTTCTTGAGTTTTAACGAACCTGTCACTCTCCTCTACCTCTGTACTGATCTCACCCCTGCCCCATAAGGTATAACAATCAGAATTTTCATTTAATGAACAAACTGACGATCGTTGGGTGGAGTATTAGAGTGACAGTAAGATTGATGAACTCCAGTAATTTCATAGGAACGCAGTGTAGCCAAAAGCTGGATCTATTCCAGTGAAAATTTCGATGCATGTTAATTACTTCACGTTTTACTACGGAAGTAAACATGTTTCGTGCTGAAAGCCTAATGTATGAGTTCAACTTTAATTCGGATTTAAGGACTTTTAGTGGGCACATTGTGAGGGTGATGGAATGGTATAGTTGCCCCTTCCAAGCAGGTGGATGCATTATTATGCTCCGCCACGCTCAGAAGATGATCCGGACGCTTGCAGGCTTCCGATTCATCTCCCAAGGCGACAGATTCTAAAATCGGGAAGGAGCCAACTAGCCATATCCATCACAACATATAGGATGAGGCACAAATTCTCCCGATAACCTGATACATTGGACTCAACAGGGTAAAACAGCAAGGTGGCGGATGGTGCAGATCAGAATTCAGGCAAAGCGGATGTACAGGAGGAGGTCCATTTTGCTCACATGGTGAGGTAGATCTGGAATCACCAGTGTTTGTCACATTAAACGAATACAAACCACACAGAATCGAGTCCTCCGTCTAATAACAAATGCTCCCTGGTTTGTCAGCAACACCACTCTTCACACTGACTTGGACATACCATATGTAAGCGACGTACTCCGACAGAACTATATCAATCTTCATCGATCGATTGAACTACACCCAAATACATTGATGACGGATATGCTCAACCATCTGCCCCCTTCACGAAGTCTTAGTAAGCTTAAGAAAAAGCGTCCTCCTGATTTTCTCAATAATGAAATACCACCGTGAAAAGTTCATATTCAAATCTTGTAAATAGTATATCTAACTCTTATTTATTTATAAATTCCTACTGCTGTGTCACTTTATATAGAAATTCGTGTTCTATGTTCCACTTTTTTTATATACGTTAGACAGGTCAGTTGGTGAGCTGTTCCTGCAACATGTTCCACGTTAATTAGGAGTTATTCCTACTATAATACTATATTTTCATAATTGTAATGTTTATCAAATAAACAATAAAGTTATAAATTTAAAACAAAAACCAGTGACAGGGCCCGAGCATTGCCAAGGATCTGATCCACAACCAGTAGCCAATTTAGATGAAAAGTGACTACGTACAGGTAAGACAGGCTAACAGGGTAGGTTAGGCAGCATCAGTAACGAGAGAGATAATGTGCTTTGTATTTTAAAAATTATATTTGTATGGAGCTTCATCTTCTGTTGTTATTTCCGTTGCATCGGGCTTGCCAGCATTAAATACGTAAATACGCAAAAATAGAATCAGTCGGGAAAATCTCAAAGCTTCAAAAAGTATTCCATGCATAACGAATCAAAAGTACACACTGAAAAGGTCGGATTTGTTAATTGACCATTAATGTTATACATGACATTACTGTTAATTGTTCATACAGATATACAGGAAATTTCGGAGGGTGAAGGAGTATTCTATCAAAATTTCAACATTTTCTGGCTGGTCGAGTTTTTGCGTGTTTATTCATCTATTCAGTAGGATACGGAAAAGCCCGATATATCAGAAATAACAACATAAAATAACATGCATTGCTTTGTTTTCCATATAGAAATACAACCCAAATTATTGGAACACTTTATCAAAATTAGATAAAAATAAATTTAAATTAAATTTGATAAAAACTGCATACTTCTTTGAAAATGCACACAATAGTCATGCAGATTGACTGACATTTGTTAATTCCTTGTTTCACACACAGGAGACACCAAAACTGGGACTAGGTCAGCCGAAAGGGTCAATTTTCCAAATTCCAGTCAAATTAGGACGATTTTTGTGATTTTATCCGTGGTTACTTTCCGTCGGCATGTATCTGTATCCGCCTATTTCGGAAACAGTTATAGCATACGTGAAAGTATCCGATCAAAAACGTAATTATAAGGCTTGTGAGACTGTAATTGCGAGAAGATAAAGTAACTGAACCTGCTTGTAACTGTACTTGTACTCATAGTTACAATTTGCCAAACGCTGCTCTCAAGTCTGCATCAAAGATTACGTGCGAAATATGTAAAGCCCAATACACCAGAAGTGATCAGATAAAATAATTTACCTTGCTCTTTTATAACATGCTTTATTTTCCTTGCAAAAACACGAAGCAAATTACTGGAACACATTACCAAAATTAAAAATAAATTAATCAAATTAAATTTAGTCAAAATTCACCTTGAGCCATGCTGCTTGATCGAAACTTGGTACGCCCTCGTTTCACCCTCAGCAGACACCAAAACTGCGACATGAGCCGAAAAGATACATTTTCCGAATCCCAGGTAAATGATTTTTTGTGATTGTATCCGTTTTTTGCTTTCAGTAAAGCAAGTGTCTGTATCTGCGGATTTCGGATGTAGTTGCATTATCCGTAAACGTATTCGTCCCTAAAAATGTTATTCCAGGACTTGTCACTGTAATTGCATGCGGATAGGTTTATCTGAACCTGCTAGTAACTGTATGGGTGCTCGCAGTTACAATTTGCCGAACGCTGCTCACAAGTCTGAATTTAAAAAAACTTGTGGCATTGTGTTGTTAGATACCAGAATAATAGCAATTCCCCGGGCAAAAGCCATGTGCATGTACAGTTTGGCAGGGGACAGATTGTCCGAGCGAGCTGGGGCGTCAGTCCTGTAGCTGTTTACTTTCAGTGGGAGTACTGATTGCCCCGGTTCTAATCCGGCTAACCAATGATTAGGGCCAAAAAAAAGATACTTGTGCCATATGATCTCGATATCACGTGACCCAACCCAGGGGCTGTTCCGTTGTATTCTGTCCACAATAACAGCTATTCCTCGGGCTGTCTCTGGAGGAAAAAACTGTTATTCCAGCCATCCGCGATACCAGTGCATGTACAGTTTGGCAAAATACGGAATCTTATCTTGGTTCTTCAAAGTCTGCATCAATGGAGGACTTATGGAGTCTGTCACTACAAGAGCAGCCTGTATGGCAGGTCACGGCTTGGAAACCTGTAAAAGGCTTACGTAGGAGAGACCTTAGCTTTACCCGCGGCTCACCTCCCTGGGGACGGAATTTCACATAATTTCGGTGAGGAGGGCGGGTCTCCATCTACTCGGTTCGTTACAGCCGAGGGCCGGTTTTCATTAACTCAACATTCTCCCAGAGGCCCCGGAGTGGTCCGCACCTGCACAGAACCTACAGTCGGTGGACCATTGTCGGACCCGCCTCTCCCGACCCCATTTACCTAGTGTGTAATTAATCTAGGAAATTGTTTGCAATCCTAACCATTCTTCACTTGCCCCAATTTCCCCTTTCACAATTGGGGTGACGGTTTATTAAATTACCCCGGTTCCGTGCGGACGTCGGCACGCATTACATAGCCATGTATCGCCTGAGTTACGCCGAATAAATATTAAGGCCAGAGGTGGAACATGATAAATTTCCACTCCTAAGCCCTTCGTGCGATTAATATACTTTTATTTAAATCCAGCAACATTAATTCATACACTTTTGTATAATTGTATAAAAGAGCGGTTAGTAGAATATGTCCACAGTTGATTCAACCCAAAGCGTTTGGATATCAACTCTATTCAATGACAATCTCAAATTATCAGAACATGAGGGAATTTCGGTACGTCTGTGGAAAACTGTAATGATGACCCATCACCATTCACTGATGATTGGGAAAATTTTCATTATTTTCCCTTCACCTATATCATCCAGAGTTCGTGTTCTTTGGTATTTACCTCATAAAACTACAACTTGAAATGTCGCATCACTGGATAACAAAATGTTGAGTCCAGTTTATCTGAGTGGCTTCAAACTGATCAGCTAAATTCTAAATAAACTAAATTCTCTTCTGTTCAGCTCTGAAAGCTGAAATCAGATCGTAAGGATGGAGGTAGACGAGATGAATGACATGATGAGCTCAATCTGATCAGCTGCATGCCACACTTTCTACTGAAGAAGAAGCAGAAAAATGATTATTGGCCAAATAAATTCGATTACTTTTTTTTAATAAGTATTACAAAATGGACAAAATGAAACACCGTCATAAAAATAAAAATAAACTTCCACCCAAAAATAATACGCTAATAAAATTCATTACCTTACATGGAACGATAGCGCCTAGCAGACATACAAAAAATCACCAACTATGAGCACCCGTCATCATCCAGCAAAGCCACAACCATTCTAAATTCCGCTAATAATGAATTTTTTTTTCGTTACGTAGGCAGGTGAGGAAATTTTTAAGATCCCAAGGATGTCGTGATATACCTTTTGAAAATTTTGAAAATTAGACAACTGAAAACAGTGTTCTTAAGCACTCCCAGACGAGTTTGACAAATTCAAAATTAGGCCTAAGATATGTACAAAAAATTGTTTTTAGTGATTTTATTTTTTTAAAATTCCATAATTACTTTTTTTGTTCAATAAAAAATATTAGCAATTGAAATTTTAAGGAATGGAAAATTCTGAAAGTCAGACACTTGAAAACAGGGTTTTTAATCACTCGTAGACGAAGCCTGCAGAGCGGGTTTCAAATTCTTCACGCAGTTTTGCAATGAATTGTCCTGCATAATGAAAGGGAAACACCTGTTTCAGAGGAAACTTTTTTGCACGTTTCAAAATGATCCAGAACTTTTTTTTCTTCCCCGAAAGAACAAGTTTCAATCCGAAAGATTTCGTGTGTTGAAACATGTAGTTCGCAAAAGAACTCTTGCCCTGGAGTTTCAAATTTAATGTGTTGAGTTGAGTGGTAAGATCAACAAGAAATGCAAGCTTCCAAAGCCAATAGTCATCTGTGAGCTCTTCCAGAGGCTTGCCCTGTTCAATAATAAAAATTTCAATTACTTTGTGGAGCTCGAAAAAGCCTGGCGGAGGGGAGTACGGGTGGCTTTCGCTGGATCACGTGACTTTTCTTTCTGTTTTGACGATAGCCTAATTTTTTTCCATTGACGTCTGCGGGCGACGGGCCGGACCAAATCCTTCCGCGGGTGTAGTTTGGAGACCCCTGCTGTAAACCACATCCGTTTCCGTTCTACTACATGGAACTGGATTGCATCTCAACCCAGAGAATCAAATAAAAGATAGGAATCGGATTATCACATTAAACTCTGTTTAGGTATAATAAACACAGTACATGCCAAAGTCTCTGGTTTATTGTTTTCCGGGTCTGAAGTTAGATGAATATCTTGTGATTTATTTAAATGCATCGTCGTTTCAGTAAGATAAATTGTCAAATATCTGTTTCAGCTGGAGGAAAACAGAAATTTACGCATTTGGTAAGGGGGATGATCTGACAGATTGGCTGCGACAAATTTATAAACTTCACACTTACATGCATGAACTCCAATGTTCTATTCGACGTGAATACATGTATGCACTTAAAGGAAAAGTCTTGTGGTAAAACTCCAATCCGAACCTCATCCAGTTGTTTGTAGGCGAGACAACGAAGAATAATCGAAAGACACAATAAAGGAAGAGCCCTGGTGTGTTGACGGAGAACTTTCTTAACAACCTCCGCGGAGGAAGCCAAAGGGAGCGGAGAGGGAAGAGATATCGATTCGAAGCATGAATGAAAGGTCATTAAAAGTTCAAGGGACAGAGTAGGTCGCGCTTTGTACAACCAGGAAGCGGAGTATTCGCCGGCGAAGATCATCTTGACCCGCGATCGCGTTTCGAATTCCGATGACATAGGTACAACGCACAGGTAATGGTTGTGACTCAAAGCCCATCACACTAGCATATTGATGAGGGTTCTAATGGGAAGATCGAGGGGCCCCTGATCCAAGACGGATATCAACATTTCACGCGTTCCTCCCCTGCCAGTTTGAAGATGACAGGTGGAGCAAAGCGACCAACAATGGGTTATTCATATCGTTAAATTGGATGTTGTTTAAGCACTTAGTGCACAAATTAAACGCCTCATTAGGACCGTGATGAGGATATCTCACCTTCTCATCTACTTGTATCACATAGGAAATTATTTCCTTTGAAATTCCTTACGAAGGGGACACTTCTTTGCTCTAAAGTCAACATTTCTTTTCGCATTTACATTTTAAACTCTCCCTACCATTCATTGACACGTTTCTCATTCATTGACCATTTTTGATTTTGAAACCATATTCATGGTTTGTTGGTTCATCATTCTCAGTAAATAACCTTTGTAGTCGACCATGGGAAAAAATCTTTTTAACCACCAATCAAAATTTGTAAGTTGTCGTTTCAACAAAAGATGATTTCAGAAAACAAAGCGTTAAAAATTCCATTCGTACGCCCATTGTCAACCGATACTTTTCTCCGGAGCTACTGGACCAAAGTTTACGAAATTCGGATCAAAAAATCCAACATCATTCCGGGATTAGTCAATAATTTTGCCACCTTGATCAATCAACTCTAATGGATCTATTTGCAATTTATTCTATGAATTTGGTTCAAATTTGGAACTTGAGCAATGTACTCGCTTTAGATTATTTTCTCGAAGATGATCTTGGAGATTCACTCACATGTTAAACTCGCAACCCTTTTTTAGTATTTAAAAACGCACACTTACAAGTTTACCAAACATTTAGTCTCCTGTAAAGTGGTAATTGGCATATCGCTGTAAGCAACATAGTAGTATTAAATACATTAGTAAGTGATTTTTATAAATAATTTCCTGGTAACGTAATCATATTATATGGCATGTGTATGTCCTATTTTGAATTGCGCCATATTGCAGCATACTGTAATAAATTATTGTTACCGTATTTCATGGGAGTTTCTGCCGAATATAATAGAATATGTACACGTGTATTTACTAATTATACGATGTATGAATTACATTAGCAAAGAAAGATTGAGCTCAGGTGTTGCTAGGTGTATGTATGTATGTAATCATGATTGAAGTCTGTTCCGAAGCAGAAACGAATCGTTTATCATATGTCAGGATATGATGTTGTACGTTGTGTTGATTTGGTGTATAGATGTTATATAGATAGAAATTGGGTCACAAATGACTTGGTAGTGAACAGAGTTTTCAACTGTGGATGGAGGTATCAAGGGTAAGAATCTCAGAAGGTGCAAACACTTTTAGCTTCCCCTTTTACTGGAGGTATAAAACTTTGTGATCGTTTGAGGAGAAGTCGAAAAAATGGATGTCCTCCAAATGTACAATTTCACAATGTCGTTTAAACTCGGGAGGTAGTTAAGTGCAGATCTCATAATTGTAGCCTATGACTTTTATTGCTATTTGATTAAGAAACAACAAAGATTAAGCACATGTACGAAACTGCTATTGTTTCACGTAAGCCTATTGGACAATTCAGAAATTTTCAGACCATTTTTGAGCTATCTTCTAGAACTTGTGTGGTTAGGGGGGGGGGGGAGTCGGAGTTTTTTATAGGTTTAAGGATTTTGACCATGAAATTTTATCTTTTGTTGTTTATTTTATTTTATTTTTTTATATTTTTTTGTGACTGGCTGAGTGATATCTATAATGTATGCGAAAACCAGTTATCTCCTAGTCTCCCCTCTCGATGTAATGCATATCATATCTTGAGATATAGAAGGAAGTAGGGTTATTTCATTATTTTCAATGCAAAAGGGATTCTCATAAAGAACAGTCTGAAAGACATTCCTATAGCCTTATGTCTAATGAACAAAAATAGACAAAACTACCCGAACACTTAGAAGACCGATCAACATTCAGAAACTTCAAACGCAATACAAAATTGTCTGAATTTTACGTATACTAGATCACATTGTCAAGTAACCTGGTGCTCCGCTCTCATATACCGATTATGTTGAATTTGTGATTTTGGGCTTGTGGATCTTTAAGAACGTTCCCAACTCCAACTCCTAGCAATCACAGAGCCCGAGCAAGCTCAACTTTTCGACCCTGTTATTATTCCTACTTCAAATATGTTGTTTTCAAAGTTCGCCCCTTGGCTGTGGAGGTTTCGCCAAAATTCTAAACTATTAGCCGAACCGCCTCACGCGATGGAGGAAAGTTTTCACCCCATGAAGCGAGCCCCTCTGTTGGTGGATATTCCCAACTAATTCCGCGCCTTTATTACTCCGCCGCAACTCATCAATACCGGATCATCTTACACTGGCACGCAACCAGCGAATGTTATTTAATCATAACGGAATTAATTTAACACAATTAATTAACCCATAATGGGATAATTAGGCTGTAGTAAGCCTGGAGTATCTACTAAGCCAGATATTGTTACCATTTCCATTGTCCACTGTCCAATTGTCCATTGCCCAATGTGCACTTGGTGTTTTGATAGGTTTATTCAGCAGAACGTTAATCAGTTTTTGTGCCAAACATTATTTTTAGCTCTTCAATTGATTGAATTTTAAAGATTCTTGTGCAAAATTGCAAGAATCCTTTGAAAGTAACAATGTATTCTACTATACAGTATGTATTCTAAAACTTTTCATATTTTCAATTAAAGACTAAAACAAGTAAGAATGTATTAAATGTTATTGGTAGAAGAATCAGATTTAAAAAATGCTGCAAATTCTTTCACTGGGTTTCTTATTCAATTGGCTTGCGTTCATGATTTGAATTTCTATAAGCTTTGGAGTGTGCGTGTTTCACAGGTGATAGAGCGATTATTGAATTTCAGGAGGTATGCATAGAGCACGTAAATCTGTTCTCAACCAAAAAACCTATTTGGATTGTTCAGTTGATCATATTTGTGTGCCTCCTGAAATTCAATAATCGCTCTATCACCTGTGAAACACGCACACTCCAAAGTTTAGTAGAAATTCAAATCATGAACGCAAGCCAATTGAATAATAAACCCCAGTGAAAGAATTTGCAGCGTTTTTCACAGGTGATAGAGCAATTATTGAATTTCAAGAGGCACACAAATATGATCGACTGATCAATCCAAATAGGTATTTTGGTTAACAACCGATTTACGTGCTATAATAATAATAAACCCCTTTAATATTGAATAATATTTCCTAATATTATTACTTATCAATTATTTTTATAAACTACACATCGTATCGCTAATTCAACTATATTCTCGTCGCTTATAATAAACCAAAAACGGTTTATTATTCAATTGGCTTGCGTTCATAATTTGAATTTCTACTAAGCTGTTGAGTGTGCGCGTTTCACAGGATAGAGCGATTATTGAATTTCAGGAGGCACACAAATATGATCAACTGATCAGGTGGTTGATTTTTCAATAATCGCTCTATCCTGTGAAACGCGCACACTCCGGAGGCACACTCTGAAGCTTAGTACAGATTCAAATCATGAACGCAAATGTTGACACCATAAATCGGGCCATACATCGGGGATGGTTTGACCTACGGACCTGCGGAAGGGCTCATTCGATTCCTCATGGTATGTTCTTCAAATAGGTAAATATTTAGTTCCACTTGTTTTGAGGTTTTTAGGGATTTGACAAAACCTTGACAGCCCTTAAAGGGCACTTTAAATTGAGTGAGAGAGCTGGCTCAACAATTGGGGCGTCATCGGGCCAAGATGGATTTTTCCAGAAAATTTCAGATCTTTTGCTCCAGCCATTTCGGAGAAATCGTGCATACGGTGTACGGCGGACGGACGGAAAAATGTTTATTGCAGATTCGGATTCTATACCCTTTGAAACGTAAACCATGAAATTTAGAATTTTTTCCAGAGCGATTACAATGGTTTATTATTGAATAATAAACCAAAATTACTGAATGTATACTATATGAAATCGGTTCCCAAAACTTTAATTAATATTAAAATTATTTCCTATAAGCATTCTGTTTATTCCGTGGATTTTGGGAACGGGACGACTTCAGTATGCTCTGGAAAACCTCCTTTAAATAGCTCAATATTTCAATATTTTACTTAACAATTATTTTTTATTGTAGCTAATATTACAATATATTCTACAATGATTATGTTCGGTACGGATCGATAGGTGGGATCTTGGTTGGGTGATTTGGAACCGTTTAGGGAACTTTAGTTCGAATGGCATGTAAACCCCTCCCCTCTCTACATGCTCTTCATCTAGTCCTACTCTTTCATGACACTCTTTCTACCCCCATCCCTCCGCCATCAACAACCATCTTGCCTATCCCACATTTCTATTTTAAAAATTCACATTTTTCCGGTGTTTCCCGTCCGCGGATTCGTGGAAAAGCCTTTTCACCTGTCCCCTACTTTATACTGAAGTTCCCAACGACGGTTGGCTGCTAGATGTCTGCCGGGGCCCCCAGCGACGATCAGGTCAGAATCGTTACTCTCTCTATTCTCCCCGTATTATTATACTGTACATGCAAAACCTCTTCTAAATTACACATTGCGGGGCCTTCATTTATTTATTCACGGGGAATATTTACTTGGGGCCATCCAACTCACCTGTTAAACCCTGGGAACTGCCTACAAGATTCCAGAGTCCGAATACCGACCTAGTTACCATCAAATTAATACAGTCCACAATTCATCCCCAACAGATTAATTAATGTAGATTAAAATAATCCTATTCTATATTCATATTTGGTGAATAATACAGGTTAAAAGTTGATAGGACACGTTTCTGATGTATCAAGAGTTCATTAAAATTACGGCTTCATACTGGTCAGTTTTTTTTTCGTGATTTATTAATTGCAACTGAAAAATCAAATACATTTCATCTGGCAATTTTACATATCAATATAGGTACACTCCAAGAAGGTAGGGTTACAGCAAAACCTGCATCATTCTCTTGAGTTAATAACCATTTTTTAGAGCATCTTTCCACACCTTGGGACCCTACAAGGGACTTGATTCTACCACAGTCATCATGAAACGACGCTTGCATTGTCTCGCTTGACTTAAAGTGTCAAAGGTTCTACTTTCTATGTTTTCTAAGTATCAAGTCATCATGCCATCTTGCCATAATGTGTTCTCTCGTTTTGGTTACGCGAGTTCTTTCAACTTCCTCTGTTTTATCAAAGACTTGTTTCCATTCTGCACCCATCAGTTGTATTGGGATGCAACTCGTAAGCGCTTGTATAGCTGCCTCCAACACTTTTCTGCAGGCACAAGCAATCCTTAGCGCTCCTCTTCGTTGAACTGCCGTCATTCTCTTGAGTTAATAACCATCGTTTAGGCCATCTGCCCACACCTTGGCGCCCTACAAGAGAGTTGATTCTACAACAATCATCATGAAACGACGCTTGCATTGTCTTACCCATTTCCGTTTCTAATAAGGTGACTAAGAGCCGTTGTACTCTTTGCTGCCTTGTAATTATCATCTGTCTGTGGTCGTCATTAAATCAGAACTGTTCAACACAGCATCCGACTACGATACCCTTTCATTCTAAACGACCTAGTTCCCCAACCCACGACACCGCCACGATAACGTTACAGCTCCGCAGAGAAAACCCCGAGCGACGATCGGCCAATTTCTCCTATGTCACGTACGAAACGAAATCACGAGGCGCCGCCGTGAATCGGCCCAGGTAGGTTACGAATTTCGTATAAATCGCGTTTCCTCCTCTCATTTTATTTAGAGAAAAACAGGCCGGGCGGGTTCATTGTTTGGTTTTTCGGAGCTTCCCCTGATAAAAGTCTGAAAGCCTCGGATTAGGCTCAGCCCCCGCTCGTTCCTTTATTTCGCGGTTGCCGTCGTGAAACTGGCGGAAGAGGAAATTTATGAAATACGTTTCCAGCATTATTCTTTCTTCCCCTTCCCCTCCGTTTTTTATTCATTTTTATTTATTGTATATATACGAGTAGGTATGTGTGTGTAAGGTTATCGCTCATCCTCGTATCTCCCCGTTGTTCTGAGCATCTTATCTCGTTGCGGTCCAACCCATATTTACAATTCTGTACCAACTTCCAAGTCGACCGATGATTTGACAAATTGACAAATTTTGGTTAGACGAAACTCAACTTTGCTATGTCCACTCTTTAGTATCCTGCATTCCTACAATAGTTTCTGATTCACCAATCTTACTTTTTGTACGCCCAAATACCATTCGTTCTGTTAGAATCGACTTAGTTTTGTGTTATTGCGATTTGTGAGCATCAGCTTCAATCTTAGCATAGAAAAGGCACTGTAGCTGCGCTCAACTCTCAACATTCAGGAAGCGAAGTGTGCTCAGTAAAATTTCGATGCAGTCCCTTCTCTTCTTTCTCTCCTCCTCCGTTCACCATCACATCCGTTACCTTGGATCACCAGTAAATCTCCTGATAACCTGTTTCGACGGGGACAAGCTATAACATGGTGATGGAACAGAGTAGCTACACCTTAAAACGGTGAGGCGATTATGCCTCCAACGGCCAGAGGAAATGCCTGAAGCAAAAAATATTGAAGTGCATCAACTTGTTAGACAATGTTTATGGTTACTTCATTAGTGTTACTGTTTTTCAGTTAATCACATGTTGAGCTTTGTTGTTTCAAAACATCTTATAAAAATACATTCTGATTTCTGTTCTAGCTAAAATACGTCTGATTAATTAATCAAGTCTATTATTCCAAAATTAATATTCCTTCTATCACCGTGCAAGTTAAAAATTCAACAGGTTATGGGCTGGCAACGCTAAACATCTAAATTTTTCAGTGTAGAAGACAGTGAAAAAAAAAGATTTCTGTGAAAAATAAGTTCAAATGGATACCTATCGTTTTCGATTCGGACTCCTTGAAGGGAAATCTAACTGGTCTACCTGGAAATATAAAGCCTGTGCGGTGCTAAGGGGGATCCCAAATGGGTTGGACTTGATAGAAGGCAGACTGAAAGAGCCTGTACTTTCTGGTGCTGGTGATGCTGAGCAGAATGTGAGATATAATGCTGACCTAGAAAAGTACTCAAAAGCTGAAAGTGAAGTGTTGATAGCGTTGACCACCAACATGACTGAGGAAACTCTTCAAAAAGTCATGAGGTTTACAACTGCACACGAAGTTTGGCTGGAACTACATAGGTTGTATGACGGCGTATCAGAAGACAAAGCGTACGATCTTTGTTTACAGTTTTTCAATTATCAGAGATGTCCTTCTGATGATATTGTCGGGCACATGACCAAGTTGAAAAATATGTGGACTGCTCTTAAACTTGAAATTGGCAAAGATGAACAAGGAAAATGCGAAATGCCTGATCTTTTTCTGATTTGCAAAATTTTGGGAACACTTCCTGAGAGTTATTTTTCATTCAGAAGCAGTTGGATGCTGATGGCTCGCAAAGATCGAACTGTGGAAAGCCTAACAACTCAACTTTGTGCCTATGAACGAGCATTGGCTCAAAAAGATGGAGTTGAAGCGGACCAAGAAGCTCTTGCAGTACACAATACAGCTAAAGGAAAGGCATACGAACCTTTCTGCAAATATTGTCGCAAAAGAGGTCACAGAGTTCGGCAATGCTCAAAGTGGAAAGCCGATGGAAGACCACCTAAGCCTACATCTAGCCAACATAAAGAGGAAAAGTCCACTGCCCATTGTACTCTCATGGCAACAAATAGCTCTGACATATATCCTGACGCTGAGACGTGGTATGTTGATAATGGTGCTACAAATCATATCACATACAGGAGGGATTTGTTCAAATCTTTCACCCCATTTTCTTCCGGTTGCTCAGTGACAACTGCAAATGGAGATTCGGTTAAAGCACTTGGAAAGGGAGAAATAGATCTTGAAGTTGGAGTTGACGGTAAATGGTCAAGATTAACACTTAGCGAAGTATGGTATGTTCCGCAAATCAAGAAAAACCTATTTTCTGTACTCTCAGCTCATGATAGAAGAACTGACAGTTCATTTTTCTCAACTACAGAGAGGTGCGAATTCAAAGTACCTGGGAAAATAAAAATAGTTGGGCAAAGAGGAAGGAACGGAGGTCTTTTCAGATTGGTATTAAGAAACATCAAACCATCAACAGCGAAACAAGTGAACCTAGTGACAAAAGAACAGCAACTACAACTATACCACGAAAGATTGGCACACCAAAACAAACGGCATGTAAAAGAAACTATTGAACGTGAATTTAACATTAAAGTCAACCTCGATAGTGAGCTTTGTGAGGGGTGTATTTATGGTAAAGCTCATCGTCTAAAATTTGGAACAAGAAAAAGAGCTACCTCCCCAGGAGAATTAATTCATGCTGACGTTTGTGGCCCCTTCCAAACAACGATGTCTGGCAATCGTTATTTTGTTATGTTTAAAGACGATTTTACAAGATATCGGATGGTTTATTTCATCAAACAGAAGTCTGACGTATTCCGAAAACTTGAAGATATGTTAGCTGAGGTAAAAGTTAGTGGACATGCTGTAAAGGTTCTGCTTTGTGACAACGGAGGTGAATTTGACTGTGGAAATGTTAGAAATATTCTACAGCGTCATGGAATTCAACTTCGATTAACCATGCCTTGGACACCTGAACAACATGGGTGTATAGAGCGGGAGAATCGAACCGTTGTTGAAGCAGCACGTTCACTAATGTACGCTCATGGAAAGATACCTCAAACGTTGTGGGCGGAAATGATAAATACGGCACAATACGTTTTGAATATCAGTGGACCATCCTCAGTTAGCGGAAAATCTCCTTACGAACTTTGGACAGGAAAGAAAGCATCCTTGAAACATCTACGGATCATTGGGAGTACCTGCTATGCTCACATACCCAAATCTCAAAGAAGGAAGATGGACAGGAAAGCTGTAAAAGGAGTTTTAGTCGGCTATGACGGTTGGGATGGCTACCGAATTTGGTGTCAAGAGAAAAACAAGTTATTCAGATCTCGCGACGTCACATTCAAAGAGGAGCCGCTTTTAACCATTTCACCACAAAGCAATACACCACAAAACTCTGGATCCTCAATTTCAGAAGAACAGGGAGAGAAGGGTGAACAAGGAACACCAAATGATTGTGACAAGTCTTCTGAAAAAGAGCTCCAGCAACAAGATAATCGGTCAGAGGACGATAACGTTTCTAGAAGAGTTTTGCGTGACAGATCACAACTAAGAAAACCTGAAAGGTATCCAAAGTATGTTATGTCAGCGGAAACTATAGGAAACCAAGTTCCAGAACCATTAACTTTTGAAGAGGCAATGTGCAGTGAAGAAAAAGATGATTGGAAAAGTGCAATGGAACGTGAAATTCAATCTCTCAAAGAAAATTGTACTTGGAGTCTTCAACAGTTACCAAAGGGAAAGAAAGCAATACCTTGCAAATGGGTCTACAAGGTGAAAACCAATCCAGATGGAAGCGTTGACAAATTTAAGGCGAGGCTGGTTGTTAAAGGCTTCTCACAAAAGAAGGGTATTGACTACGAGCAAACGTTCAGCCCCGTAGCGAAGACTGGGACAGTTAGAGCACTTCTGAGTATTGCAGCAAATGAGAACATGCATTTAATTCAGTTTGATGTCTCTACAGCATTTCTGTATGGGGAGCTGGATGAGGAAATCTATGTTCAGCAACCAGAAGGATATTCAGATGGAACTGATCAAGTCTGCCGTCTACATCGAAGTCTGTATGGACTAAAGCAGGCGCCAAGGTGCTGGAACAAAAGATTTGCTCAATACCTTCATAAATTAGGCTTTCATCAAAGTGATGCGGACCCATGCCTGTTTATTCGAAAGGAAGACAAGGGAATGACAGTCGTAGTTCTATTTGTAGACGATGGACTGGTAGCAACCACAAATGAAAATGAATCAAAAACATTCATTGAACAATTGAAAAGTGAATTCAAAATCACAGTGAAGCCAGCATCGTACTACTTGGGGATCGAAATCGACAGAAGGAGAGATGGTACAATCAAAATCCATCAGACTGCATACTGCAAGAAAATTCGTGCAAGATTTGGTATGGCAGAATGCAGACCCGTTCCAACTCCGATTCTGAAAGAGAGTCCACTGAAGAAACTGAACTGGAATCGAAAGATGGAGGTTCACCGTTTGTGTTAATGTACCTGATGATCGGTACACGCCCAGACATTGCAACTCAGTCGGTTTGTGAGCAGATCCCTAAAACCCTACGAAGGGACTACGAAAAAGTGAAGAGGATTTTTAGATTTTTGAAAGGCACTCAAACCTGCGGCATTATTTACAAACAGGACTTCAGGAAAGGTCAACTGTTGTGTTTCAGTGATGCAGATCACGCTGGAGACAGTACGACTGGAAGATCTACAACAGGAGTTGTTTGTTTGTATTCCGGAGGTGCTGTAACTTGGCTCAGTCAAAAACAAACTGCTGTGGCAATTTCGACAACAGAAGCGGAACTCGTTGCCGCTAGTGAAGCTACCAGGGAGATTGTTTGGCTGAAACGGTTGTTCAGTAGTGTTGTTGAGTTGTCAAATACTCCAATTCTGTACGTTGACAATGAAGCAGCAATTAAATTGTCGCATAATCCCGAGCTACACAGAAGAACGAAGCATATCCAAACGAGGCACTTCTTTGTGAGAGAGCAAGTTTGTGAAAGGGAAATACTAATTGAAAAAGTAGCCACGGAATTTCAAGTAGCAGATATGATGACGAAACCACTACCCAAACCAAGGCTCAGACAATGTTTATGGTTCACTTCATTAGTGTTACTGTTTTCAGTTAATCACATGTCGAGCTTTGTTGTTTCAAAACATCTTATAAAAATACATTCTGATTTCTGTTCTAGCTAAAATACCTTATTAAATAATCAAGTCTATTATTCCAAAATTAATATTCCTTCTATCACCGTGCAAGTTAAAAATTCAACAAAAAAGGCATCAGCTTTATGCGCATGAGTAGCATTTGCAAGAATCAAGAAGGGGAAACTATCCATACCGATCACAAAACCTTTCACAGTTAATCAAAAAGCCCGGATAATCGGAATAATGAAAACACTACCAACTCCTGCACATGGTTTATTATTTTCTTAATTAAAAGGAGTTGTGAGGGTTAGTTTAGGTGCATGAATTGCGATTAATTTCTCTGGGGGAATTCCTCCAGACACGAAAGTTATCCTAGTGGATTGCGTCCTAAATTACTTGGCAAATGACACCCTGCTTCTCTCAGTCTTCGAAAATCTCGAAACACGGCGTTGCTGATTTGTTTTAGCCCATAGCATCTGTACGTGTGAGGCGTTCGAGCTTCCTGGAAGTTAGGACCCTGTGGATCCCTAAATTTCTAAAGCCTTTTAAATCCCGTACGGTATACGGTAGACGGATATTCCAGATCTGAAATTCACAAACCATGAAACATAAAATAACAAAATTTGAAAACAAAAGGGGGATGGAAAAAACACTATTTGCTCATTACAAAGGCATTTTGATGCAAATAAAATCCAAAAACTAAACGAACTAAGTGAAAATGCATGCTTGGTGTTTTAGGGGTGTTTTGAAATTATTAAAACAAGCTTAGTTGAGGAAGAATTTAATTATTTGGTGGTTTGTGCCAACAGAAAGTCGGAATAGGGCAGCATGATACTCTAAGTGCTGCTTTTTCCGACGCCTCGGCATTGAATTGCTCCTTTCATTGAGGAGCTGTTTTCTGAGCCTGGGAAGCGTTCGCGTGTCTAACAGGCTGTGGAACTTCGTCTTCTGATGAACTGGAGTAGCTGTCATTCGCATTTTAAAGGCAACAATACTGATGACTTCATCATCGTCTATGGTCAACTCTCGATTGTTCCCTCCGATCCAACTTAGAAGGTGCAATATCCCTTTGTGTCGAGGCTCTGGCCTATATGGATTGGCTAGCGACTAAGAAACACCCCGTTTCTCCCGGGAACTACCCCGGAATGACTTATGCAGTACTACTTTGGACTGACAGTTCCTGCGTCATCCAATGTGGCTTTAGTGTCTTTTCGTAGTTGGCCAGCATCTCAATTCATTTTCCCAAGGGTAACTGCCCACAATCGAGAGGTCGTACCAGGGTTCAAAAGTTAGCTAGATCCACTACACTTCACTACCATTCAAAAATACACTAACTCGCCCATCTCGCCACTTTTGGGTACCAACAATACTTTTCTCCTGTCAGATCGTCTTTTAAAAAAACCTCCTCCTCTAAGTGATTGTCCTCCCATTCTCTGTTAATCTCCCAGAATAGGCATACGTAACAGGTATTGTAGACATCGCTCTGTTTTCTCTTGCATCCTGTCCCGATGCCTTTTCGGTTCCCTCTAGAAAAGAACGAAAGTCCGGTGACGTATTGTGTGAGGTAATTCAGGAGTGCATGGGTACGAATAGGGCCGAGAGCTATGGATATAGAAGCTTCCCGGTTAATTGGACCCCGGTTGGACTTTTATAAAACAATGCGGTAAAAGGTTGGTTTTCCCTCTTCTATTCGTGTGTCTATTGTGTTGATAACTGAGATTTCGTATAGGAGAAATCGGTTGTTGTCTGCCGAAATCTTTGTTCCAAAAATAATCAACGAAAACTTCACGGAGTGAAGCTAGGAGTTTGTTTAATGAGAGCGATGTACGGCCTGCAGGCTTCCTTGTTGTTTGACTGAATAAAACGACGAGGTTACTTTCGAGCAGGTTATCAACAACAAGAGACTTAACAAGGTTCGTCCCATGATGTGCCGCGTTTCAGGCTCCACATAAAGGCGCTCAGGAGAGAAAAATTCGACTACAGATTCTACTCTATAGGTACAATTTAAAAAAATGCAAAACCGATGAACATTGCCTTTGGCCGTAGTCGTTGATGTCTGTTCTCGAAGCTGTTGCTAACCTCACAAACGTAGCTAAAAGTTAACATCTTCGTATAAATTTCGCAAACAAATCGTCTCATACAATTATTCATGCGAGCCAAAGTTAGTATGAAATATCAAACCATAAAGTAGACTCCAGATTATTCCCGCCGCCAAAGACAAAATTGCTAATATCCCTCCCAACACTTCACAATTTTCAGTACATCTCGCCAAAACGTTATTTTAAACCATCCTAATGACTTTTCACACCAAATTCATCAACACTCGATGAATTTCAGACCATCTTCCCCACGACTTGATGGCTTTCCACAACTCACGAGACTTCATCAATTTCAAACCATCCTTCCCAAGACTTTCCACAACGACTCTCTTCATAACTTGATGAATTTAAGACCATCTCCCCCTACACTTGATGAATTTTCAAACCGTCTCTCCCAAGACCTAATGACTTGTTTGAGCAAACCTCTCCTCACAATGAATTTCATACCATGTTTCCCAAGACGTAATGACTTTTCCTACAATTTCCACCAGGACTTAATGGCACTTAAGACCATCTCCTCCCAGCCTTATTTTCTCTTCAAACCCCTCACCCCACTCCTAGCCTTATCGGCTTTCCAAACAACTTAGGGCCTTAGGGAAAATTTCCGTAATCTAAATTGTGTTCTCCAAATTTGAGTAAGGTGGTCAGAAAAACATGGACTTGTAGAGGATGGTCTAAAATTCCAGATCCAGCAGCAGTCAATCTTGCAAAACGTTACTAGCAGTTAACCTTTTTCAAGATTTTTTTCATCAAATAGTAATTAGTTTTTATTTAGACTCGTTTAAATAGCCACAGCTAATAGCCGTTTCATCTTTACTTCCAACGACTGAATCCGGTTCCCAAGAAAGCTGTACGAAGGAGCTTGACCGTTTCAGGAAAAACTGATACCTAGGAAAACTAGCAGTCACTCCAAGCCGTTCCACCTCCTTATCAGGGGCCACAAAACGGATCCAGTTGTAACATCACACCTCTACCAGAAATCACAATACAAGCCGCTCCTGTCTTGAGAACTCCCGACTTCTCTATAGAAGTATGCAACTGATACTGTATGATCCAGAAAATTGGAGTAATAAATTTCGGTATAAGTTTCGTAGATGACGTTTGATACTAATACGAGTACGGTATTAATCACTGCAAAAACCAAATCAAGATTTAAATCATATACTTGTACAACCCCATTGGGCATTACAATGTGGAATCTGATGGCAGCAGAGAGAATCCCAAATACCAATAAAATATCTTGGATCATAACAAAATTTTACAATTACTGATTGTGGTTTATCATTTCCAGTAACGAACCTTTGCGTAGACAAAAAAAACGAAGTTCAATCTCAACCAGACCCCCAGTACTTGATTGTTTACTTTTTTTCACAAAACGACAGAACTAGAACTAAATTCTTCTTTAACAAGGACGAACGTGTGACTGAATGTCTAGGAAAAATCAAAGGTTTTTAATTAAAACAAACCGACCTCATTCCCAGGCCGTTTTCTCGTCGCTTCCAGCCGAGTCACCTGACTGACGTCAAATGGCGTGATATGAAACGCGGCCGACTTTCGCCCACTTCGTCTCGATGTAGATGAATTTAGGGAAAATTATAAAACCGAAGACGAACGTCATCTTCGGAAAAACCAATGAGATATTAGAAAACTACGAAACAACGCCCTTAAGGACAGGCGCAGTATGACATTGGGTTCCCTGAATGTTTAATTCTGTTGGGAATTATCTGAAGACAAGTCTCGTCTCAGACCGAAGAACAAAAGCAATTGACGGACAGAAATCTAGATAGTTTGTCTCGAAGCTGCTAAAGTTCAGTGTTGTGACGTGCAACCAGGGACCCGTACGAATGATCTGCAGCTGTGGTTTCTCCCATAGCTTGCCGTCACCACAATGGAAGTCTAGCCATCTACCACCAAGTAGCCACTGGCATCACAGCTGAAGGGAAACTCGTCATTCTTCCCCTGATCAACAATAAGCCGAACTTCTGTACTGTATCCGCTGCTAAAACCTTTCTGCACTTGAATAAGCATAAAGGACTTTAAAATGTCAGCTTGCCTATTGGTTTCTTTTGAAAACTTTTTGAAAACCAAAAACGCAGTGGTGAAGTGTAGTGCTTTTAAATGGGAGGCATAGGTAAGAATTTGGAATCGCTAATATCATAACTGCTAAACACGTTAGCAATCACGTTGCTATCATTAATTTTTAATTATATTAATCTTCAATTTACCATAACTTAATCTTAATGTTTTTTATTTACTTACCTTAATTCTCCTTCAGCAGTTTTCAAAATTTCACAGAATCAGAAGGTATACAAGCTCTTGGGGAGACGAACTCCCAAGAAGCCCTGAGGAAACTCACCCCTTACAATTTTATAATGCCGTTTATCTACCAAATAATTGAGAGATGTTACAAAAAGAACGTAAGAGAAGTTGTTTGTGCTTTGATATCCAGCTCTGAAAATGAGGTATGATAGGGACTTTGTTGCAACCTCAATTTACAGAAATTATGTTTGATAAGCGCTATCCTATGCAGGAAGGCAATAAGTCAAGACAGAATAAATATATGAACAGAATATCTTTTTTTTTCTAATTTTATCTTCAATTGTAGCTCGTTGAATTTGGGATTTCCATTTCAAGAATTTATCCACGGCAATACCCAGGTATTTTAGGCGTTTCAAGATAATACCTTGAATAAAATCGGCTAGAGATAAAGTATACATGTTACGTAGATTTTAGAAAAGAGAATAATGCTAAAGAATTGAAGAAGACAGGGAGAGTGGTTGGAAATAACACAATGAAATCTTACAGCTTTAAAAAGCGATGGTGATTAGTCACGTGTTGCCTGAGAAATCCAACTAGGGACTGCGGCACAACGTTACAACGCGACCTCGGAACGAATTTTCTTTCCGCGGAGCCCGGATAACAACTAATGGTATTTGCTGAAAATGTTCCCGGTTAGTAAGGACTCCAGGGCCCCGATCGGAGCGTCGGGATAACAATAATAATAATTATAATCCCAGACTTTAATGGTAGAAACCCCCGACCTTTTGTCTTATTTGTAAGTAAGCCCCTCAGACTTAGCCTATGGATTGGATGGTAGAAGGGGTGAGTGGAGAGAGGAGGGTTGAATGGGGAATTAGTGTTGCGTTTACACGGGAAGCCTATTCTCATGCAAATTTCTCCAAGCGGATTATAATGCTGGGGACTCCTTCGTGCTCTCACTGCTGCTCAGGTCTGTCCCGAGGGGCCTCTGCCCCCCAGCCCTCAACACCCGGCTCGTCTCCCGTAGTTTATCGCTACATACCCCATCGCCTTCTCGGCTTTTCCGCGGCTCCGACGACCCGTGCGTTGCCATCCCTTTCGCGCCATCGGAGTCCGTCGATAGGACGTGGGACGACGCAACTTCCCGACGTCAGCCCGAAGCTGATGCAATCCCACACAAGTGCCTATCGCAGGTAATATACTATCGCCATATGGAATAGGGACCTGCCAACTCAATCGAACTATGAAAATAGTCTAGGCGTTCCATCACTTCAGTCTTGGGAGAGGCGGTAACTAGTTATCCCATTTTCGAAGTTATCATGATAGCAAGTTATACGAAAGTGAATGTATTCAAAATAACGTCATAACATAGATGATCAGGGCAGAATGTTTCCTAGATTTTAATTTGGAAGTCGAAGCAGCAATAAGGGAGAACAAAATAGACGATTTCAACACATTTTATTTTTGCTGCACCATCAGCATTAACTGTTTGATCAAGGTGAGACCTAACACCAAATATCTCATGCATTAGGTGTTCCTGGACCAGTCCAAGATTATCCACCTCTGTAGAATTCATTAACTTATTAACATCATTAGCATTATACTTCATTCTATTACCCTACCGAAATTCCCAGTCGAAGAAACCTCACTCTTCCCTTCCTTGGCCATCCAAAAACCAAAATCCTGTCTTTCGTTCACCACCACAATTGTTGTATGGCTGCGACATCTTCAGTCGAATACCAAGTTAAATTTGCCAAATTGATCGAATAACTTTGTGAGTTGGTCTGATGGAAAACACACGTTGTCCCCTTCCAAGCAGGTTGCTTGTATGAATGATCTGCCACGCTCAAATGATTCAGACGCCTGCTGGCGTCCGATCGATGGCGACAGATTTATAAAATCGAAGGTCCCAATCTAATTATCGATTATTACCATCACAACTTTCTCCCTGAACAACTGTTGGTCTGTGATGGATCAAAAACACGTGAAGGTGTCCTTGTGCCTTTTGCTCTGACCTTACCACACTCAAATTTAATCTTCCCTTCGCCTGTTCTATATTCACAGCCAAACGTTTTTCTATTCCAACTTATTAATCCAACCAAAAATTGGCTCTATGCAAAATTCGCTCAGTGGTACTAAGTATCATAGAAACGTGACTAATCACAGCCTTATTGTCCAGCATAATATTGAGAATCAACGAAACCCTCAATAAATGCCATTTTGTATATTTGTGCTAGATTCCTGGACATATCGGGATTCTGGGGAACACAAAAGCCGAGGAAAAAGCACGAGAAGCAAATTCAGAACAAATAAGAACGTTTCTCCATCTACTCAATGATTATAAATCAATCATTAAAGGTGCATTAAATAGATGGAAGGAAGAATGGAACAGAATGTAAGGTGAAAAGCTATGGTGAATTAAACAAGATGTATCTACTTGGTACTCATATAGTCGTTCCAGGAAACTTGCTGGAGGTCTAACTGTACCCAGCCGACGAGAGGAGATAGTTTTAACAAGATCGCTCATTGGGCACACACGTCTCGCCCACGGTTATTTGATGAACAGTCAAAACAGACAACTTCAACCCTCTTGTTTACTCTTTCACGGTTCTACAAGAACGCCACATTTTTCTCACAACAATTCATCATCATCACGGCGACTCAAAACCCTGCACAGAATTTTTTTTGTGAACTTGAATTTTTTAATCCTATAATTAATTTTAATGGTATATTTAATAATATACCATCAAATTTGAAAAGAACATTGAACTGTGTTTGACAACGATGCAAATTATAACATAGAGGTTTATTATTCCTGTAATTGAACCAGTCCATCCGGTGTCCGAAATTACTGGACCAAAATTTATGAAATCTACCTCAAAAATTTAACATCAATCCCATATACAGGGTGTCCCAGGAGTTATGCACAATCCGACTCTTACATGTTTTACAACTCATTTCCGACCAAAAAAGTCTCATAGCAATTTTTTGCCAGAGGCCTCGTTTCCGAGCTATTCGCGATTTAAGATTTTTTTCGTGTTTTCGATCTTGAGTTATTAAAACTGTCATAACTCCCTCAATTTTGGAGATAGCTCAATTTTATGACACCGTTGGAAAGAGCGTTGAATTTTCTATCTATTTGATGTCAGAAAACTTTTTTTAAATTGCATTGAAGATGTGCGATTGCTGCGCGAAAAGGCAGTTTTGTCAAAATCTTAAAATGGCCTGTTTTTCATCTCGCCTAGAACTACTCGTGTGTTTTCTGTTAAAATTGAGGTTTTTCCAAAAGTCTCGAAGATGAATGCAACTCATCGCAGTCGGAAATGAGTTGTAGAACACAACATTCATTCATAGGGAATACCATTACAAGGTGTGGAGGCTAAGGCAAAGGCAGAGGTAATGACTGTCTAATATAGAAATAATAAACCTTTGTGTAATAATTTGCAGCCTTTTTGCTTTAAAGTACAATTAAATTGGTTTCAACAAGTTATCATTAACTTATTTCTAGTTTCATAATTTTATAAGCAGTTCTATTGTGCATAACAGGAGTTTCTTGTGTTCTAATAACCGTTAGTTCGCAATTAGGTATCTCGCGATAAGTCATCATTCACTTCATTTGTGAATCTTTCGTTCGAACAGCTACTTTCTCTTTAGTCTTCGAAAAAGGTTGTCAACATGAAGATGGACGGCCTCTGTCTTGATGTTGCTCTTAAGCTGCTCAGAGTGTTCAACGGTAAATTTTTTATTGTGGCAGCAGCGTTCTCAATCTTCAAATCTTGAAGTATGAAGATTGTTGTTCCCAGTTAACTAGGGATGAGACGGTAATAACATGACCAGTTAAAATAACTAGTTATTGTATTTTCGGAGTTATTGCAATAACCAGAAATTCAAAAGGGACGGTATTCAGTATAACGTCTTGGGATAAAAGGAAAGCTTTCTTTGAGGCACGATAATCCTTTTCTGGTTCCCATCTCAGAGACAAGGGGTTGGAATAAGTCCGATAACGAGTACCTTCGAGGCCAATACAGGTAACCACGGAGGCTTGCTTGACTCTTGAGACAGACTGATCTAGTATGAGCTCTCTTATAACCTACCTATGAAGGGATACGGTATACCGTATCTCCAGTGACTTATAAGGATTATGAAAGGGAGTTATTGGACTCCACCAGTCGCTAGTTCCGGATCTTGTGTCGTAGAGGTTCTAGCGCAAGTTATACGGCAGCACGATACAAGTAGATAAGTATCATCATACTCCTGTCCAATAACTGTAGTTTTTCGTGTAATCATGTTGAAGGGTTTGGTTTTGACACCTTTATTAAAATATGTATTGCCTACCAGCTATCACATATCATAGAGCTACACATTTTGCCACAAAAAGCTAGCCAGAGCTGGGAGCCAATCTCTTCAAGCTTACTCTCTTCAAACAAGGTCTCGAGTCCGCCAGCCAATAGTTACGCCACATCTGGAATCACTTTCCACACTCCAGATCAATTGTACTTCATAACCGTAGAGTTAACGATTTCACTATGGAGTGGGAGATGGTGAGTTCAAGCTTGGTAGTTAGCATAACTTTTTTTTTTTTTTTTTTTTTTTTCAGTGCAGCACCTTTGTAATAATAACACAATAAACCACGAATAAAATAGTAACTACCCCTCTCCAAATTGTTGATTCACGTTTCAAGACACGTAGATTTTAGAAAGTGAATTTTAAAAAATCTGCACGTTTGCCATACGATGTTTGAAGCTTTTCTCCAAAACCAAACCAAACCAAATTTTACGAAATTCGGCGTTAAAATACAACATTGTTCCAGGATGTGTCACTAATCTCAGCATCTTGCTCGACCAAAGCTAATGATTAATCTATCAAATTTGCATTTCACACACTGTAAGTTGCGTCTAAGATACGCAAAAATTGCATTCTTTGACTTTGAGCTCCAATTTAGGGTGTTGGACTGAATTTTTGGAAAGAATGTTCACTGTATTTAGATTTTGTGACCAATATAGAGTGAGAAACACGAATCAGATAGTAGAAATAAGCTCTCTGACCACTGTGTAGTGCTGAGACAACCATGCTCCCTCGAGACAAGAACCTTTCAATAATTGAAAGGTATGGTATTGAAAGGAATAATTCAACAATTGTAATCATTACGAGGTATGACGTTATCTAGAACACAATTAGGACAGAGTTGCACGAGGTTGCAAGACCACTGAGTTTAGATATCCATACAACGTGTAATAAACATTTGCCAGTGATCGACCTACAAGAGCAACTTGATTGTCAATATGAAATGGAGCATCTTTGGGACTACTGGGTTCACTGACAAGAGACGTAGATCAGATGATTTGTTTCTGAGCACAATTTCTTCCTTCTTCTACCGGTGGTAATGAAAATTTAAGCATCATTTTCTATTAGTTTGGCTTCATTCTATCGCCCGTTGCATTAAAACAACGGGCTTTCCTGGTTTATTGATATTGTCTCCTAGTCTGAGATCAATTCAGTTCTAAGCAATATCTTGTAATTGCCACGTTCGACTTTTGTATGAAACGTCAACCTTTTTCGGGTAATTTTCCAAGTTTAATTTGACTCTGGGTGACGAGTCGTTGAACACTCTTATAGAGAGACCGGTTTGGGGAAGGGAATCGTCACGTTATGGCAAGATATGAGACGTTGTGTTGAAAACAGAACAATATCATTCTGAATTGAAAGAGACACGTACACTGGCTTTTAGCCGACTTCTATAAAAGCATTTTCGCAACGTACCAAGGGAATAGCAACTGTTTGGGGTTTTGTTGAAGCGGAGTTCATTCCGAAAAGTTCTTCGCACCCCCCAACCGAAGGCCGTTTGTCAACAAGTATTCTTCAAGTGGTGGTGGGAGGCGGTGTCACATAAATAATTAATAGCCTCCCGAGAATTACGACCATTCTGGGAGGGAAAGGCCGAAAACACACGTCGCGCTGCTCGACGCGTTTTTCGAGAATAAAGTAATTCGGTAGGCGAATTTCCCCTTACGGATGAAAACCAAGTTGTTGACGGGGCGTTATTTTTAATCCGACTTCTGCCCTACATTCGTCATTTTCCGAAAACAGATGTTAAAGGTAGATGAGTTTTCCTGAGGCCGATTATCCGCACGCAGGGTTCTATTGATTCAACGCAACTTTTTTTTATCGCATACATTTCTTATCGTTCTCAACTGCTCCGTCTGCTAACATCGAAATACGAACAGAAAATTAAGGTAGGCAAGTATATTGAATTTCCGAACGAAAGAAATGACGGGAACATCGTTGATGGGTTCAAAAGATGAATCAAATGACGGGGCACATCCTGAACAATAGAATTAATTGAATTCCGTTACGTTCACCGTATGAAGATGAAATCTTGATGAACACTTTCGCTGGTATATCATAAGATGAATCAACTAAAGGGGTATACTTTGAACAATTGATTGCCGGTTTAACCAAAGTTTTAAATCACAATTTTACTCACTAAATCGGAGATCTCGGCTGTTAAAAAACAATGTTCGGTATCAACCGCTCCGCTCCAAATAAAACAACGATCAACCGCGCTAAATCGACAATCAAAAGCAACCAACGGAATTTGTGTGGTTAGCGTCCTAAACAACGATGAATACCAGTTCTCTTCGCCATCCTCCCATGCCGAGATTCTGTCCATTTATTTATTTATATACGGGTAAGCCCAATTTACAATCAATACATTCAAACGAGCGGAAAATAACAGAAATTAAGAAAATACCTTATACCGAGGGAGGGTTACAAAAATATGAAGCAGAAAAGACGGAAAATTTTCAATTAACTGAATTTAATGGGGGAAGAAGAAATTAAAGATTTTACTGTCGATAGGGGACTATGAAAAACGCTGCAAATTCTTTCACTGGAATTTATTATTCAATTGGCTTGCGTTCATGATTTGAATCTGTACTAAGCTTTGGAGTGTGCGTGTTTCACAGGATAGAGCGATTATTGAATTTCTGGAGGCACACAAATATGATCAACTGATCAATCAAAATAGGTATTTACGTCCTCCTGAAATTCAATAATCGCTCTATCCTGTGAAACACACACACTCCAAAGCTTAGTAGAAATTCAAATCATGCACGCAAGCTGATTGAATAATAAACCCCAGTGAAAGAATTTGCAGCGTTTTTTTATTGAACCTCAATACCCCCCCACAATAAAAACATCTATAATTTGTAAAGTCCTTTAGCACTCGTATTGCGTTAAAACTTCCCCAAATCCAAATTTAAACGATGTAGCCAAAGGTAGACTGATTTAGAGGAGGCACACAAATATCATCAACTGATCGATCCAAATAGGTGTTTTGGTTGAGAACCGATTTACGTGGTCTATGCATATCTCCTGAAATTCAATAATCGCTCTATCCTGTGAAACACGCACACTCCGAAGCTTAGTACAGATTCAAATCATGAACGCAAGCCAATTGAATAATAAACCCCAGTGAAAGAATACTTATTTACCCCAGTAATAATATTTAATAATAAACCCCAGTAATAATATTGAATAATATTTACCTATATATATTATCAGCGTTTCATGCATATCAGAATGCTTCAACCCGTGTATCGGCTATAAACTAACTACTACAAGTATCCACATCGGCTATCACTCAGTAGGTTACAAACAAACAATAATAAACAAAAAACGCATCACTAAATTCCAGTATCCTCATTCATTCACTAGGTTAAATAGGTACAACTCGACAATAATATCGGCAAGAATCGGGGCGTCGTCGGACCAAGATGGATTTTTCCAGAAAATTTCAGATCTTTTGCTCCAGCCGTTTGGGAGAAATCGTGCGTACGGCGGACGGACGGAAAATTTTTTATTGCAGATTCGGATTCTACACCGTTTGAGACGTAAACCATGAAATTTTCAGGGGGAGTTAGAATTTTTTTCCAGAGCGATTACAATGGTTTATTATTGAATAATAAACCAAAAATCAAATTGAGGATTTGTAAAAAGGAGAGGATTTGCACTGCGGTGTAGCCGGTTAAGAAGGCGATGTCGATCACAGTTTGTAACAGAAAATGGTACACTGATCAACACAGATGAACGAGAGGAGCAGCACGGAGTCCAGAAGCTTATAGTGAAGGACGAGGTCAGCGGGGCTCTGTCTTCTTCCAAGAGTGACCAGGTGGCATTTCCGCAACAAAAGGTCATAATCGATGTCATCGGAAGGGATCACCATCTTATAAGCAATATGCCGTAAGAACCTTTGATGGAATCGTTCTAACCGAGATCTATGAACCGCATACAGTGGAACCCAACAGTAGAGGCATACTCGAGCATAGGCAGTACAAGGGCTTTGGAGATAGAGTGACACGATGTTATCAAAAAAATTCCGTCGTATATCGTGTTCATTGTGTTATTGTTTTTCGTCAGTTTTCCTATTCATTCGTATTCTATGTCATCTTTTCTAATTCTTGCTGAACGAGCTATGTCTAGCAAAAGTAACGAAATGTAGTCATGGGATATGGATTCGATGTGTATAGCGATAGAGAGAGATAGAGTAGAGATGATAAAATGTGTAGAATATGTCGAATGAACGAACATTCATGGCTCATTACAGATAGAATAGAAGAAATTAGAACGGTAACGAAATCGGTCAGCCTTTCAGATACCTATTGAAGTTTCTGAATTGAACAATTATTGAGGCATTATGTTGGATCTGGGAGATATGAACGGTATTAGGAGTGTTTCGTGCTTTCAAGGAGTGTTTCCCCGGATATTGAAGGGCTTTTTTTATTATTTTTTTTTATTTATAGACCAAAAACACACATGTTAGTGATACCTATACCTTTTGGTTTATTATTCAATAATAAACCATTGTAATCGCTCTGGAACAAAAATTCTAACCCCCCTGAAAATGTCATGGTTTACGTTTCAAAGGGTGTAGAATCCGAATCTGCAATAAAAAAATTTCCGTCCGTCCGCCGTACGCACGATTTCTCCCAAATGGCTGGAGCAAAAGATCTGAAATTTTCAGGAAAATCCATCTTCGTCCGACGACGTCCCAATTCTTGAGCCAGCTCTCTCACTCAATTTAAAGTGCCCTTTAAGGGCTGTAAAAGTTTTGTAAAATCCCTAAAAACCTCAAAACAAGTCGAAACGGCCTAAATATTTACCTATTTGAAGAACATACCATGAGGAATCGAATGAGACCATCCCCACGTCCGTAGGTCAAACCATTCCCGATGTATGGCCCGATTTATGGTGACAACATTTGCGTTTTTTCGTTTATTATTGTTTGTTTGTAACCTAGTGATGCCGATAGCGTCGAGTTGTAGTGAATGTGGATACTGGAGTGATGCCGATGTTGATACTTGTAGTTTATAGCCGATACACGGGTTTAAGCATTCTGATATGCATGAAACGCTGATGATATATAGGTAAATATTATTCAATATTATTAGTGGGGTAAATAAGTATTCTTTCTCTGGGGTTTATTATTCAATTGGCTTGCGTTCATGATTTGAATTTCTACTAAGCTTTGGAGTGCGCGTGTTTTACAGGTGATAAAGCGATTATTGAATTTCAGGAGATATGCATAGACCACGTAAATCGGTTCTCAACCAAAACACCTATTTGGATTGATCAGTTGATGATATTTGTGTGCCTCCTCTACATCAGTCTACCTTTGGCTACATCGTTTAAATTTGGATTTGGGGAAGTTTTAACGCAATACGAGTGCTAAAGGACTTGATAAATTATAGATGTTTTTATTGTGGGGGGGATATTGAGGTTCAATAAAAAACGCTGCAAATTCTTTCACTGGGGTTTATTATTCAATTGGCTTGCGTTCATTATTTGAATTTCTACTAAGCTTTGGAGTGTGTGTGTTTCACAGGATAGAGCGATTATTGAATTTCAGGAGGCACACAAATATGATCAACTGATCAATCCAAATAGGTATTTTGGTTGAGAACAGATTTACGTGCTCCATGCATATCTCCTGAAATTCAATAATCGCTCTATCCAGTGAAACACGCACACTCCAAAGCTTAGTAGAAATTCAAATAATGAACGCAAGCTAATTGAATAATAAACCCCAGTGAAAGAATTTGCAGCGTTTTGATTATATTGTGAATAACAGATTGGCTTTTCGTTTCTAAGTGCCTTCAATCATGGTGAAGAACACATTAGTGTCAAATAAACCTTCACTTCACTTAGAGGGAGTCAATGATGTCACATATATGGGGAACGAAATCCTTCGTTGATGGAGTTGTTGAGATGATCAGCGTTTCTGCTCACAAATGACTGCATAACCTGCACATGGGGAGTGTCGAGTCGAAAAACCTTGTATATGGTGTCATTTCTTCATGAATTATGTTCCTCTAGAGTGCGTGGTTTTGTTGCGACACAATTCTTTTAAACTGTGTAGATGAGCAGGTACCCCATATGGGTAGGGCATAAGTCCAGATGGGACGGATTAAAACTTTGTACATCAAAACTTTATTTTCTGAGGAGATGTGATCGTTGTTTAAAAGGGACTTCAGTTGACGGGTCCTAATTTTTAAACGCTTCAACAGTTCACTGATATGATTGGCAAATGCGAGCCGTTGATCTAATATGACACCCAAGTATTTATGGGACTGTGCCCTGGGTATGAAATCATTCAGGTATATTTGCGGTACTTCAGTAAATTTCTCTTATGTGGAAGGTCTGAGGAAGTCCTTGATAGCCTCGGTATTATTTCAGACACCTCAAAGAAGCAATTTAATTATGGAAAATACCTATGGTGTTCCGAGCGTAGAGTGGGCGGAACAAATGATGAATATGAACAGACAATTGTTGGAGGAAGTGTCTAAATTGAGAAAAATTAGGCTTGATTAGAGTATTCCTGCTTGAGGACTCGTTTTGAGAGTATGATGCAGATCTCACTATGGATAAGAAAGAAACAGCGGATTTTGAGATCGGCGCTATCGATTTCGCGACGTACGAAATATTGAAAACCCCCCATTGTAATGGTCACTTTCACAGTTTTAATTCTTAAAAAAATAGAAGAAGAAGAGAAAGACGTGTGTTGTTTATGATGCCTACTATGACGAAAATAGAAAGTCGGGGCTAATACATAAGTTAACACAAATATCAATTTCTTTATAGTATTCCTACAGATTATACAGTAGACTCAGACAGGAACAGAAGGCACACTAGTGTTTCTTTTTCGCAATAACCAAACTACGATTCTCGTTTCCGCTTACGACAGTCCCCAACTTCTCCGTTCATGACTAGTTGTGAATGAACTGGTTATAAAAACAATACATGCGTAACATTATAACAACAACTATATTTGCAAATAAACTATGAAAAACAATAAGCTATCAAACAACAATATCTTCAATAACGAAAAACTAGGTGTGAAGCAAGCGAAGTAGTAAAACAAAGCAATCTGTAGTAGAAGAACTACGGGTATACAGCGAAAATAGAAACGGCTATTAAATACTGTCTTCTCGTTTTGACCTAATTTTGTAGGCAAATGCATTCTTCATGTCGTGTAAATCAATTTTTTAACTTTAAATCGACGTTTCATGGAAATGGTGTAAATCGATGACTTGTAACAGTGTAACCTTTGACTACATTAGTGAGAACCATTAGTTCTAAATCAACTTTCAAATTTCTGATTCCATAAAACCGTGGTCTACTTTAACCATGGTTAGGGATTGTTGTTGAAACCAGTCTACATGGGCTATATTCGTATTTTTACCTTAGGGAGATGATAAGGCCTCTTTCTGATATACCAACAGATGGATCAAATGACGGGGCATAGCCTGAACAGTTGAATGAAGTAAAGTTCTCTCGTTGAACTTAGTGAAGTGAAATTAAGGCTTCTTGCCTGAACAGCTGAGTGAGATAATTTCCCTTCTGCGTTCACCCCAGTAAGTCAAAATTAATGAAAACCTTATCTAAGACATCAAAAGATGATGAAAACCGTGGATCTATCAAATTCAAATGAGTGAGCCTATTTTTATCCTATTCACCGAAGGGGATCCTCTTTTACATCACAAAACAAATGAAACGACGGTCTCCAATCTGCTCGGATTCTGCATTTTTTAAGTATGCATTGTGGGATGTTGAAATTCAATGGGAATCATAAATTACGGGTTCCATCTTGAACAGATGAGTGAGACAATTACCCTGGGAAGTTCACATTCGAAAGGACTATCTGAGACACCCAAAGACGTATACAACGACGGGATATATCAAAATCAGCCGAAAGAGCCTATTTGTCTCATGTTCACCATGGGAAACTGGAATCTGGTAGAGATCGTCTCTGATTACTCATAAGATGAATGGTATGACGATTTTCACAAAATGAATACTCTGGGTTGTCTCTTAATGAATTTTGGGCTGTTGAATGTAAATCTTCTCCCAAACAGGTTCGTAAACAGTCTGAGAACTTTCCAAATTGAAATCAAAACTGTCCAAACCAAAATGAAAACTTCCGAAACCAAAATGTGATATTTCCCCACTTTCCCAGTCAAATTGAGAACATTCTAGTTGCCACTTTGGTTTGGTTAAATCCTTCATTCTTTTTTGTTCATCATTCTTAGATTCTGACAGTTCCGAAACTACTTTGAGAAATTTTCAATTCCAACTGGAAATTCTTTAACAAGTGCAGGATCAAAACCAATTAGCGACATTGTTGAGAACTAACATGAAAAATATTCATTTGAAAAATATGTGGTAATCAATTTATAAACCATTGTGTAATGCCTAGCACCTTTCACGAAAGAGTTTTCCAGTGGAATCATCCATTGTTTTGACAAGTTCAATTATTGACGAAAGAACAGTTTTTTAACTTGATTCTATGATGAGATAACTTCTGGGATCCTATACATCTTTCACATGGACACATATTTATGTATAAAATACAAATCCGAATTCAGGGCTCATTTCAATAAGGCCCGAACAGATTCTCAAGAAAAAAATGTTAATTGACGGATGCTCGTAGTTTCATTTATTATTCCATGGGTATTACGCAACAGTTTGACGATAATTATTGTGTTTTATTGAGAAACCGTTTCGAGTATTCGTCGCTTCCTTGAATCGCAGAAACAAAGAAGACACTTCGAGGAATGTAGCGTTTTTGTAATTAAAAACTAATGGAAACATTACTCCCTCTTTCAGATCTGAATTACATAATTTCTTCTCAAAGTCCACAATCTCCGAGGATTTTTGTGAAAGAACTTTGTTTCTCTAGATGGCCAGAACTTCTTAATTGACTCTCGCAGCAGTTTTTTTTTCGTCCTTGGGAAAATCGTCGAAAAAAGTGGAAACCGGACTAATTAAGTTACACAAAAAAAAGATGCCCTTTAGTAATAAGTTTCTCTTTAGAAGAGAAAATAAGTTGTTGCGAATGAATCCGCTTTTTCATTTGGCTACGATCGTTACGCGAGAGTTCATTTAAGGGCGGGTGGTTGTTGTTTGTCTAGTGTAAAATATGGAGGAAGGTGGAGAGCATCTGCTTACGGTAAGGTCGCTCGAGAGTTGACACTTCAGATAGGGTGACGCCAACAGCTGCGAAAGAGTCTACTTATAGCGGGTAGCGAGTTGAACAAACATCATTGTGATATTTTATCAACGCCTTTACAGGGGTGACGGTAGTGTCACTTTTAAATCTTCATAAATTCTGTAAGGCCGACATTTACGTGATGCGACAGGGCTCGGGGTTCGGATCGTTTTTGTCTCAGTGGCTGTAAAGAGGCTGTTGGGGGGATGTAATGTTTGGAAAGCTTTAATAAAACGAAAATAATATGAAAAAACAAAGCTTGCGCCGAAGATAGGATGACTCGGGAAGAGAACAAATTACTACAGAGAGGTTTATTATTTCTGTATTAGATTAACTCCTCTACGTAAATCATCGCTGGTCTTTTACGTTTGAATTGATGTATGGTACATTATCTGAACCCGGCGCTTCTCGGCTCCTTATCTTGTAATTGTATTCCACGTGCCTCACAAGCATCCCATTTATATTTCAGCTCGGTAGATTGATTAGGAACGAAAGTGGTCACAAGGCTCCTCCACCTGAACACTGAGTCTCCATTCATTGTAAGTGACATCTAGTTGTCCTAAAGACAAGAAAAATATGACTCTATGATCAACAACCCGTGTAATATACCAACGTCGAACTGTGCAATGTACAGTGTGCATAATACCGTCTGGTGATCAATACGCTGATTAAACAACTGCTCACAAGCGCCTGCGGTTTTTCGACGCAATACAATTTCAGCATGGTACACTTATTCGAGGACGTTCTCAGTGATACTACCAACCGGATCAGTTGCTCAAGGCTAAAGATTGATGAAATAAAGATGCTTGCCTAGTAAACAAAGATCATCTGGGGAGGTTGTAACGTGAGGGCTTTGTTGTCATCACAAAGTGCAGCCAGTTGTCTTCGTTGTACTTGAACCTCAAGAGATTTATGCAGAATTGGCCACTGAGGTTGGCAGCAGGAACGGGAGGATCGATATGGGACAGAAGGGATCGCCAAGTGGAGGTAACACAGAATATTGAGTACCTAAAAAGATACAGACAACTTTTGATTTCAGAAACAGCAGAAACAACATTTCAATAGCGAGGCAATACACCTGCATACATTCTGAAAATTCCATCAACTCTATTAGTTTCGTCTATTACGATGCAGAGTTGTGTGTCATGAAATACAAAATGCATATATTTGGGTAACAGTATTGTTGGGATGTGGAAAAGGGTTGCAAATTTTGGTTGATAACCATCAAATGGAACCCAGTCTAACTGAGACGTTCGGAGCTCTATATACCATGCACACATTATTTCCATTTCGGTCAATAAGTAGTCATTTTGCCACAACGAGGGGATGATACGGTGAAAATATCTCGAGGCGAAACAGGTTTTGTCCAGGTAGTTTCGGCAAGGTACAGAGAATTCCCGCCAAGGAACGTCATTTCCTCTTGCTCAGTAACATTTTACGTCCTCCTTCTCAAGAAACTGCTCATCTTAAAGCACATGAATATAAACATCAACTTTTTTCATACCTTGAACTTGTTTCTCGGCTTCCAGAGAACCCATCTCGCCCCTTCTCATAAGGCGGCCTTCTCACTCCATCTCCCTCTACTTGCTCCCTCTCGTTCATCCCACTTCATAACTCTCTGCGAATTATGTTGATTTACAAGGTGTCCCAGTTCAAGGCACCCCCCTTCTGACCCTCCTGCTTCCGAGTCTAGCAACTTTCAGAAAGCAATGCTATTAATTTCTTCAAATTCAACGTTCCCACTCGAAATTATGGATTTTGGGCAATTCTGAACAACTTTCATTTCGTGACTGCGAATGTTTCTGGTTGTCCGTTTGTCATGCATCCACTAATCCTTGTAACCACCTTAATTTTTACCGTTTTTGTCCGACTTTAATACAATTTTCAAGGAATTATTTGGAGGCTATAGATGGAGATCAGTTGGAGAAAAAAAGTAAGTAGTAAAGTAAAGTAAACAAGGAATTTCACCTTGGATTTTCGTCCGACTACCCGGAGGTGTCGCGGACGTCGCCAGCCGTCCTCCAGAGAGGATCGGAACTAGGTCTGACGATTTCGCTCGTGGCTTCCCATTGCCTCACGCCCCTGGGTTGGGAGCGTTTTGGATTCACGTTATATCGAGATCAGAGGTGAACTGTCGAACGACAGGACAGGTATACAACACTTGATAGGATTTTGGCCCTAATCATTGGTGCCAGCCGGGTTCGAACCGGGGCAATCAGTACTCCCACTGAAAGTAAACAGCTAGAGGACTGACGCCCCAGCTCGCTCGGACAACCTGGGAGATCAGTTGGATGGATCGCCAATCATGAGCGGTGCGAAATCGATAAAGCATCATTTTTCGGTGGGTCCAGGTCACTCAAACACGAAAGGGAGACGCAAGATACTCTTAGTCATTCCTTATCAATTTTAACATGCGGTATCATTATCAGGTGCTGCATACTTGTGAATTTCATAACTGTGTAACTGTGAAGATCACTTCTACAGTTTTCATTCGACTTGAATGAAATTTTCAGGGAATATATGGGGTAGAATATAGATTATTATCTGCGAATTTTTCTGATCAATGATTACTCCACTCAGCCAACGTGAATCTTTCAAACATAATTTTCTCAGACTGTGGAGTTCCAATCTTGTTAAAATTTTGAGGATAGGTGGCGAAAGCCGATGTAATAAGCTCACACCAATGTCAAGTTTCAACTACGTTACCGTGACAGACCTGCTATAAATGTCGACACACCCATTTGAAGGCGTTGACATTCATTCCATCCAGGAACTAATATCTATCTGGCTCAAACAAAAAACTACACACCTACTTCGCGAGTTTATCAAGATGCCTTACTGGCACAACCCAAATAGATGATGGATTCTAAACCTAATTTTTTAAACTGGTTTGGTTTTCGGGGAAAAGCTGCGGAAGGGCAGAACAACATTTTTTCTTGATCGATTACAAAGGTTCATTATTGCGAATAATAAAACAAATCGATTAAGTGGTACGCCCCTTCAACCGGAGGTCCGAGATAGACCGCATGGCTGGTTATAGCCCAAGTGTTTTCATCTTGAATGCAATTACAAGATTTGAAGTCGCGAGATGTCGACCTTAGGCACGTAATGTAGCATAGACTACTTGTAGTATAGATAGATCGGTGTTTTAAGTAGAAGGGCTACCTGATAATGGAAGAATAAACCTCTTTATAACAATTTGCAACTTTGTGGTCTCTATTGACAGACGTCCCTTCAATGAATCAAATTAGCCCACCCGGACCGCTATACTCCGCTTCCCCCAACTGCTAAAACTTAGACAGGAAACTAACGTCAACACAAATGTGATTGTGAACGTGCTTGGAGATAGCGAAAATCGCTCAATATCTTGTAAGGCAGGAATTAGATGTCAAAACGCAATGGGATTTCGGTTTCTAGAGTTCCTTTTGAAATGGAATTTTTCAAAACATGTGGAATGTATTTGCGGACAAGTGAAGCATTGGAATGTGTTTTGTTTATTTCGTTAATTTTTCACATCGTATTCTTAAACAGTATACTGCACCATTGTAGGCATTTTAATATCAAGTTTGTATTTCGAAAAGGTCGGTCTTCACAGAGTTTTATTTGATACAAAGTCATCCGATTATCCTTGAGACATCTAGAAGTCAATTAGAAGAGAGGAGGCTCGAGGTGCTGCCTTTAGATAATATACAGCCTCACAAAACGAAATATCAAGATCAGACTAGTATGTAATCATTGCAGGTTTTTATTATAGTTTTTTCGATGTGAAAAGCAAAGCATTGTGTTCAATGTGTCCAACTGGAAATCCACATAAACATTACCTCCACGTCCCAAAATTTTCCCGCGTTGGCCAAAAAACTTATCTAGTTAAATTGGACATCATATCCGTATGCAGTATACTGCACCATTGTAGGCATCATAATATCAGGTTTGTATTTCGTAAAGGTCGGTCTTTACGGAGTTTTATTTGATACAAAGTCATCCGATTATGTCAATTACTCACAAAAGAAAATGATAAGATCCGTAAAGTAGACTAAGGTATCCCTATGTATTTTTCGATGCTGAATTCGAATCCAAGGTCCAAGAAATCCAAAGACCCCCAAAATTTTGAGCTATGGCCAAAAAACTACCCTTAAATTGGTGTCAGGACCTTCTTTTTGAGAACATGAGATTGGGATGAACTACGACATCTTCTTAAGTGAATTTCTACTTTTTTCTAACTTCAGACGAGGAGAGTACTTAGGGGAACCCTCCGCCAATCCGTCATAGGGGTTGAAATTTGATTTCTCACGCGAAGTCGAGTAGGGTATGGATTTCTATGTTTTTGGGGTTCCTGAAATCGAATTTGAACTTCCAAGAGCCTGTAGGCACCCCTTAACCTCTCAATCACCCCCCTCCCCTTCCCTAGGGGTTGAAATTTGAATTCTCACGCGAAGTCGAATAAGGTGGGATATGGATTTCCATGTTTTTTTGAAACGGCTTTTGATATTCGAAAGAATTCGGCGTCATTGAGGAACAAACAAATTTGAAAGCCTTTCCAAGAATCATTCAATTTCGGCGAACGTGGGAACACAAAAATCCTTACCTTATTCGACTTGGAGCGAAAAATCGAATTTCAACCCCTAGGGAAGGGGGTAATTAAGGGAAGAAGAGGTATCTACGGACTCTTGGGGGTTTAAATTTGATATCAGGAACTCCAAAAACATACAAATCCATACCCCACTTGACTTGGCGTGAGAACTCAAATTTCAACCCCTATGAGGGGATGGTGGGGGGTGATTGAGGGGGAGGTAGTTTCCCCTAGTACTCTCCTTGTCTGAAATTAGAAGAAATGTAGAAATTCACTTGAAAAGATGTCGTAGTTCACCCCAATCTCGTGACTCAAAAAGAAGGTTCTACCACCAATTTAAGGGTAGTTTTTCGACGATAGCTCACAATTTTGGGGGTCTTTGGATTTCTTGGACCTTGGATTCGAATTCAGCATCGAAAAATACATAGGGATACCCTACTCTACTTTGCGGATCTTGAATTTTTATATGTGTGTGGGCTGTGCAAGACTAGGTGTAGTACTAAGAATATGCGACACTCGACTACATCTTTCTGTGGTTATTGCAGCGTTTTTATTATAGTTTTTTGAGAAAGTATGGGCAAAAGAGTCTGAGTTCAATGTTTTTGCCTCACTGGAATGCTTAGCGCACGACGTCACATAAACATTACCTCCGAGTCCCGTCAATGTTCTACTTGCCACGACCGTAAGTTTGTCGTCCTCCGGTAAAAGCGCCGCCGAAAGGGAAATATTTCCAGGCGAAACCCGAGCGAGGCGACACAGGTTTTGTCTAGGTAGTTTCGGCGAGCTCGGAAAAGGGGTATTCCTGGCAAGCTTCGACCTTTTGGACGTTATTTCCTCTCCCTCAGAAACATTTTCCGTCCTTCCTCCCCGAGAACCCGCCACTGTTCAGCCTTCCTTATTGTTCGGGGAGGTTTGCTCACTCTGCTCTCTCTATTTATCCAACTCTCTCTCTTTCCCTCTCGCGGTCTTAATCTTATCTTTGTGCTTGATCTCGCACCGAAGAGCACGAGGGAAACCTCCAGCTGCTAGGGACCCTTTTCAGGGTCTCGCTTCAATACTGATTTTTCGCCCTTTTTTTCTTCTTCCCACTCTTGATTTCTCCCTGCTGGTGTCTCTCAACTTCTTTGCTGGTAAAAGAAAAATCCGATTACTTCCCTCATATACATTTCTCGACAATCCTTTTGTGTTAGTAAACATTGGACCAACAGATACCATCTTAAATTGTCCACTTAGACCACTCAAGATCAGTGTTGGGATCGTTACCTTCGGACTTTTATCTGACTGATTTTTCCCAAGATTCGTTTTTGGTGTTCCATTGAAATGGTCAAACCTCTATTTATTTTACAGTGCTCTTCTTTAAGGGACAAACGCCACTATTTTCTTCCCCCATTTAAGTGTATGGCACACTGTGTTCAGCCTAACGTTCTGAAATTTTTAATATGCTTGGAGGCGTAAATGAGCGTAGGAAAAATGGAAATGGGAAACATACTGCTCAAGTTTATCTTTCTGACGGATAATCAATGTTCTTGTTACAACTGAATTTCATCAGGGAAAATGAGGTTTGAGTGGTGTATGGGAACCTACCCAGAAGACACATAATTATTCAAAGTTTAGAGTTTACCTTCCTGAGCTTAGCGTTGACCTCTGCTTTTTTCTTTTTGACGTGTTCTTTCCAGCGTAGCTTGGCGTCCAGCGTCATGCCCAGATGTATAGCCGTATTTGAATATGGAGTAGTAAATGAGCGTAGGAAAAATGGGAGACATACTGGTTTATCTTTCTCGGGATAATCAATGATGAATTTCATCAGCGAAGACCATAATTATTCAAATAAAAGGTTACGACCAGGTTTAAATATCCGGACAGCGAGCCAGGACTTCACTTGGTCAATAAGCTCTCTCTTAAGCTGAAAACGTTGCCTTACCACTGCTAAAAACCCCAAATAACCCCCTCTTGCGAGTACGTTATAGTAGGCCACCTTTTAGCCTCATCCTCGATTAAGAACTCTGATGTCCATAGAAGTTGTGTTCCGGAAACTTCGGGTCCCCTGCTCAACTTCCTCTCTTCACCTCCGAGATACGAAGTCTGATGCTGAAGACATAGGTCTGGAATCATTGACTTCCTCTGCTCAATATCCATCCTAATCCAAGTTAAGCCTAGTACGCACTGGGATTCTTTGAGTCTACACATGTTGCGGGGCTGAGTCCAGGCTGCGTGATTGTTCGGAAGCATCCCCGACTCTGTTCGGACGCAAAGAATCGTGTCCACACCAAGATTCATCGCCCCTCGCTAATCAGTGTTTAAAATGACGGAGGACCTAGCAACCGCGGGTATTTCTCTTGCTCTGTTTTGCATTACACGTGGTGCTTCCGCTCGTAATTAGTCAATTAAAGAACGCCCGGAAAAATGCGAAATTATTTCAATCCGGGAACCAGCACTCAACAAGTCTGTTGGGCACATTAAAATTTAATGGTGGCTTAGGATTCCGGAATTTTTCACGGATGTCCCCAACTGATTTTGAAACCATTCTGTTGAAAGTTGGCAGTCAAATTTCGAGAAAAAATACGAACTTTCGCGAGTCAATCTCTCCAGCCAACTGATTAGCCGCCACTCTCAGGTTCCTTGCAAGTGGAGATTCCTATACAAACCTCATGTGCACCTTCAGGATTTCAAAACAATCAATATCAGAATTCATTCCAGAAGTGTGCGAAGCCATCTTTCAGGGATATAGGCAGAGACAAGCGAAGCGGTGTTCGGATTCACGTCCGCAGAGGCACTTGTTGCGCAACATTTAGTCAAAGAATCCCACATCGGATGGGATTCAAAAGAGTCAGAAAACGCTAGCCCGCAACACACCAGGTTCATCGCAACAATGAGTCTCAGGCGCAGCCGAGATTCTCCCGAGACGCAAAGAGTCGACTGAATGAATCCCAGTGTGTACTAGGGTTAAAGCCTAGACTCGTGTACCCGGGCTATATGGCACGGAAACACCGTCACCCGTAACTTGCCTACCATCCTCTCTGTCAGTTTGAGCCTGATGCTGCTGACGTACTGCCGTCTGGAATCATCGATTTACACTACGGAAACTTCCGAAATATTCCCAGCCAACTCCAACTGACCCGCTAACCAGAACTTTGCCTAAAAACCACTATTTCCCTTCAGAAGAGAAAGTAAAACTAGTAGAAGAACCAAGATAACTAGTTCCCTACAAATGGCAACTCTCTCGGGACTCCCCAACAAATAAGGGATTCTCAGGACTGAAACAACAGTTGAACATTTTAATATTCAATAGGATACTGGGCGATCACGACTCGAGTGACCTGTAATTCCAAACGGGAGAAAGGGCATGAAAATGTTTCATTTGACGGATGAGGAGGGCCGAGAGAGTTGCCGTTCGATTTATCGACAAACAAATACGTAAAATCCGTTGAAGGAAGTCAATTTCGGGTGGAAAGCGACGATTTAACCGCAAAACATCATTTTTTTCCTCATTCAAACCACATTTTCTCTGTAAAATTCAATTGCAACCATAACATTGATTAGTCCGTTATAAAGTTGACCTGCAAAATTTGGCGTTTAGGAGACCTGTAGTCTTCCTACAAAAACTAATTACATCACAGAGTGTTTTAAAAAGGTCTGAAATTTTAACAAAATGCTTATACTATTCAGCATACAATCAACATTTTAACGTTATTTCTAACGAAATGCGAAACAGCTTATAGTACTTCAGCCTAGAATGCCCCCCCCCCCCCCCCACCATGTATTTTGACGGAGAAGTGGATTTGGTGGGGGGGGGGGGGACGGTTAATCTATTCAAGGTCTCCTCATTCCAATGGAATTCTCAACCGATTTTCGTGCTATTTTGATTTGAATAAGAATTTTTAGAATTTGGACTAGTTTTAAAAATATTCGTAAGTGTTCATAATCATGTTTCTGCCCATATGAAAACCGGACATAGGGACGTCCTTGTAATGCATGCATTACTTACCAATATGTTTATAGACAGATCTGCTTCTTGAGAAACCGAGCTGTGTGGGATTTGAAGTGAATCTTAAACCTACATCCTCCAGTTGCATGTTATGTGAATCTTATACCCTTGGGACCGCGCGGTAACGAGTACAGCGGTGGAGCCTACACGTGTGGGAGCCGGGTATAACACCAGAAGTTCGAGGGCTGCTCCCGGCGTTCCCAAACTCCTTTGACTTCATTATCCCGGTAATTATAACTTATATTGATACCGTACCGACCTTTGAGGTCTCCTTGAAATCAAGGCAGCCTCCGCCGCCTTCTAACGGGCTCCCTAAGGAACTTCGAGGGAAGTGGCAATTCAAGAAACTTCCCCCAGAACCTTCGTTTCCGCATCGGAGCCAGGTCGCCTTGAGCTATAACGGTCCTGAAACCACGGAAATGTGTTCGTAATCTCATTCTCATGCAATAACAATGTGTAGATGACACTATTTGAACAGCAAGCTAACATTTCGAGAGAATATAAATTAAATCCAAAATTAAATTCCTGTCTTCGTTTAACACAAATTGGCAATTCAGAAGTTGCCACAACTTGACAAATCCCCTTTTTCAGGAACTTGAACAAATACTCCTTGTTTCCATTCTGTCTGAAAATAATTTGTGATCAACACTTTCCCAAATAGCTTATTGAACATTTTCTGAGATATATCAATGTCCGTTTTGAAGGATCATCCTTCTGCTCCCCTGCTGAAAAAAATCAGAAAGGATGACTTTCGAGGTCTGAGTGTGGATACTAGAACGAATGGCTGACGACAGCCCCCTGAGCATGATGGAAACTATCGAATCTGCCACCCATAGCGATGGCTATCAAGCTTCAAATAGAAAAGCTCAATGGTAATAACAATGATTCCTTCGTTTTTTTTACTTTTAGTATCTACTAAAAAACTGTAATTTCCCCTCAAAATTTGTTGGTTTACGTTCCAGAAAACGTAGATTCTAAAAAAAAAGCGGATAGTATGAAACATCTGTCGATCCCCCATAAGCAGTCCAAAGCTTTTCTTCAAAACTAAAGGACCAAAGAATTTGGGTAGTAAACCTCGCACCAACAAAAAGATGGTGGCTGTAACTAAGTGGTGTCAATTTCCTAAGAACAGGACTCGTTTTATAATAATTATAAATTTTTAATTGTGACATTCACCTTCAAAAGAGATCTCATAATGAATTCTGTCAGATATCTTGGAATCAGGCTCGATCAAAGACCAAGTTCAAGCGACCACATCGGCGACCTAATGGAACGGCTAAGAACTTGCATATGTTTCCTGAAACCAATCATAGCTCTACAATCCTCGCTTTTATTGAGCAACAAAAGATTAGAACCCGGTGCCATAGTGAAACCGTTTCTACGCATGATCACGAATGCAGAATGGTACGTGAGGAACTCCGTGATTCATAGCTATAGTGGTTTAGACGTCCCTTAAATAAAAAATGAATTATGACAACATTTCAACGCCAATTTTCCGCGGTCTCGCAACATCCGAATCCCACAATTGGACGGACTCGCTGATCGTCTCCAACAACATCAAACTGGAAGAAGATTGAAAAGAAGACCCATACTTACACCATAGTACCTGAAAAACGCTGCAAAATTCTTTCACTGGGGTTTATTATTCAATAATTCATGATTTGAATTTCTACAAAGCTTTGGAGTGTGCATGTTTCACAGGTGGTACAGCGATTATTGATCATGAGATATGCATAGAGCACTTGAATCGGTTCTCAACCAAAATACCTATCTGGATTGTTCAGTTGATCATATTTGTTTGCCTCCTGAAATTCAATAATCACTCTATCACCTATGAAACACGCACACTACAAAGCTTAGTAGAAATTCAAATCATGAACGCAAGCCAATTGAATAATAAACCCCAGTGAAAGAATTCGCAGCGTCGTGGAAAAACATTCTATTTGAAAATATCAAACGGAGCATGCTATCAGAATACTTCAACCGTGTATCGGCTACAAAGCCTTTTAGGAGTTCACTCCAGTATCCACTTCACTACATCACTACATCACTGCATCAGTAGGTTACTGCGATGAAAACATAAACAATAATAAACCAAAAAAAAAAAAAAAAAAGCAAATGTTGGTACCATAAATCGGGCCATATATCGGGAATGGTTTGAGCTACGAACCTGGGGAGGGGCTCATTCGATTCCTCATGGAAAGTTCTTCAAAAAGAGTCCAAATTTAGGCCGCTTCGACTTTTTTTTGAGGTTTTTAGGGATTTTACAAAACATTGACAACCCTTAAATTACAGCACTTTAAATTAAGTGAGAGTGCTGGCTAAAGAACATGGGCGTGTCGACCAATATTGATTTTTCCTGAAAATTTCAGATTTTTTGCTCCAGCCGTTCGGGAGAAATCGTGCGTACGGTGGACGGACGGAAAATTTTTTATTGCAGATTTGGATTCTACACCCTTTGAAACGTAAACCATGAAATTTTCAGGGGGGTTAGAATTTTTTTTTTCAAGAGCGATTACAATGGTTTATTATTGAATAATAAACCAAAATTTAAAATGGAAACAGGCTGTGATAAAACATCACTTTAGGCCTAGACCTGCAGAAAAAAACGGGGACCCAATAATTTATCATTAAAACTGAAACCTACCTTTTCATGATACTATGTAGGTACGGTTAAGAAAATATTTGTTGAGTTACCATACCTATTAAGTAACTTTTGTTAAAAGTGTTTTGGTTGATTATAAATTCTGAAAAAAATTGTCTAAATCGTCAATTTGTTCAAGTTTGTCGTTACACACAAGTTCAAAATGAATTTCCCAGTCTGATTCTGTTTCTTATCCTCTACCTTTCGACTAATTGATCCACAACAACTTGAGTCAGCTACGCCTGGTTTGTTGACTCATAAACTCGTCAATCCAATCAACTCGATTCAATCCACTAACGAACTTGAAATGAATAAAACTTCCGAAAATGATTTGCATATGGTAATTCACGCGTTATTGATCACCTTCGGTCGCGATTGTGAATCTTGAAACGAGACATTCACCAGGTATAATGCAATCAGTAAATTATTAGTCATCGTCTACTGGTGTAAATAGCCCACTGCTCTCCAACGAATGAACCCATCGAACGTTTCAGTAGAATGAAGTTAGTTTAATATTCTTGTTCAACAATAAATTTCTCACTAACAATAGGCTATTCAATCGCTGCACAAGAGGGCAATTTATTAGCTAATTAAGTTCAATTGTGGCATAACTGTAGTAGGTTAAGGAGGTCTTTGTTTACCTTTAATTGGTTATAATTCAAAATTGAAACGTTTATTTGAATTAAAAAGGTAAAAAACCGCAAATGACATGGGAAATGACTGGGTATTCCCAGGAGTTCAGGGTCGTACACATGCTGGCATCTTTAAAGGCAATGTTTGGTGATCAAATGTGTTGAAATACCTTCCGTCACCTTTCGAGAAAAGATGCTTGAAAATTACAAGGTATGAAATATGAAAATCCCTCGTCACACTGACAGGTGATAGTGATTGTTTCGGTTTCTATTAAGCCCTCAAGAAGCTAAACTAAGAATTGTTGTTTTGTTGTGTTTTGTTGTACACTAAAGAAGAATTGCAGTGACTTAGTGCACAGTGCGACCTAACTTTCTCCATGTCGGTACAATCCACGTGAAAGAACCAACTCAAGAAACAAACCTCTTCAAAAAGCACAAATTTTTAGGACGTCTCCGTGATGCAAGGCTTCGTTAGTAGAAGGGCGCCTGTTAGAATTGATCCAGGGGGAGTGGAACAACACGAAAATGAGAAAAAATCGTTTTATTATTCAATTGGCTTGCGTTCATGATTTGAATTTCCACTAAGCTTTGGAGTGTGCGTGTTTCACAGGTGATAGAGTGATTATTGAATTTCAGGAGGCACACAAATATGATCAACTGATCAATCCAAATAGGTAAATTTTTATTGCAGATTCGGATTCTACACCCTTTGAAACGTAAACCATGAAATTTTTAGGGGGGGGGGGGGGGGTTAGACTTTTTTTTTTTTTTTTTTTTTTCCTTTTTTTCAAGAGCGATTACAATGGTTTATTATTGAATAATACACCAAAACGGGGACAATGCGTTGCTCGATATAAACCGCTCCATGGCTACAAAATGGAAATACGACAAATAGTCTTCTAATCGGAGTGACAATAGATAACGAAAATTATAGAAACAGTGCTGACAATCTTCAAACAAAAATCTCGCGCAATTAAAAAATTGCGTACTTTATGAAACAACCATTACTTCTACTATTTAACTGGCATTTTCAACTTCTTCTCAAACAAATTTTTTCAAAGCAGCTCGTTAAAACTATTGTACCAATACATTCAGTTCTTAATAATAATAATATTTTCACTCAGAGTCAAGTCCCATGATTATGGATTAATTGCACATATGATGAGTTCAAAGAGGTCATCTATCTGTGCCTGTCGCCACTGTTTTACAATGAAATAATTACATTTATCATTTGAACTCTATGTTCTTTGGAATAGTTGCTCACTCAGATGTATCAGGTATACCTGACCTAACATAGTTCATAGTGTTTGGATACTAAAGCAGCTTAATACGCAAGCACTAAATTATGGTGACATTCGATTGAGTTCATAGTGTTTGGATACTAAGCAGCTTAATACGCAAGCACTAAATTATGGTGACATTCGATTGAGACTTCGGCCTTCATTAGTGAAAAGCTAAGGATAGAAGCAAACATCGAGGTGGCGAACTTCAAATTGATTTATTTGACAGCCTTGGCCATTACGCAGTTCCCTTCGAGGCCCTCAAATATTCATCGTTGTACAAATCATAAACAGAGGGGGAAGAGGGACGTTTTACTTGTTGTATTTACAGGAACCGTTCTAACGTGGAGTATGCCCGTACATTGTAAGTCCTTTGTCAATTTGTAAAAGTGGGTTGCGAGGAAAAATTTATTAGAAATGATTTACTTAGTTGACAGGAAAATTGCAAATGATTAAACAAATACTTATATGAATTGTTGCATAAGCGATGAATGAAATGAAAATGAAAGGGAAAATCCAAGTGTGTCAAACACACACATCATAAGACGACCATTTACCACTTGACAATTCGACATTTTCGAATGTAAAAGCATTCACATCTAGTCAACTTTCAATGAATAAATTTAGTTTAAAAAATATATGTATACAGAGTGTCCCAGGAGCTATGCACAATCCGACTTCAAAACTGTTGTAACTCCCTCAATTGTGGAGATAGCTCAAATTTGATGACACCGTTGGAAAGAGCGTTGAATTTTCTATCTATGTGATGTCAAAACACTTTTTTTAAATTGCATTGAAGATGTGCGACTGCTGTGCGAAATAGCAGTTTTGTCAAAATCTTAAAATCGCCTGTTTTTCATCTCACCTAAAAACCCCATGAATGCTTGACGCAGAACTGTGCAGGCCTGATAAAACGTGCGCCAAAATGTCAGCTTTCCAATGGTGTAGTCGTTTTGGTTTTAAAAAATATTTTTATTTAAGGAAATGGTGTTTAACTGCAGAAAAACAAGTGTTTTCTGTTAAAATTGAGGTCTTTCCAAAAGTCTTGACAAAAAAAGGTTGGTGGCGGGATATACGTAACTTTTCTCGCTGAATCGAATGGTGACAACGACAGACCTCTCATGTGACGATTTAAGTCAGTTTTGTCGGATGCATAAACCAGGATTCCATTATTCATTATTACCAACTCTTCCCTTTCGTCTCTTTCCTCGCTGTATTTCCTTCAGCGAGGTTTTCCCTATTGCATATTCCCATTCATCATGGTGCGCTACAGCTATTGAACATAGCTGGTAGTAATAATCAAAACCTTAGTGACAAAAAACAATTAGTACATACAAAACAGATAGTTTACTAGATAAAGAAGGATCAGTGACATAAACAATATTATCTGCCAATATTTTTTCCTCATACTACCGACGTGTTCGCTAGGGTGTGAGTTGTACACAGGAGGAGTGTGACTCCCTTGCTGCTTCAGAAGCATTACCATTGGCAAAACCGTACACAAAAATCATGTCAACATACTCACTTGTGGTATAGCTACTCAACTGAAAGCAAATCATCGCAATCAATCGTAAATGAACACAAACAGTAGCTGTCTCTCGGATCTTCGATTATCCTGAATTTGCCGGGACAGCTTGGAAATGCCGTAGACGCTGATCACAAACGAACGTTTTCATTCATTAAATTCATTTTCATTTTCATTTTTAAATATTTATTTTTTAATTTAAATCTTAACAATCTTGTTTAAACTCTAACTTTTTGTATGAACTCAATTTAAACCCCAATATCTTACCATTGTCCAACAGCTGGATAACATGTTCGAGTTAATAAACATTTCACTAAAACTAAATTTGGTCAGAAACAACAAATTATCAACATTGCAACACCCAATGCTACGCCCAAATCAGATTGGAGTTGATAACACACGGCGCACAAAGCAACCCCTCCTTCAAGACCCGGGAGTCGTGCGGGTCATTGCATATCCTTGCCCCTGACCAAGACAATGAATCCTCCGTAGCTTTCCCAATTTTTACCACATTTACTAAAACAATCAACTATACCACGGAAACACGTTTCCCGCATTTCAACATTTTCTTGCATTCATTTCTCGATATAAAGATTTATAAATGAGCAATTTCTATAGCCATTGTGTTAACAGTTTTTGTTTATCTGTGTCTAGAACAAAGTATTGTGCCTCAACGAGTTTTGTACTCCTTGAGGTTAAAAAAAATCGCAGTCTTAAGAATGGTTCTGTTCTTTAATAAAACTTTGTAAAAAGAGGAGAAAAACAGCGGCAAAAATTATTTCTTTCTTCCAATCCCAGCGAACTGCTTTCCAAGTTCTCCGTTTGTCTGAGAATACGAAATAGGCAGTGATTACGTTGGTTGCGCTATAACTCGAGACTTTCCAATTATTATTCCTAGATCCAATCCCTTCCCCAATAGAATAAACCAACCGCGAATATCAACTCGGGCGAAAAATGAAGAATATGACGAAACCTAAAATTAACGGGCCCGTCATTTTAGTCGGTGGAAAAAGCGGTATTTACGTAACCATGACCTACCTTCATTATGAATTAACAAAAACCATCCGTTATAATCTGGCTTCGAACTTTGTTGTTCCCGCCTTAAGCGGATCTTGAGTTGGTCGGGATAAAACCTTGGGAAAAATGAAATATCTAGCAGGAGGAAAAAGTGTGATTTTTTCATTTAGTCATTTTTTTCTGTTTTAAGCTTTGGTTATTAAATTAAACAGCGAAACCTCGTGGTTTCCCGCGTTATGTAGGTTAGCGCAGTTCCTTTTAGCTTCGCTGTTCAAGATTGAGAAATTGTTTAAAAAATATCGACCTTCCTGGGTTGGAAATGGCCACATTCAGTATAGGAAACAATGCAGTTATCCAGGAAACCAATGAGATATTCGTTCCATATCAACTTAAATGGACGTTCTGATACTGAAAAGGCTGATCTACATAACAATAGTTTAATCAATATGGATGCCCGGCTGTGAGAATTGCGAATTAACATCAAGTTGATCGAGGAAACGGGTTCTTCGACTTGATCGAATGTTCCACGGTACGTGAGGAATGCAGATATCTTAAGGCATCCGGGTATTGAGGAGGCAGCAGCTGTTGTCGAAACTGAATATCAAAAGCTCCACAAAACTGTGAAAACAGTAATGAACTCTGTCCAATAACCCACCGTTGCTGAGAACAGAGAGGCGTCTTAAACGCAAGCGCCCTATTGATTGCAAACATGACTTGTTATCCACTTATATTGGTAGATTTGGTTTATTATTCAATAATAAACCATTGTAATCGCTCTGGACTAACCCCCCTGAAAATTTCATGGTTTACGTTTCAAAGGGTGTAAATCCGAATCTGCAATAAAAATTTTTCCGTCCGTCCGCCGTACGCACGATATCTCCGAAACGGCTGGAGCAAAAGATCTGAAATTTTCAGGAAAAATCCATCTTGGTCCGACGACGCCCCAATTTTTGAGCCAGCTCTCTCACTCAATTTAAAGTGCCCTTTAAGGGATGTCAAAGTTTTGTAAAATCCCTAAAAACCGCAAAACAAGTCGAATCGGCCTAAATATTTACCTATTTGAAGAACATACCTTGAGGAATCGAATGAGACCCTCCCCACGTCCGTAGGTCAAACCATTCCCGATGTATGGCCCGATTTATGGTGCCAACATTTGCGTTTTTTGGGTTATTATTGTTTGTTTGTAACCTAGTGATGCCGATAGCGTCGAGTTGTAGTGAATGGGGATACTGGAGTGATAGCCGATGTGGATACTTGTAGTTTATAGTCGATACACGGGTTGAAGCATTCTGATATGCATGAAACGCTGATAATATATAGGTAAATATTATTCAATATTATTACTGGGGTTTATTATTCAGTATTATTACTGGGGTAAATAAGTATTCTTTCACCTGTGAAACACGCACACTCCAAAGCTTAGTAGATATTCAAATCATGAACGCAAGCCAATTGAATAATAAACCCCAGTGAAAGAATTTGCAGCGTTTTTTGTTTTCGTCTCAGAATTGTGCAAATATTAGTAATACATAATGACTATAGAAATCATGAAAATATACAATATTATCTTTCTAGTTTGGTGCAAAGCACGTTATACATACGGGTCATTCCATACCTACTAGACAGACTCGAAATGTACCGACCCCCTCCGATTTTTTTCATACTTGGTGTAGTTGCTTCCATTAGCGAATAAAAAAAAGGCCTCCAAAAATGAACGGTTTTGGAAGCTACAGCAGTAAGATATTTTGACGATTTTTTCCATTTCTTATGACCTAAACATGGTTTTTTGACTATATCTTCGGTTCATATCGATCAAATTAAGCGTACGCGGTCTGATTTTCTTCTTAATACAGTAAAGAACGCAACGGACCCCGCAGAAAGCCGGTATGAGCGTCCGTTTTGTTTGTCTGGCGGATAACGTCCGCAAATCTTAAAAACGCGATTTCTCCCGAGTTGCTCAGTAGAATTAGGCGTTCGAGGTCTTAAAATGTTTGTAATTACTTGTTTTACAATGCCCCAACGGGTTTTGTGTGTTATTTTCATTTGACGGAGTTATAACGATTTTAAGGGCTATGATCACCATTATTTCACTTTATTTCGCCTTTTATCGATGTAAAAGCTGAATTATCTCGAAAACCGTTCGAAATATCGAAAATTTTCATAGAAGAAAAGTTGTAGCTCGTAAAATTTCCATTCGTATGGACTCCTTTTACTTTACCATAGCTCCAACTGTTTACGCGCTATGAGCAAAACAAAGTCTGCCCATTTACGGGTATGGGAAAGAAGGTAGCAGTGGCGAAGGAAGTTTCATAGTCAGTACCGCTCAAATTCTACCCGTGAGGTACGACACCAGTTTGAACCGTGAAACTTGAAACTTGATGCGTTAGAGGCATTGTGAAACAAGTAATTACAAACATTTTAAGACTCGAACGCCTAATTCTACTGAGCGACTCGGGAGAAGTAGCGTTTTTAAGATTTGCGGACGTTATCCGCTCGACAAACAAAACGGACGCTCATACCGGCTTTCTGCAAAAGTAGCGGAAGCATTGTTTTCAAAATTTTTGTCTCCAAAATCAAAAATTCCACTCGCATTTTGCGTTTTAGACCTTTCTGAACGATTTTGGTTCCGTGTCTGTCTGTGTGTCTGTGTGGCTGTCTGTCTGTCATCAAATCCTTGTTACGGGCAAAACTACACGAAGTTATTGTCCGATTTGATGAAATTTTCAGGGATTGTGCGGGTTGGGGTGTAGATGGTCCCCTATAGGTTTCATGACCCCCGGATCAATAGTAGCCTCTGCGCATGCGCAAACGTGAAATCCTTGTTACGCGCATAACTCCGGAGTTCTTGACTTATTTCGATGAAATTTTCAGGGATTGTTTGGTTTGATGTGTGGATGGTCCCCTATGAGTTTCATGACCCCCGGATCAATAGTAGCCTCTGCGCATGCGTGAACGTTAAATCCTTGTTACGGGTATAACTCCGGAGGTTCTTGACCAATTTTGATGAAATTTTCAGGGATTGTTCGGGTTGGGGTGTAGATGGTCCCCTATAGGTTTCATGACCCCCGGATCAATGGTAGCCTCTGCGCATGCGCGAACGTGAAATCTTTATTACGCGCATAATTCTGAGAGTTCTCGACCAATTTCGATGACATTTTCAGGGACTGTTCGGTTTGATGTGCAGATGGTCCCCTATGAGTTTCATGACCCCCGGATCAATAGCAGCCTCTGCGCATGCGCAAACGAAATCCTTGTTACGCGCATAACTCCGGGAGTTCTTGACCAATTTTGATGAAATTCTCAGGGATTGTTCGGTTTGTTGTGTAGATGGTCAGCTATGAGTTTCATGACCCCCGGATCAATAGTAGCCTCTGCTCATGCGCAAACGTGAAATCCTTGCCACAAGCATAACACCGGGAGTTTTTGACCGATTTCGATGAAATTTTCAGGGATTGTTCGGGTATTGCTTATTAGGTATATTTTATAGTTTGTTCAATAGTTGAACATGCCTACCTTTATTTTCTCAAGTTATGCTCCTGTATAACAATAAATTTACCCTAATTCAACATTTACTTCGCTTAATTGAACGAAGTACGAGGAAGCTATGTGCCACACCCACTTGGCAGAGGTTTTTTTTACTGTATTACGAAGAAAATCAGACCGCATACGCTTAATTTGATCGATTGGAACCGAAGATATAGTCAAAAAACCATGTTTAGGTCATAAAAAATCGTCAAAATATCATACTGCTATAGCTTTCAAAACCGTTCATTTTTGGAGGAACTGACCTGACAGGCCTTTTTTATTCCTTAAAGGAAGCAACTACACCAAGTATGAACAGAATCGGAGGAGGTCGGTACATTTCGAGTCTGTCCGAGTATGGAATGACCCACATGCCGGAGGGTACAACAACTTACTCGCAGGACTAAACCCTCAGATATTTCATCTGGTTTGCATAACTAAATGTGCCTAAATTGATTTTTGACTTACATTGTTACAACTTGTTACACAAAAGCAAGTTATGCAGGAGTCAACTGGAACAGAACCCTTAATTTTCAGGGTAAAACGCATATCAGAACTCATTCCCTGCCATTAGTCATTCTACTGTCATTTTACTGACAAGGGGTTCACGAATTACTTGCTGCGCACATTTGAAATTGCAAGAAAGTATCGTAGCATATTCGTTATATTGCAAGAAATTATTACTTTCTAATTTATTTGCCATTTTCAACCTGAAACGCAATCCGCTAATCTAGCTGACATAGAAAGCTCTACAATAGACTCAAACATACATAGGTATTTTCTATGGAGAACTTAAATGAACGTTAAAAGTCCAGCCGTTCAGTTGTGTAGGGCTGCAGTGGATCAAAGCACATGAACTAGACCCATCAAGTCACATGACCATTAGCAGGATCTCACAAGAAGCTATCGCCGGGGAAAGGCTTACTGTATATTGGAATATAAGATTCTAGGTACAGTCAACATCTCTCCTGCAAAAGCTTCCGTATGATTCTGCTAATGATCATAAGACTTGGAAGATTCTGCTAAATCAGTGAACATATGCGCGCTGATTTACATAAAGTCTTCGACGAAGTTTATTGCTAACTTGGACAAGCTGAAAACATGTGGATCTATTGGTAAATGCATGCTTTAATGGATTTGGTACCTTCGTGTTTCATGATATTAATATGCCGGAGAACTAATCTGAATCTCTTTAGCTTCAGCAGGCGAGTCAACCCTTGGATTGGGTAACTACCCTGTTCCATATACTCCTTGTTGTTAGACAGTTGTCCGGTGAACTACGTTCTGTGATTTGAGATAATCCACATCCTTTGCGCACTCTGAATTTATTTCTACCAAGATCGACATCTCATACATTCAAAGCACAGCAGCAAATCACCTGCAAAATAATCCTTTGGCCCACATTTGAAGAAATTCAATTTACTTACTCTTGGGCAACAACTAACAGACTAACAAACGTTATTCGGTTTTCTTAATGAAAATGAGCAACTGAGAAGATTGAAGAGAAGAAACCCCCATTAAATCTTAGTTTATTTGTTCTGTGCTATAGAATTACAGGAATTAAGGTCACAACCAAATTATGACTTGGTGTTATAATGGTTTGCTGGGTAATATTACTGTGTGAGGTGATGGAATGGTATAGTTGCCCCTTCGATCGAGCTGAATGCGGTGATGCCCGCCATGCTCAGAGGATGACCCAGACGCTTGATTCATCTCTCAAAGCGACGGATTCAAGAATCGAGAAGGGCCAATAACCATATCCATCACAACTGTTATGGCTTGGTGTTATTACGAATTAAAAACACACTCGAAAACACACACACACACACCCTATTGGTGTATAGAAACAAACGAATCATTACCCATTTAACCCTGCCTTTACCCCGTGGCTGCGAATTGCTGTGCAATGCACAGTGTGCATAGCCCTGATTGTCTGTGATCACTTCCAATCTGCTAATTTCCACCCAAAAGACCCAAGTCTGTGGGTGATAGTGTATGCACAGAAGATTTGAATGTGGGAGAATGTTAAGTATGTACAGCACGTTCACGTACATCATTTTCAAGAAAATATTTTAGCATTGCTGTGAAAAGAGGGTCTTACCGTATGGAGTGAGAATATTAATAACATTAAGTTTAACAAAATAATTCACGAGTATACGGAGAACCAAATCGATAAGGAAAGTATTTGAAGTAGCTTAGCAAGAGAAAATCTACATTAACAATCGTTGTTGAAGATAAGCGGATAATTACGCTAATTGTTGCCTCCAAGTTATTCTATGAAGAGCTAAGTACAAACTACTTACGGAAGAAAATAGCGCTCCAACGACCTGGCTCCCCTCGTTTTCTGCCGTTTGTGAGGAACTTTTGAACCTTTCTCCCTTCGTGCTAGCGTTCTCCACAAAGTTTCAAATATCGCATCAACGCACTCGTTTGTCAATGAGATGGGCCTGGAGATGATGGGGGGTCTTTTACTTCGAAAGTTCTGAAAGAGGTCGTAGGTCTTCGAGGTACTTACGGGCACATGCACTCATGTGTGCCATATCTTCTGGCGATTCCATTCATCTCACAAACATAAGTTACTTTCTATTTCTCGTATGATATATTCTGATTATTATACAGGTGGGGGGGGGGAAAGTTGATTGAAACAGTGTTCTAACGTGACGACATTCAAAAATACTGTTCTGAAAGTGGTTTATGCAACTTTACTCTCCTTAACAATCACTAGTTGTTCCATGGAAAGAGTCGAGTTAAAATGATCAAAAACGGACTGAGATCAGCTATGGGAGACTCATGGTTGCCCAATCTGATGGTTCTAGCTGCAGAAAAATATGTACTTGACTAATGAAGAAATAATAGAAAGATTTTCTGTTTCCTCATACCGATGACAAAAACTGCTATGTGGGGTTTAAAGAGATATATTTAACAAGCTTAGAAGGTGCCTAGATAACTTGTAGATGGTTTCAGACGACTAATTTAAAATTTTTGACTTCCAACAGTTAATGTTTTCTTATATTTTACTATATTATTAATATTTGTTTGGGGGGGGGGGGGGGGGTTACGTCATGAAGCTTGACGGGTTGGTACCTCTGTGTTATGAATAATTTTATGTCGTATGGCCTGATGGTCTGCTCAAATAGATGAACTAGGGTTCACATTATGCGTTCTTAATTTTGGTGTTTAATTCTAACTGTTTTTTAGACATTGATGACTGTAACGGATATATCATCGAGTCTCAGACCACGTTTTCAATTTTCTAGTAAAAATGTAAAACAACACACTGACTGAATCAATGGCCTTCTAAAGTGGAATCACTGAATAACACTGTAATTTGGAGGTAGATGTAGGAGAACATGCACGAATACACAAAATGAATATTTCTTAAATGGATGAAACAAAATAACTTCCATGGTAGGAGTACTCCAAACAGTAAAGGTACCGTATCCGGTTAATGAATTCATATGATCAATGAATAATAGAAAATATGCCACAAAGCTACTTCAGGAGCGTTAAAGAATGCAAATTTATTAAACTTTATGACGGTTTCTGGGTTCGTCATACAAAAATTAGTATGATAAGAAGGAATTCGATATGAGGATGTAGTGGATGGTAAGAATTAATTTCCCAAAGATTATCTTTTTTTCAATTTGAATTTTTATTGTGCTTCCACTGTACACACCCTACATGTTATATCAAACAAATACATGAGGAGGACCCTCGATCTTCGTGTGTCCTGAAAAAAGGAAAATAATATTATGGGTGGATCTCACCGGTATATGTAAAGACAGCAGAGGAGGATGTTGCCTTATTTTGAACGTGGGGAGAAGATGGAGACCCGCCAACTTGAGGGGATGATGGCCGGCGAGATACTGGTCTTTTATGAGACCACCTTGGACTCCCTGGTATAAACAAGCCCCCTCAACGACCCATGTCTTGCTCTATTGTTTACTAATTTATCCATTCACGAATCGGGCGTGACAACTTGGCAAATTTCAACTACTTATTTAGGTTAAATAGGAAATAAATTACCCATAGACCCCAGATAGCTGATCAAGTAGAAAGAGTATATCGTCAAAATATGAATATAGTCGTCCGAGAGAAGCGATTTTAAATTTCAAATCTGTGCTCTACAGAGATTCGGAATGGTAAAGAGTAGTTTCTGTGAGGCTAAATTTAAAACTTCCTTGGTCGGCCGTGAACGGTTCCCCTTGGATGTGTCGTTTGATCGGAATGATGAACTAGTTTAGACTTCTTTCAGACTGTCTTTATCAGCACTGATCTTGGGGGAAATCTCTAATAGGGGGGTCTAATTCTCGAGTACAGAGATTGCAGACCGCTGAATCTACCCTGTCGCTTTGCATTAGTTAGGACTTAGAAATCACTATGTCCTCTCCTGAGCATTGACAATTTTCTACTAAAGTACTTCAGTTGTGGAGACATTTCTGTAAAACACGGTTTTAGATTTGGGTTAGCGAGAAATCTTACACATCTTAGACCTTCATGGAATAGAGTGGTTGGTATATCATTCCTAGCTTAGCCCATCCCTGACGTCAGTGGTTGGAAACTCAGTGACCAAGTGGCGAGGTAGGCTGGCTGCTCGTTTTGCTAGTATATCTACAGTACTGTTACCACGGATGTCACGGTGGCCCCTGATCAAAATAAATAAGACATGCACCCCAGCTTCCTTCAGAACGCTAGCTGTACTGAAGATTTTCGTTTCTACGAATCCCAGTCTCTTTCCAGGGTTAATGGCTTTGATTCTTGATAAAACTGATTGGGGATCCGAGATAACGACAACTTGAGTAATGAAAATTCTTGAGTCAACTGTGCACTGGAAGGCCCATAGAAAGGCACACGTTTCTGCCGAGTTTACAGAGGCCTTCTCCTACAGTATATACTCCCTCTATGCCTCTGATTGAGGTTCGAAATAACCACAAACCACCTTTTTCTCTGACTGAACTATCTCGCCTTAAATAATTGGCGTTTGGGCATTTTTTTAAAGAATATCATTAAGGAAAACTCTTGCAGCGAGCCTAGTCTGGTAGGCTGATTTTCAGAGGGTCAAAACCTTCAATGGATCATGTAACATTCCATACTTCACAGCGATTGTGAATTGAAATTTACTACCACCTTTGCAGATTATTTACATTCGTACTGTGGCTGTTAATTTCCTGGATAACCTGATGTTTAGATTTATTTGCTTTATTTTGTTGCAGATGGGCTGAGGCATGTAAGAGTCCTGGTGCCTGTTGCCGTGAAAGAAGGTGACAACGCAGTTCTCATGTGTTTTTTCGACCTCAACGGTGACTCGCTGTACTCGGTCAAGTGGTACAAAGGCGGGCGGGAGATGTACCGCTACATGCCCAGGGAGGTCCCCTCCGTAAAAGTCTTCCCCATCACGGGTCTCTCCGACTTATTCATAGAGGTAACTTTTCTAACAATCAACATATGAGCCAACGTTTATGTTCTACAACATGGACAAAGTACCTAATGCAGTCGTTCTTGGTAGTCAATCACACTCCTACAATGCGTGCGTTGCTTGACCAAGTTCGGGACGAAAGAATTTGTAGGCTTCCAAGTTATCGAACTGGACATTTTTAGCGATCTGTGAAGTTAATTTGGATTGTAAACCAGAAATGCACCTCGAATTGATTAATTGCAGTGTAACAGTGAATAGGAGCAACGATTTCTCAACGTTTATGAAATCAAGTTCTACAAGGCCGCCCAAAATCAAGTTTCCCAAACCTGAAATCTCATCTTGCATCTTCCCATCTTCACATCTGTGAACAAGTGTTTTTTACTACGAACCTTAGCATAAATAGTGCCCCAAATGGCCAGTGTAAAAGTTTTCTCCTGTTCAATTTTCATCTCAACTTAGATACTTTTTCATTTTGTCTGACCCTCTCCTTAAAAAGTGTGCAGGTACATGTAAAACTTAAACGAAAAACACTTTGATTGTGAGTCCAGATTGAATCTGACAGGCACACTTATCGCATTCCACATCAACCAAAATTAATCTCAATGGACAACACCCTGTCCTCTCAAACCTTAAAAATTTATGCCTGCTGAAAGCGCAGGGAGTCAGATGGATATGGATAGTTCCCCTTTCCCCCTGGCTCTGGAGATAACCTGGAACTTTGTAGCGTCATGGTTATCCTCTGGGTGTTGAGGACAATAACTGCCTCAGCCCTTGGAAGGGGCAACGATGCCATTCCATCACGCTTCATGTTACAAGGGCTACCTATCTAATACAGAGATAATGAACCTTTGTTTAATAATTTGCTGTGTTTTACGACATGTGCGACACATTATCCGGGAAAGTTGTTAGAACCCCTTCGTCGCGGCGAACGGAATTAATTCTCGGGACCTGCGTCGGCCTCACCTGTAAAACAATTTATAAAAGCCCTCGCATCCATCTGTACGTACAGCACTTAGGCGCCTCAAGTGTTCATGCGCTAAGTGTTTAAAAGATGGGGAACGGGAGCTAGGAAGGCAAGCGATACATCCCCCAGGGCAGTTACAAACGCCACATAAAAACCTACACCTTCCTCTCCCTCCGCTAACAAGGCGCCAGAATAAACGAAATAAATAACCGCTTCGCCGGGAGGATTGTTCCTTTCCAAAGCAAACTTTTATCTTCGAAAGAACGCCATTTTTTCCCTCTTGCGTTTGAGCTTTGCGTTTATTAGGTTCAAAATGCTATCAAGGGATCGAGGAAGAGTGGCAGTATAACGACCGGCCATTTATTTTAGTTTTATTTCACCCTTTTTTTTCTCCTTGCTCCCTCGTCTTTTATTTCTTTGCCGTGAAGGAATTTAATTCTACGCGTCCCCTTTAATTTGATTTTAAAGGACTGAAAAGGAGAGGTTCTCAAGGAAAAAAACGACGTAGACAGGAGGAAAAAATTTCGTTCTGTCTCCGATATTAAACGAAATATTTAACTTTAAGCGATTAAATATTGAGAGAGACGGGAGATTTTTTATGCTTCACTTTTTACTTTAATTCGACATCTGCCGATGAGCCCTTTGCGAGCGATCTTCCCTATTTCTTTGGTTTTTGAAAATCTAAAATGAATTAGAAACAGATTATCACCTTCCATACTCCAACAAATAGCAAGCAATAGAAAATTATTTATCATGCAAGTGATTTAAATTGATTTGATGGTTTTTTTTTCGATAAGGGATGGGAGGAGCCCCTGGTCACTGAGACCGCTAGGATCTATTGTGACGCTGTCCCCATTTTAATTCATAACCTTTTTAATAACCTCTTCGTTCACAAAGTGTAGGCAATATCAGAGGGTGTCAAGGACACCCTTCCCGAAATGCCGGAATCTAGTTGATGCAACAGCAGGATAATTACAAAGTATGTGTTCTGCTGTTTCCGCCTCTTCGCAGCAGAGCCGGCATTCTACTGTCCTGGCCTTACCAATTTTGTTTAGGTGATACCTTAGGGGGCAGTGGCCAGTAAGAAGACCCTCAAGTTTGCGAAGGTCTTTGCGCCTCAATGATAGAAGGGCTTTTGCGCGTTTCTTTGAGATTGTAAGAAGCCGCTTGGCTTGCCTCTGCTTAGGAGTGTTGTGCCAGTATTCTGTGCGTGTTTTGTCCTCCCATTTCTGAACCTGTTGAGTTATATAACTCTTGGTAACCCGTACTTGGGGTTCAGGTCCAATTGGGTTGGACTTTTTTTTAGCAAGGCGATCAGCTTCCTCGTTGCCCTCTATTCCCTCATGACCCGGTACCCAAAGCAGTGAGTTTGTTGCCCTGGGCCGCCGCCTTGAGGGAGTTTAGGCAACTCCAACTCAGCTTTGAAGTTACCGAGAAGGCAGAAATAGCCTTTAGTGCTGCTTGGCTGTCAGATAGTATATATATTGTTGCACCTTTGAGTCGTTTCCTGGCAATATCCTGTGCACATATTTCTATAGCATGGGTTTCCGCTTGATATATGGTTGCAGTCGAGCCCAAAGGCTTGGCCAGATTGAAATTGGGGCCTTTGATCCCCAGGCCAGCCGCCCCATTCATCACGGACCCATCTGTGTACCACACAAGTGAGCCTGGTTTAAATTGAGGCATGCCTCTTTTCCAAAACTCACGATCATTTATGATTACTTTAAAAGGTAGATCAAAGTTCATCTTTTCTAACATTACATCAGAGATGGACATAGTCAATGGATCTGTATCTATTTTGTCCAGTATTTCCAAGAGACTATCTTTCTGTAGGGAGGGCCTTGTTATTCCCATTTGCTGCATTCTAATGGCCCCCAGGTAGGCTGTTCTCAGCACAAAAATGTGCAGAAGGGTGAGGTCTAAGAGAACCCCTAGAGCTGCTGTGGGAGTGGTGTTCATGGCCCCTGTAATGCCAATACAAGCCTGCCTCTGAAGTTTATTAAGTTCCAGCCGAGCAGACGTTTGGCAAGTTTTTGGCCACCATACTAAAGAAGCGTACGTGGCCATAGGTCTGACAAATGCTTTATAGGCCCATAGTGTCATTTTGGGAGTCAACACCCATATTTTACTCAGCATCCTATGGCATGACCATAGAGTTCTAGTTCCTTTTGATGGTTAATGATCCACATAAATTATCCGTAAACAATTGATTGACAGATGTTTAATTTTTGCAATCAGAGACAGTGATCCACTCCAACAACTAAACCACCTACTATATTGTACGTGTTTGTGATATGTTCAATGCGCATAACGAACAGTCGGAAGAGATGATTCAATCCAGCCATTAGGTGAACCATTTAGAGAGTTGCAACTAAAGGGGAAATTACTTCTTAGTTGTGAGGACACGAGTTCGAGCTTTGTCGGAGGTATCAAGATTTTTTAGGCGTAAACAGTTGGCGCAGGCAGTATGACTCTAAATAATACGAAACAACAATAATTGTTGTAATTAATTATTAATTATATCTGATTGTGACGACGAGCTCGCTCGACTGCTGACTTATTCCAGCGGGCATCTCCTGGTCAAGTGGTCTGCAATTTCATTTCGTCCTACCCCAAACCGGCCAATGGTGTTTGACACCGGGGAAATGTTTTGTTCAAAGAGTATAACCCATAAATGGAGTGGTAAGCTCCACTCGGCCTCATAGCACAACCTGCTAGAATGTTGCAACTAAACAGAAATTACCGCTTAGTTGTTAGAACACGAGTTCGAACGCAGTCAGAGCTATTAATATTTTTGGGTCGGAACGTTTGTATATCGAAATCGGAGCATGAGGCAGCAGACTCTATGTACAAAGTAAAGAAGGGAAGAGGGTTTTTTTGTTCATTTGTGAAGTCGCACCTCAAGAACAATGAAGAGACATTCGGAACATTTTTCCGCTTGAAGAACTGAAAACCCAAATCACGAACTGGGTACACAACAGACCTGGGTAACAACAGAAATAATGTGGATTACAAGCTGCATTGTCTGCATAGGTCTGGAACAGCCTCAATAGAACATACACCAGAGGAGTAGGAGTCAGGCTTCTCTGAGACGCAAACGCTAGACGCTGCGTCTCCATGTGGAATTCATCCTTAAGAGCGTTGCCCTTGCCAATGTGTGTTGTACAGCAGATGATAGTGTTCTACATTTAGTATGACCTGAATTGTACATATAAAATCCGACAGTAAACACTTTCTTTTCAATCAGTTTTTGCATCCATTCTTAAATAATTTTCTTCAAAAAATGCCGAGCGAAAAATTTATTTGACTACCGTTGGTAGAGATTCTGGGTGAGTTACAGTTTTTTTTTTAAATAACTATTCCAAATTGTGGTTCAACAATATAAAAGTGTTCGATTTGATTTGATTCTTCACCTCATCGAAGTGTCTCTCGAGCAATGATAGTAACCGAGAATTTGGTAGGTGTATGCAACCAAGGATGATCTACTGGTAGAATTTTCCAAGTCAATGTTTCAACATCTTTCAGGAAAATAGAATATTCCTACCTTAGGCGGTGAGGAAAACGAACGTAAAGATTGCTATGTTTGTTCAGTTTTGAAATAAACCACGTAATTGTCATTAGTGAGGGCGGGCGCAGTTTTTATCTTCGTTCAAGAGACAATCGTTTTCACGGGAGAGAGATCGCGGAGGTGTTCCCTCGGAAAATTCACCGAAAGGCATTGAACCGAAACTAGGTGACTTCCAGCTCTTAAATTAAAACTTTTCCCGGGAACATCTTCTAGTTCGTCGCATTGTCGCGAATTAAACTTGAAAAGCCTTCGTTAATTATCACGGACTGATCACTCGTCCGAACTCCTTTACATCCCGAATCTTTTCTCTGAGATTCTCGGAGAGCGACCTCCCCTTCCTTTCAACCGTGTCCCTCGACCCCTTTCCCTTCACGAGAAGTCCCCTCTCTCAAATATAATCATTTGGAAAACTGGAGGAGGGCAGAAAGGGGTTAGGAAAAGCTTTTTCTACTCCAGTTTTCTTCGTTTTTCGAGAGAGGAACGCGCGGTGTGGGAGATTCGGTCGAAGAAATACGAGTACAAAACCTCTCAACGAACAGAAAACACGGAGAGAGAGGCTAGAGGGCGGGGGATGGGGGTTAGTCGTTAAGTGATTACAAACTTTCAAGCAGACTTGACGAGCCCCTTGCAATAATCTTGAGAAGTTTTTGAATTGAAACACCGATAACTCTCGGATCACTTTGAGCAATCAATTCTTCAAATTACTCGGGGAAAATGGGTCTTCCCCTTCAGTGTCATCTTTCCGCTCCGCGAATTCAGTAATTCGCATCCAAATGTTACGTCCTTTTTGTGTGTTCGTATTGTTTATGAATGAGACGGTGGAATTCGAATGGTCTTCACGTCTTGTCAACGGGTTAATATTATCCGACAATCACGACTCCGAAACTGAGTTTTTTTCGGCAGTGATCCCTTGATATTGTTCAGCAGTGTACATTACTATTCGGTTGGCTGGAATGTTCCTAGTTCATTCCAGTGATTCACATTCGATCTGTGTACCTAGTTGGACCATCCCTAGGATCATTCAACCTGCTTTCCGAATCCTGTTCCATACTCTGAACCCGCCTACTAGCACACTTCGCTGAAAACATCCTGATCCACTATTGAAGAGACATGGGGACCTATTTCCACGCGCTCACCAAAGGTCACTCAAAAGTACCTGTAATGGCTGGTGTAGACAAACTTCAGTCAAACCTGTTAGTCTTCCCTTCAACAGCATCACAACAGTAAATGGCTCTACCTTTGTTTTCGGCTAAGCAATATTGTTATTATTCTAAGTGAATGACAGGACCAGGGATGAGGTACCATTCTCACACTCGATAGGATTGACATAGATGCTCCGTTCTTGAGCAAAACGGTTGATCATATTAAATATGAACAAATTTCGTGTGCCTCGTGAATTTCAATAATCGCTCTGTCACCTGTGAAACACGCACACTTCAATGTTTAGTAGAAATTCAAATCATGAACGCAAGCCATTGAATAATAAACCCCAGTGAAAGAATTTGCTGCGTTTTTTATGCATATCAGAATGCTTCAACCAGTGTATCGGCTACAAAGCCTTTTAGGAGTTCACTCCAGTATCCGCATTACTACATCACTACATCACTACGTCACTAGTTACTGATATTAACACAAAAACAATAATAAACCAAAATAACGCGAATGTTGGCACCATAAATCGGGCCATAGATCGGGAATGGTTTGACCTACGGACCTGGGGAGGGGCTCATTCGATTCCTCGTGGAGTGTTCTTCAAAAAGAGTAAAAATTTAGGCCGCCTTGACTTTTTTGGAGGTTTTTAGGGATTTTACAAAACTTTGACAACCCTTAAAGGGCACTTTAAATTAAGTGAGAGAGCTGGCTCAAAAATCGGGCGTCGCCGCACCAACATGGATTTTTCCTGAAAATTTCAGATATTTTGCTCCAGCCGTTTGGGAGAAATCGTGCGTACAGCGGACGGACGGAAAATTTTTTATTGCAGATTCGGATTCTACACCCTTTGAAACGTAAACCATGAAATTTTCAGGGGAGGTTAGAATTTTTTTTTCAGAGCGATTACAATGGTTTAATATTGAATAATAAACCAAAATCAAGCATTCCAAAAGAAAGGATATGGTCGTAGGACATCACTTTTTGAGCACATTAAATTCGTCAAATTTAAAATAATGTACTAAAAAAAATGCATTAAAGATATTTTTAAAAAAACATCTAAAAATCGTTAGATTTATATTTTTTTTTAGCAGAACGCCTATTTTAAAAAGTTTATCAAACTTGAACTGAAACCCAAATTTATGCTGAAAATGTACTTGAATCGCATCATGCGATAACAATCAATAAAAATTTAAACAAAATTTACATAATGTAGGCGTTTTAGATAATTTTGGAAAATTCGATCATGATGCAAGACTGGACCGTTTATAATAATTATTATTTATTACTAATGTTGACTATGGACGTTTAAATTCCATTTCTAATTATTCGGGTTTGAATGGTACAGAAGATATGACGAGCGCTATAATTATTCAAATAGGGAAACTGTGACGGTTTTAACTGTCCAATCTACCGTTTAGTCCATTAATAATTACCAATTTACGTATTGAAGTTGAATGTCAGCCTTTCAGATGTGATGAAATTGAGGTCCTACAAACTTTTAGTTAGTAATCCTGAGCAAAAGTGTAACCGATCCCTGGTCTGATTTCTTCCCGACTCGCTAAAGATACGGACATTTTATTAGGAGCCTATACGTCTTCTATAGTTAGCATTCATAGAGTATAAAAAATAAAATTAATAACTGGACTTTAGCTGAGTGCGAACCCTTTGCCTATTTCAAAACCCTAAGCCGGGCAATGCTGTGTAAACGAGCTGGTGTTTTTTAAAACGGATACCGGTAAATGGTATCCCAAAAAGGATACGATTTTTTTACGACGTCTTAGTAACTTCATCTTAGCAACTGGCATAAATTTGGGAACACAGCTTTTCTGCTGCAACCTCATATACTATATTTATCGGTATCTAGGCGATACAGGTTGCCTGCAGTATCGTAATATCGTGATTATCTTGGGATCTCATCACTCTTCTGCCGCAGAGCACGAACCAACTCGTAATATCACAAACGGTTCTTGTGTTATTCAGGTTATGGAAGGCTCCTCGTTGCGGAGGTGATAGATTACCCACGTTGTTGCGGGGGGAGGTTTCACACGCACTGAGGCGGGTCGAGGTGATACGTTAAAGATGGGTATTTAGGTTAGAAGGCGATGGGAGGCGGCTTGAAGTCGGGCGGGGACGATAAAGAAATTTGCTATGCCGCGTTACCGGCGGAACGTGAGGGTGCGGAAGGGGAAAATCCGCTTTCGGGAGGTTACCTATCTGATACTGAGTTCACGGTTTAGCTTACACTTCTTCGAAGGGGCGTATGGAGGAGCGTGGAATGACATCAACTTGGCAGCAACGGCATAAGACAGGTGAATAGAACAGCACACAGCTTCCTCGTAACCGTAACATGAATGTATAGATCATTGAAATGTTCTGATTGGGAAAGAGGGACGCAATTGACTCGATGACGCTTCCGAAGAATACGGCGACTACCCCGTAACACCCAGAGGACATCCTTGAAGGCAAAAAGCTTGAGGATTATGCTCAACCGTTGCGGTTCAAGAAAAGAAAAGAAGGGTACATTTTGAATAGGTTCCCCCCCTGGAATTCGTGAATGTTGATTTGTCAGTGTGTCCCAGCACCAACCAACAAAAACCACTGTCGGGAGGGGGATTATGCTCCAGGGGTGTTGATAATACACGGCGCACAAAGCAACCCCTCCTTCAAGACCTGGCGGTCGTGCGGGTCATTGCATATCCTTGCCCTGACCAAGACAATGCCTCCTCCGTAGCTTTCCCAATTTTCAAACATTGAGTCGGTCTTTTTTAGTTAGTTCTTTTTTAGTTTTAGTTCAGGGTGTCCCAGGAGTTATGCACAATCCGACTACTACGTGTTCTACAACTCATTTCCAAACAAAAACGCTGCAAATTCTTTCACTGTTGGGTTTATTATTCACAGCATATGTAGCTTTAAAGCACAGTAAGACCTTGGCTTGCGTTCATTGATATTGAAAGACAATAGTTACTAAAACTCGCTTTAGTACCAATTTTCAAACATTGAGTGTAATAAACCCCAGTGAAAGAATTTGCGCGTTTTTTAGTTAGTTCTTTTTTAGTTTTAGTTCAGGGTGTCCCAGGAGTTATGCACAATCCGACTCCTACGTGTTCTACAACTCATTTCCAAACAAAAACGAAATTACTTGAATTTCAGGAGATATGAATTTCAGGAGATGGAGCACGTAAATCTGTTCTCGACCAAAATACCTATTTGGATTGATCAGTTGATCATATTTGTGTGCCTCCTGAAATTCAATAATCGCCCTATCCTGTGAAACACGCACACTCCAAAGCTTAGTAGAAATTCAAATCATGAACGCAAGCCAATTGAATAATGAACCCCAGTGAAAGAATTTGCATCGTTTTTTTATTGAACCTCAATACTCCCCCCCCCCCCCCACAATAAAAACATCTATAATTTATCAAGTCCTTTAGCACTCGTATTGCGTTAACGATGTAGCCAAAGGTAGACAGATGTAGAGGAGGCACACAAATATCATCAACTGATCAATCCAAATGGTTGTTTTGGATGAGAACCGATTTACGTGGTCTATGCATATCTCCTGAAATTCAATAATCGCTCTATCACCTGTAAAACACGCACACTACGAAGCTTAGTAAGATTCAAATCATGAACGCAAGCCAATTGAACAATAAACCCCAGTGTAAGAATACTTATTTACCCCAGTAATAATATTGAATAATAAACCCCAGAAATAATATTGAATAATATTTACCTATATATATATCAGCGTTTCATGCATATCAGAATGCTTCAACCCGTGTATCGGCTACTAACTACACTACAAGTATTCAAATCGGCTATCACCCCAGTATCCACATTCACTACAACTCGACGCTATCGGCCGGACATCACTAGGTTACAAACAAACAATAATAAACCAAAAAACGCAAATGTTGGCACCATAAATCGGGCCATACATCGGAATGGTTTTACCTACGGACCTGGGGAGGCGCTCATTCGATTCCTGACGGTATGTTCTTAAAATAAGTTTACATTCATGACGCTTGGACTTGAGGTTTCTAGAGATTTTACAAAACTTTGACAGCCCTTAAAGGGCACTTTAAATTGAGTGAGAGAGCTGGCTCAAGAATTGGGGCGTCGTCGGACCAAGATGGATTTTTCCTGAAAATTTCAGATTTTTTGCTCCAGCTGTTTGGGAGAAATCGTGCGTACGGCGTACGGCGGACGGACGGAAAAATTTTTATTGCAGATTCCGATTCTACACCCTTTGAAACGTAAACCATGAGATTTTCAGGGGGGGTTAGAATTTTTTTTCCAGAGCGGATACAATGGTTTATTATTGAATAATAAACCAAAATGGCTCATAGCAATTTTTTGCCAGAGGCCTCGTTTCTGAGCTATTCGGGATTTAAGATTTTTGTCGTGTTTTCGATCTTATGTCGTTAAAACTGTCAAAACTCCCTCAATTTGGGAGATAGCTCAAATTTGATGACACCGTTGGAATGAACGTTAAATTTTCCGTCTATTTGACGTCAGAAAACATTTTTTAATTGCATTGAAGATGTGCGATTGCTGCGCGAAATGGCAGTTTTGTCCAAATCTTGAAATCGCCAGTTTTTCATCTCGCCTAGAAACCCCATGAATGCAGAACTGTGCAGGCCTGGTAAAACGTGGGCCAAAATGTCAGCTTTCCAATGGTGTAGTCGTTTTAGTTTTTAAAAATATTTTAGTTAAGGAAATGGTGTTTAACTGCCGAAAAACGTGTTTTCTGTTGAAATTGAGGTTTTTCCAAGTCTCGACGAAAAAAGGTTGGAGGCGGGATATACGTAACTTTTCAAGCTGAATCAAATAGTGACAACGCCAAACCTCTCAAGTGACGATTTAAGTTATTTTTGTCTGTTGCATAAACCCGATCGTTTGTGAACAGCGTCTACGGCACTCCTTAGCTGTCCGGCCAAAGTCAGGATAATCGAAGAGCGGAAATATAAATCGACGGAAGAATATAGATATTTCGATATATCGATATTTTCTTGACATCCCTAATGGATAGGGTGGAGATTGGGAGACTTTTCATCTCCCGAGATAGCAAACTGCATGAGAAGATTCTTCCCATGCTTGAGCAGAAACATCACTGACAGTAATAATTGATTATATGCCATTATGGTTACGGTTGCTACTGCAGGATTAGTGAAAAAAAAAAGAGTTTTTTTTTCAAACTGCTCCCAGTTTTAATGAAAGTTTTAATAAATCAATACTGTCGTTATTCATTTTGCAACCCTGTACTATGCCAGTAATTCTGTCTGATTAGTAGGATTTCTCAATAATTTGTTCTTTAAAATTCATAATGGCAACATGTAGCTTCTTCTTCTTTTTTGCAATCTTCAGCAATTTCAAACGACGGTTTGTTTTACACTTTCAAAGATTCAAAATTGCAGTGCAATTAGAGCTGTGTTTTTTTGTGTTCTGCGGCCCAAGATGTAGGATATGGTTCATATGATGATTTACGGCTGAAAAATATCGGATCCGATAGTGTACATTTAATGTCGATAAGTATATTGACGGAAGAATATCGATATTTTCTTGACATCCCTAGTGGACATATGCCCGATCTCATTTTTCATGTCTAAATCGGAGATGTTACAGAACGCTTTCAAATAAAAAACGTCTGCCAAGTGGGTGTGGCACATAGCTTCCTCGTATCCATAACATGACTGTATAGATCATTGAAAATTATTATTGACTAAAGAACTTCGTTCAATTAGGTAGGAAAAGTAAATATTGAATTAGGGTAAATTCATTGTTATGCAGGAGCATAACTTGAGAAAATAAAGGTAGGCATGTTCAACTATTGAACAAACTATAAAATATACCAAACCCGAAGAATCCCTGAAAATTTCATCGAAATCAGTCATGAACTCCCGGAGTTATGCGCGTAACAAGGATTTCGTTTGCGCATGCTCAGAGACTACTATTAATCCGGTGGTCATGAAACTTATAGGGGACATCAAACCGAACAATCCCTGAAAATTTCATCGAAATTGGTCAAAAAACTCCCGGAGTTATGCGCGTAACAAGGATTTCTTTTGCGCATGCGCAGAGGCTACTATTGATCCGCGGGGGCATGAAACTTATAGGGGAACATCTACACATCAAACCGAACAATCCCTGAAAATTTCATCAAAATCGGACTATAACTTCGTGTAGTTTTGCCCGTAACAAGGATTTGCTGACAGACAGACACACAGACAGACAGACACGGAACCAAAATTGTTCAGAAACGTCTAAAACGCAAAATGCAAGTGGCTACCTTGGTAGACTCGGAAGCAAAATTTCAGATTGGGCAAAAATTGAGTTTTTTATTAAAATTTAAAATCCTGCTCTACTTCTGGAACACCCGTTACTTTACGAAGTTAAGAGATGAGGTACCTATATTTCGTCAACATTTCTAAGTATTGAAATCTTACAATCACCTAGACATACCTTCGGCAGATAAGGTTTTTTTCTCATCATGTAGGTGGTATTACCTATTGAATTCGGAGGTCAAACTTTTCCCCTCGTATGAGGTCAGAAAATCATCCCTGGGCTCCTGGTTGGCCAATGCCAGCAACCGGTCCATCGTCCGATTGACCTCCGGGTAAAAATTCATTTTCCCGAAAACGTAGTCGGGAAACCTCGATGAAATTCAAAACCTCTCGACTCACTCATAAATTGTCAATGAATCATCTCATCTGGACACATTTCATTTTCATGAGTGAGCGGAAAGTCAGTTATGGTAATGCACACAGATCATGGGAGAGCTCATCTTCGATGGATTGTATTTTCCCGGCAAGGTTCTGGTGGTCTGAGGCGAAAGTTTATAGGTGGGTTAGGCAAATGCCGGGAACCGCTAGAGCGATGTTCTTCCTCTCTGAGGAATATGCCTCCAGAGTTTTCTAGAGCCTGTTCTGGGGAAAACTTATTTGTATTGTAACATGAATATAGACGGCCTCAAACTATCGTGATAAAAGAATGTAATTTCTCGAATGGTGAAGACGAGATGATTGCAATGTTCAACAATACTTACCTTCCAATATGGTTTTCGCACTTTAACTTGAACACATTGGCGAATAGTGCACGTGTTACTAGAAAAAGCAAGACCAAGGTACAAGGCCCGACGACGCCCCAATTCTTGAGCCAGCTCTCTCACTCAATTCAAAGTGCCCTTTAAGGGCTGTAAAGGTTTTGTAAAATCCCTAAAAACCTCAAAACAAGTCGAATCGGCCTAAATATTTACCTATTTGAAGAACATACCATGAGGAATCGAATGAGCCCTTCCCCACGTCCGTAGGTCAAACCATTCCCGATGTATGGCCCGATTTATGGTGTCAACATTTGCGTTTTTTGGTTTATTATTGTTTGTTTGTAACCTAGGGATGCCGATAACGTCGAGTTGTAGTGAATGTGGTTACTGGAGTGATAGCCGATGTGGATACTTGTAGTTTATAGGCGATACACGGGTTGAAGCATTCTGATATGTATGAAACGCTGATAATATATAGGTAAATATTATTACTGGGGATTATTATTCAATATGATTACTGGGGTAAATGAGTATTCTTTCACTCGGGTTTATTATTCAATTGGCTTGCGTTCATGATTTGAATCTGTACTAAGCTTCGGAGTGTGCGTGTTTCACAGGTGATAGAGCGATTATTGAATTTCAGGAGATATGCATAGAGCACGTAAATCTGTTCTCAACCAAAGTACCTATTTGGATTGATCAGTTGATGATATTTGTGTGCCTCCTCTACATCAGTCTACCTTTGGCTACATCGTTTACATTTGGGTTTGGGGAAGTTTTAACTCAATACGAGCGCTAAAGGACTTGATAAATTATGGATGTTTTTATTGTGTGTGGAGGAGATTGAGATTCAATAAAAAAACGCTGCAAATTCTTTCACTGGGGTTTATTATTCAATTGGCTTGCGTTCATAATTTGAATTTCTACTAAGCTTTGGAGTGTGCGCGTTTCACAGGATAGAGCGATTATTGAATATCAGGAGATATGCATCGAGCACGTAAATCTGTTCTCAACCAAAATACCTATTTGGATTGATCAGTTGATCATATTTGTGTGCCTCCTGAAATTCAATAATCGCTCTATCCTGTGAAACGCGCACACTCCAAAGCTTAGTAGAAATTCAAATTATGAACGCAAGCCACTTGAATAATAAACCCCAGTGAAAGAATTTGCAGCGTTTTTTAAACCAGCTTACGAAAACACAACTAGTAAACTTCGAAAAGCGTTTTCTCCAAAAACATTCATGAATCTAAATGAACCATTTTTTCCCATATCTTCCCTCAAAGGACCTTTTTTTATATATTCGAACACATAGGTTTATTAGTTTTGAATAATTTATTGATATTTGATTGATTTATTGTGTCATTGTGAGGTTTGGAGGACACTTTTAGGTGGTAGATACTGCGATTATATGCTACGGGTGGGGTGTGGGGTTCAGACAGCATTTTCTTCAATCCTATTCGAGATTCGTGTAAGATTTAGGCACTCGTTGTCCACTCTTTTAAATCTCCGATTTGCCCAACAATTTTTATTGTTCCTCGGCTTTATGTGTGGTTTGCTTTATATCAGGGAGCTTCCTTTCTGTTTCAAACTCAATATATTTTCTCATTCGTATATACCTACCCGTCCTACTCTTCACTCTCTTCCTTTTTTTTATTCCGCCCGTCATCCGGATTCTCTCGCATCGGGTTTTCCAGCTAAAGGAACTGAAAACGGAGGAAGGAAAAACTTCTTGTTTGCCTCCGCCAGTCACCTTCTTTTCAATCTTGAAGGAAGCTTCTATGGCTATAGTTGGAGGTGTTTTTCTCTTTGCAAGTTCGGTTATCAGGTGCCTGTTCCACTTTTATCCTGCCTTCCTTTATTAAATTTATAGGGGCCTTTTCCACCGATGTAGCTTCACGTCGGAATGTGCAACATTCCTTTAAATGCGCACATAACTCGCAGTAATTCGTACTCCGGAGGGATTTATTGTATTTCAAAAGGCTGACTCTCGAAGCGTCACGGGAATACGATTTTGTGCGAACGCAGGTTTGAGAAAACCGATAGTTGAAGATATTCACAATTGCGCAGGCGCACACAATCCCACTGATCCAAAAGTGATGGGACCAAAAGAGAACCATCTAGGGGATGATCTAAGCGTTTGTTGAGAATTTTCCACCAAAAATTATAGAAAATAAGGTGGCAGAGCGTAGCTACTTCGACAACCTGCATATAGCTGCAAGATGAGAGAGTAGGTACGCACCTGTTGTAAAGGTACTGAAGTTTCTGGTATTAAAGTTCCTCACTAGAATGACAAACATCCAAGTTGCAATAAGCACTATTAAATGCACTAGATGTAATTAAGATTGAAGAGGATCCAATCGTAGTTTAAATTTAAGAATGTAAAATAATTTATTTTGGTCCATTTGATGACATCAGATTTTGTACGCTTGCAGCCACTGTGCGCCTTACAACTTATCTCAATACAATACAGATGAGACTTGTGTCAAAAATCCCATAATATGTCAAAACACTTGTGTAGAAAACCATACCAAGAGCCTTAGTCAGTCTAAATCATCAGAAGGGTAAAATTAAAAAATTGGAATATTTAAACAAAATCCGTATTTTGAAGTATGATTATCGTTTCGAACAATTGGACGATTTAACCAAAACTAATCATTCATCTAATAATTATTCATTATCATCATGAATATTACAAAAAAATATATAAATTGTGAGGGCGGTGATAAGCTTAGTCAACGTTGCTGTAATTTTACTTTACTTCCTCTGTTACTAGTTGATTACTTTAATTAAAGACCACTCGGATCATTTTAAGTTCATCGGTTCGTTCTGCAATTCATCATTCATATATAATTGCTGACATAATTTTAATAGTATTCCCTTTCATTAAGACTTCCAGTAAATTCCATGTAGTTGTCCAAAGATCATATCATACCTAACGTTGCCTCCTTTGAATAAATAATAAAATCTTATAAACGGAATTATCTTTTCAGAATGTTCTCATGTCACATTTTGAAGCGTAGGCAGGTGTTTTTTGCCATTTGTTTCATTAATCTTCTTAGAAGATTCTTCTTTAATCGTAATTGTTGTCAAAAGCTGAAACTTTTTAGTGGTGAAGTTGGGAAAAGTGAGTGCTTGAGTTGGGAAATTTTGCAAAACTGAAACAATCGGTAAACACAGCTAAATGTTTACAAATAATCGATGAAACTAAATTCAATATTCAACAGTAGGTAATAATTGAAATGAGATTCGGTACAGAACCTTAGCTAGATAAATAGCAATATTAATTTATATAATGTGGTCAAAGGGATTTCATTCACTTTCCTATCGCCCTGTCTAAGTTAATCGGCACGGTCTGTGAAAGTTTAACCAACATCAGACAGTCAATGCTTCAAGTAAATTTTAATAATTTCTGAGTAAAATTACTTAGAGATAGTTTTGTCATCTAATGGCAAACTTTGAAACGATCAGAAAGCTATGCACTGCAAACAGTTGGCGGAGAATTGGATATCAGAATAAGCACAAATTTGTAAGTTCTAGAACACATTGCTTTCTTGCCATGGGTAGAAAAAGTAGGGACACCGTGTCCCGGACACGTAAATTGAATCTATAATGTTAAGTAACCGATTGCGTTATGTGGATAGAACCGTTCTTGTCATATCTGTAGTAGGGAAGTGCATGGATAAAATAGAAACAATTTATTGAATATTGGTGGCTTTAAACAGCTCTGTTGAAATATTATGAATTCAGAACCAAATGTCGAGAAGGGAGTTGTCTCTGGCGGGAAATCGCACAACTAACCCACTCTGTCAGCCGGTCGATGAAACTATAAGTTCACCAAACTACCGCTAGAGCGCTGAAAATCGCGTTGCTGGTTCCATTGATCCTTGTTCTGCCTAACTGTATTCCAAATATTTTTCAGTTTATTCTAGACGTAGCATCGTGCAATTCATCCTCAACGCTTCCATTACATCATTGTAAACATTGTATTCTATTATTACTCACTTTTATGTTGGTGGCATTGCTTTTTGATCGAACCTCCTCGATTGTTCATCTGACACTGGAGTAACGTCAAGTTCAACGCCAACTTTCCCTGTTTAGTGTTATCGTCCAGCGAAGCTGTGTTCGTTTCTTACCAAGTTTTCTACCATTTAGTAGCAAAAGTGTTCGATCCGGAAGAGTTCATGGGTGTTTTGGATCAGTGTGGGGTGACTCCGGCGCCGGCCGTGATCTCCAACAATGTCGAACAGGCCGCTCAAGTCTGTTCTCTCCCGCTGCCGCCCCAGCAGTTCATCACGAACTACACGGATGAAAATGTCAAAAGAGGACGAGCCCCCAGACCTCCTCCACCAGTACATGAAACATATTCTATGTTTGGTAACACATTCAACGCCGATGATACCATTATTCGACCACTGGAGGCTCAGGTAAGTAACCATTCATTACCCTCACATTAAACTAATAATGAATCAAAATTGGTCATGAAATATGATTGATGTTGGTCTTATTCCTGGTCTTAAAATCAAACGTATTTAGTTCGTATATGGTGTTTTCTGTTAAGAGTGGATTCATTTCAGTTGAAGGAACCTTGCTCGGTTCATTCTACCTCTATAGGTAGTACAGGAAGGTCATTCGAACTAAGAATATGGTCCCTTTGAAACAGAACGAAATTATTGTTTTTGTTCAACGCCCTTGTGCACAGTGAATTCAACTTTTGAAAAATCGCCGTAGTGTATTCGACCTGTGCTAACTTACTATCACTGTGCTGAACAGTCTTGTTCTGAGTTTGCATTGACCAAAGGGTTGGTTCTGTGAATGTACGATTCTTCAACAATTATGCAGGCTCCCTTCCCATTTTGTGACGTCCCTAATCCCAAATGTCTAACAAACTCAACAACACTTTGACGACTCCCTAACTTGATCCCTGGATAAAAGAGTCAGCATATTGAATTCGAATTCTTCCACAGTTTGATTTCCCACTCACTCTGTCACGTACATCAAGTCGAGAGTTAGATTAATCATTAACGTCTGTTCCCGTAGCTCATCATACAATGAGATCATGATTGACACCATTCGAGATCAGCTCTATACGAAGAATGCCAATAACAGGCATGACCACTTCACATATTGCCAACCGTTCATAGCCAAAATGGTGACTGTGGCGGTATATTGGTCAACAGTTTACAGGAACTGCTTCACCTCTAATCAACGAATCGTCGTATCAGATGCATACAAACCGAATGAATGAAGAACAAGTTTATTGACAAATAATGTATGAACAACACTTGTAAGGATGCACATGAAAGGCTTTGGTGAACAAGACCATCCGCGGGAATTATGTTAACTTTTCGATTATTCGACCGTTCAAAATAATGCCGTTATTACGAGGACAAATAATATTATGAAATATGTTGGGTGTCTTATGAATTGAAGAGAAACACAATTATGAATTTATTTACCACTAGATATTAATTTTAACATTAACATGATAGGGAATCAAGAAGGAAATCGCGAGCGTACAGAGTAAATTTATAGTCGAACAGTGTAACAAAATTAGGGGATTAGAAAGGGTTGGGATTTAACATTGAACCTGATCACTTAATTGTTGTAATTGAATTCTGATGTCAGGAATTCTCTATACATCCAAGCCTCACGAAAATATGAACTTAAGCAGGATTCACATCCATCCGGTAAGCTATCTGGCAAGTGTGTACGAGCAGCTGATTGGTTGAACATCAGCTGGGGAGGGGGAATATTTTATCCGGACAAGCATTTTTCAGGCAAGATTTTTCAGATATTGTTCGTTCCACATCTGCGCTGTTCACTACTGCGCATACGGAATGGTGTTGGGAACCAAAACAGCTGTGGGAGGAAGCGCGGGAAACGAGTTGTTAGCTTGTGTTCAGCCGATTCCCCTCCATTCCATTGCTTTTTACTAACTTCCCCTATCCTGCTTTAGCGCTGCCCGACCCGGGCCATTGAGAATCAACAGCACTTCCTCTCTGCTCAAGGCAGCCCTCCCAAAACTTCTGAGCCACGCATAGCTCAGGATGGGGGCATTCAGCCAGGAAGTGCTCGGCTGCCTCATCTGCCTGAGGGTTGCACAGTGAACAAAGATGCACCCTGTTCCGAATCCAAGGCCGGAAATTTACATTCAAAAGTTTCCCTCGGCATTTCATCACCACCATAGCTTCATTACAAGGGCAGGGTCGCTATACAGTCCACTTCACACTACTACTGTCATTACCTGATCGAAAATAAACCTCTCAATAACCGAATGTGGTTTGTAAGTAATTATTGAAAGAAAATTGATTAAGCAAATTAAATAGCCTTCCTTCAAGTTTTACCATTTCTCTCAATTTACTCTCACACCCAAAATTATCTTTCTAGGAAGTGCGTAAACATAGCATTCCAAGCCATTTTAATCGATTAAATTTAAAATTGTTAAATATTTTGAATATCAGAGTAAGAGAAAACCAATATTCCAATTTTTCTTGTCTGTATATACATCTGATGTTCCCAATCAAAAAAGTTACCCACCCATCTTATCTAGGGGTTTTCCCCTCTACGATGCGAATCATTTTGCTATCTTTGTTTAAAATGGTAGTTTTCTGTGTAAAACTGATCCATATATGCATTTTTCGATAATGTGTTAATTCAAGTAGTAAGGTCTGTACTGAAATGGTTCAATAATGCTAATTGTTTAATTTCACAAAGCCATATTAAACCCATTAGTTTTTTGTATGATCCCGTTGTTCGAAAAAGGAAGGAGCTAACCAACGTTTTATCAATCTTCATTTTGGCGCATCGCTCCCATTTCTTTTTGATTAATAACTTTTATTTTTTATTAGGGTATCAAACGGCTGTACCCCAACAATTTCGATCGGCGGCGGGAACTGAGAAAACTGAATCACTCGCTGTTGGTGAATTTCTTGGATCTGTTGGACTTGTTGGTGAGGTGCCCCGAGTCTGGGAGGAGAGCCGAAAAGGTGGATGACTTGAGTCTTCTGTTCATTCACATTCACCACCTGCTGAACGAGTTTAGACCGCACCAGGCGAGAGAGACGCTGAGGGTTATGATGGACCTGCAGAGGAGGCAGCGCCTCGAAATATCCCAGCGGTTCCAGAAGCACCTTGATAAAGTAAGTTTTCAAAAAGTTTTAGCGGGATGTTGTTCACTTTAAAGCGGCCCACACACTATCCAACCGTCGGCCGACAATCGGGACTGAAGGTGGGGGAACCCGACCGCTTGATGTCGGGTGGTTCTAGTCATCCAACGGGCCCGACGGTTGGGTCCCTTCCACACACCGTCCAACTCAGGTGCGAGTGCGGAGAGGGGGTCGTCTTTCGGCACCCCCCACCTCCGATTGTCGGCCGACGGTTGGATAGTGTGTGGGCCGCTTAAAGGAACATCATAATAATTTATCAATACAGTCAAAACAATTAATGTTAAATTTGATCGGCTAACAGTCCTGAAGGGTTCAGCACGTCCCCTTTTTAATTTTGTAGGACAATTTAGGACCAATGGGACATGAGAAGCTCAAGGTAGACTGCATCACATAAATAATAATCTTACCTCTGGTGACAGTGTGGTTGCTCAAGTGTAGTGAATCCCTACCTGGGTCATTCTCATATTATTTCACCTTTTGTCTATCCCTGGATCATGTAAGATGGGTTAAAAGAAGGATCGACTTTTTGAACAATATATATATATTTTCTCAATAATTATTTATTGCGCCAAGTATAAGCAACATACATTTGATAATAGTATTTTTGATTTAATTACAGAGAGACTAATTAGGTACCTACTTAACTAAGTCTCTATTATTTGTATTGTAGTGGTGCCATTTAACGCACTTGAGTCTCGATGAGGTTTCACTCTACTGATGAAAAAGAGTACAAATGCCTATTGTAATGCAGCATTAGCAAAATACTGCGGAATTTTGAATGAATTCGTTGAATCATGAGTAACACTCGTGATGTTTTTACAAAGAAACACTATTTCTAACCTTACCAAGTGTTGGACGGATGAGAGATGGTAGCTTTGAAAAAGTGTCCTTAAGCTTCTCCTTTTGCCGCTACAATTCACAATTTTCGTCAAGTACCTACTAATGATGCGACAAAGGTAACACTCGTGATGGATAATTTTTTTGACACCCCATGTTTTTGGGTGAACGATACGATGCTCTCCAGCCAGCTTCTTCCTGCCTCAAGGCTGTGCATGGACTGACATAAGGAAACACAAGGAAACTTCTTGAGGTTGTTTCCCACCATTTTCAATGAACAGTGTTGCCAGAACAGCTGGTAACACTCGTGGCAATTTTTTTCTCATTTTCGGTTTATTATTCAATAATAAACCATTGTAATCGCTCTTGAAAAAAAATTCTAACCCCCCTCTGAAAATTTCATGGTTTACGTTTCAAAGGGTGTAGAATCCGAATCTGCAATAAAAAAATTTCCGTCCGTCTGCCGGCTGTACGCACAATTTCTCCCAAACAGCTGAAGCAAAAAAGCTGAAATTTTCAGAAAAACCCCAGTGAAAGAATTTGCAGCGTTTTTCTTTTTGGTAACAAACCTATTTTCCTCCAATTAACACGAAATATTAGACACAATCGCAAAATAGAAATGCTCTGAAATACCCTCATATAGTAGGTAGTGAGTTTTCGTTCATCAAAATTTAATCGATTCTGAGGTTTTTTTTTTTTTTTAACACGATTTACTTATAAATTTACATCTTTACATTTTCTGACTTTAAGGTTTTTTATTTTTCAAGTTGCACCAGGTTCATTATATTAGGGGGGCTACAACATCAAGTTTGGGAATGTAAAGGCTTGAGACACCAAATGGTCAAACAATATGAGAATGGCCCACATTGGTGTTTTTTGTTCATTTATTCGTTTTAATTGTTTGAATGTGTTTCTTCATTAGTAATTGGAGAGGGATTGATGAAGTTGTTGGAGGAGCGAAAAAATTTTAGTTCTAAAAGTGGTGATGCAAGGTATTGACTGGAGAAAAAGAGGATGATTTGAAATGGAACAATCTGCTTTTGACAACGCAGTGCTGTAGAACACCCCAGGTATAAGGGAAGTTCTAGGTAGTAGTTGTCTCCAACGGCCAATATTTTCCAGCCCTCCTTTAATTGAGACCGTCATTTGAATCAATTTATTTTCCTTTTCCATAGCCGTTTCTGGGATATTTTCTAATAAAATCATTTTCCTTACAAGCTTTGTGGGGAAAAAACATAATTATACCAGTTTGCTCCTTGATGCTGATCACAAGATTACGTCATTTCCCGTTTTCAGGTGTACGAAATGTTGCAACAGGCTATTCAAACCCTTCCAGACACCTCCGACTTCGACTCAAAGCTCATGGTCCCGTCTGAATCCTTTGAGAACATGGATGACTCCAACTCCAATCCAAATACAGACCAGCTGTCGGTATTGGACGACATCATGTGCAATATCGTTGATCAACTGTGAATTACAATCAGAATTGTTCCTCTGTAATGTTTTTATTAATTCTGATTTCTCTTTGTCGTAATTAGATGTTGGAGCTAATCATAAGTATCGATACTCTATTTAATACCTTGGTACTGTTAGTTAAACAAGGAAATTTGATATAAGTTAATAAAGATTTGTAGTAAAATGAGATTTGTTTTTTTCAAGATTCCCTGTAGCTATGAAATTTGAAATTCAGGAATTACGTGTGTTAAGGACTGGTTTTAGGAACACAGCCCTTCAACTATTGAACTTTCCCTTTTTATCACGTATTGTTGGTATATATGTGTTAGGGCACCTTCGATCGGTGTTACCAGAGAATATCTGCCCTCCCAATCAGAGGAGGATTAGAAGTGATTTAGTTGGTGTTACCAGTACAGCGTACTGCCCTCCCAACTAAACCTTGAGGAAGTGTAGTCTGTCGTTAAAAAGGAGAGATCTCCAGCACATACGGTATGAGGAGAGGATCCTTAACACTTCGGAGAGACAGTCGTTACTGGATAGCGTGATTCCGCCCTTACCCTGTATCCTATCCTGGGGAGAAGGTACTAGGGATGGGACATCAAAGCTGCAACATCGAGAGCAAAACATCGATGTAGTAAAACCATCATTGAGTGACTATCGATGTTTTCCAATGTCGATGTTGGAAACCCCAAAACATAGATGTTGAATTCCATTATTTTTTAAACCAACCAAGGTAGGTAAAAGATTAAAAAAATATATGAAAAATGAGTTATAATTACCAATTAAAAATTACAAAAATAAAATCATCAATAGTTAGGAGGCATACCTATTATATAGGTAGGTAGGTATAATGTATAAACAACTAAAAGCCAAACCAAACCTAAACAAACGGAAAAAAAAGTGTGATGGTGGGGGGGGGCTCCTCTTCTTCTTCTTCCTCGTTTTCTACTTTTTAGACGTCTCAATCCTGCATGGCTGACAACATTTGACGAAAAAGCGAACTTCCGTTTCTGACAGATGAACATTGATGTTGTTATGCTGTACCATCGATGACATCGGCGTTGCTTACATCGATGTTTAACATCGGATATGAAACATCGACATCGATGTTCCATCCCTAGAAGGTACCAACTGACCTAGCTAGTAGGAGAAGTTAGGTTACGAGTAAGAAAGCAAAGTGATCTGTCAAGCAGGGTTCAGATCCATCCGGATCGTTCGGAAATACGGATAGGGGAAGCTAGTAAAAAATAGTGGAGGGGAATCGGCCAAACACATGCCAACAACTCGTTTCCCGCACTCCCTTCAACAGCTGTTTCGGTTCCCGACGCCATTCCGTATGCGCAGTAGTGAACTGCGCCATCCGGCAAGAAAAATATTTGAAAAATCAGATGCGTACAGTCCGTTTCAAAACTGGCTGTCCGGAAAAAATATTCCCTCTCCCCAGCTAGTGTCCAACCAATCAGCTGCTCGTATTCACTTTCCGGATAGCTTGCCAGATGGATGTGAACCCGGCTTCAATACTCCCAAAAGGGCTTCCACCAACTGACTGACTTCTGTCGAAGGGCTGGTCGTATATATACCACCCTGGCTCGCTTCCCCCTTCCAGGTTTTCCCGAAGGAATCGTCCTTTGGGGGTCAGCGCTAATGGCCGGGGAAAACCCGGCTTGGTGTGCCGCCGTTCTGGTACCTTTATTGCTTGAAATGATAAACATACACGTGGTTCCCAACGTGTAAAGCGATGATACTACTGTTTTAAGCTTGATGGAGTTCCAAGACAATCTAAAAAAACGCGAATCATCGTTAAGATTATCATATTGGATTCGCGAGAATATAAATCCGTTTTGACATATCCATCAAGACAAGAAAGTTGCTCGAAATAGTAATATGGGTTTCAGGTGAGAAGTATTTAGTTCAATAATGAAATTGAAAACTTTCACTGCGTTGCTGTTATTTTTATTTTATCTCTTGTGTTTACAGAAATCCAAGAGCAATGGAACGCACTTGTTCTTGAAGAAAGTGACAATAAACCTGTCAGGAAGGTACAGCTGTGAAGTCTCAGCTGACGCTCCTTCTTTTCGAACTGCGCTGGTGTCTGGAGATATGAACATTGTAGGTACGTAGAGCCACGCTGAACTGAAAATGCATCCTTATAGATAGTGACTTCACACAGCACAGGAAGGATATTCATTTGCGATAAAGCCACAAATGTGTCTGCCCCCTGTTGAATAGAATCGACAAATATCACGCTTGGGTATTGAATTTTAATAGGTGAAAGGTACCGTTACTTCTAGGGCTCTCTGAACTAACCGATTGGTTGTTCGCTTTTCACGGCCACAAACGTAGCTGATATAGTTTATGGAATGAGTAACGATTAGATAGGGTTACTGATTGTTTTCTATTTAAGTTGGGCTGCATCGAGGGTTGTAGATACCACTGGGTTGCTAAATTATAAACAGATTAGATTCTAATTAAATCGAGGAATTATTAATTTTTCAAATTTTTAAGGAAGGAGAAATTAAACCTATTATCCCTGACGGATTACATAGCACATTTCACACTATTCGATTTTCTCAATCGTGATGGAGTTTTTCTTTTAGAAAGGGATAACATTAATCTAGATGGGAATCGTTTTGGAATTATTTGAGTTCGCTTAATTCTAATTTAATGTCTTCGCAACTTTGAAATTTGAGGAGGGGCTATAAAACAGTTTTGTTACAAGATTATTAAGGATTATTATTTAAATAATGAACCAAAAATTTGTGGATCTGCCGGGTTCAAACGTAGCTGATCCTAACTACTTCACACCTATTCATTGCTACCTAACAGTAAAAAACCGGTTTCAGCATTTCGTTGCTCGAGAGAAACAATTTTATTCTATTCTTATCGTCAAATGGGTGCGGCTGTATATACAGATCGACTCTCTGATATTGGGTAATTTATTACTGAACCGTTATGTGAGAGTAATCACTCTTTGTAACATGCTACCTAAGTCATTACTCTTAAAAGTCAGTTGTATAGTTTTGGAGCGGGATGAGTTCATAGCGAATAATCAAGTTGGAGCGCAGTTACGACCCACAGTCAGTACGGACGTTTTTGATACAATGATGTTTCGTTCTTATGACTGATTTGTGAGTTTGTTGACTGATTTGGTCTGTTATTTGGAACACCTTATTGATTTGAGCACGTCTTTATCTAAACTCTACACGCCTACGGAAATGTTAGTTTTGAAATATGGGCACAAGAATATTCGGACAAATTAATCAATTTTTTGAAATGCTGTAACGTCATTGAAAGTACCGTTTATTCTTTGATTTATATGATAACAAAGGTATTTCATAGGGATTCCACTGCAAAGTCATGAAGAAAGCTTAAAAAGTAAAATCTATTCATAATATTCCTAACATATGTATTTTCAAGAATGTTTAGCGGATCGTGATCATGAAGATATTTAAGGGTATAGGATTACCTAATTCAGGCTTGGTACTCCTACTTTCGTTTCCAAGAAACGTCGAAGAATCTGTGATTTATATTGATGTTATCGGTTTTTTTAGTTAATTCAATTGTCTCCTCTACCCACTCTGTTAATTTCTAAAGATGTAAATCATTGTTCATTGAGCCATTTTGTTCATTTTTCAGTTGTACCAAGCGCTTTTCCTGAGATCAAAGGCATGAAAGCTCGCTACAAACTTGGAGACATCCTCGAGGTCCAGTGCATATCCAAGGACTCAAGGCCAGCTGCCAATTTGACGTGGTCTCTGAACGGAAAAGTGGTTAGCATTGAATGGATTGGATGTATCCCTTAGTAATAATTGCTCAGCTAGTAATGACAGAATCATCCTTTATGTGCTTAAGTGATAAAGAAATTTAGTTCATATGATTGTAAAAATGAACATATTTCGGATCAATACCCTTCGATATCAAGCACTCGATGGATCAGGTGTAATCGATCTATTAGATGGGAATCCAAGTAGATAGGAGTACGTGGGCCTAAAAATTGTTTCGATATGTCAAATTAATTCTTAGGTGGCCTAGAAGCTAGCATCCAAAATCAAACCTTTTAGTGAAACTTGGACCAACGCTATTGAGACCTGTCTGGGCGTTTCTCTTTGTTTCTCTGTTGTTTTTGAAATAATGAATTGATCAAGATTTTGTGGATCGAATTCAAGGCGTGGGAAAGAGACTGTTTATGACAATCGCCTAATGTAATTCATCTACTGTGTATTGCATGTTGCTATTGCTTGGAATAGTTGTAGCATCATCTCGCACTACTCGTTGGGAGCCAGCCCCCAAACCACTAAGGTGGTATTCACGCATCGTCAGTCGTTTGCTCTACCTTTGGGAGAAGCAAATAGCTAGGTATCTACGCCATTGAGGAAATCAGCATTTCGATGCCAGATATCGTTGCCATTAAGCCTGACGGGTCTGCCATAATCCTGGATGTCCAAGTTGTCAGTGGCAGTGTGGACATGGAGCAGACCTGGAGGGCTAAGATAAGCAAATATGATAGGAACGACCTGCGGCAAGCGGTATCTGAGCTAAAAGGAGTGGCGCCTAACAACATCAAGGTTATGGCGCGGAGTGTGGTGTGGGAAAAGTGCCACGGAGTTACTTGAGCTGGGCATCTCGTCAGGAGTACTTCGTGGTATCACCACTAGCGTCATTCGGGGCTCGTACTTGAATAGGTGGTCATTTTATAGGGGCACTTCCTTTCATCCCTCCCTTCCTCCTCCATCATCCTCAACTTCCCGTATCCCAAGGGCCAGCGTCGGGTAAACCTGGGCGTCCTCCCCACTTTTATTTCATTTAGTTTTTTCGTTTTTGTTTAATGGCGTGCCCCTTCCGTCTTTGAGGGGAGATTATTTTTAAAAAAAAAATGTGTTCTTTAAATAACTTCTACGTTTTAGTCACCGAACTATACTATTGGAACTTCAACTTAAAGCAGGAGGTGGTCCCACATGTTGGGAGGTTCCCCTGACTCCATGTGAGCAAATTCGCTAATACCAACAAAACCCTTAGGTATTGGTACTAAAATTCAAGCCCTGAACCTCCTCCAATTCCTGGAGCAACGGAATAATCTTAGTTGGATGCTATGTGGATTGTAACAGATCCTGATAATATACAGTTTGGGATTAGCACACTCTTGATTGACTAAACATTGTTTCAATAGTGAATTCGTTTTTCAACTAACCCGACATCCAACAGCCCTATGCTGCTCTGAAGCTCTTCAATAACTGTACAGCTCAAATCGATCACAGGACAGTTGAGACACTCACACAATACGTGTGTTACTTATTAGTTGTTTCGCATTTCAAAATCCTTGTCATTATTCTACAAGTACGAATCAATTTTCGATAATTATTGAACAATAACAATAGATGCAGTTCGGTTATAACTCTGAAGGGTTTATGGGTACAGAAATCATCCAGACTCCATGATATTTTCGTACGATGCATTTCTCAGTATTACACTCTACATTTGAGTTTTCTAATGTTGAAAAATATTGTTACAGCTTGACTCTGAGTACGTTAAACAAGCAAATATCAAAAGGGATTCCGAGAAGGGGTTGGAAACTGCTGTATCAACGCTAACTTTGAGCCTCCATCATCATCACTTCACTGGTGGCCGGATTAAAGTATGTGTACAAGGATCAATGATATGCCTCTATCAATAGAATATTGTTTACAACACGTAGCACGCTCTTAAAAAATCAACAAATCTAACAACTACAGTGTAGGCGATAAATGGGTCCCTTGGGATCAATTCGTGTTGTGTTGTCATCCTTGTTGATAATGCAGGTCTGCAACCAAAAAACTGCATACGATTTTTTTTACTGTTTCCCATGGATTTTTGCATTCTAAAACCGAAAAAAGTAATCAAAAAATTCCGTCACGTCTCGTTTTCTCGCAAAACTGGTTTTTTGAATACCACATACGGTGTTATTCATTGTTAAACCTCAATTTGGTAGTTGCTTCCAAGTTATCAATTTTATGAATTGCATGAATTTTTTCACTCTCATATTTAGTCATGTCACTCCCAGGATTGATACGAAATGAAAGAGGGGGATATGCTAGCTGACTATTGTTGGATGCTCAAGCGGGATACGAACAACGCTGGAGCACAAAAACGTGTGCAACGAAGTATCGAAGAAAAAAAAAGGTTCCACAAGCAAACTGAATGAAGTTTTTGAGCATTTTGTACTAGATAGTAAACAAATACTTTCTTTTATTTTGATTTTATAGACAATACAAATTATGGTGTTTTTTCTACGTTTTCGTTTTTAATGTCCCCCTCTCCCCTAATTTGCAAGAAAACTGTACGTGATGGAGGAAAATAGCGGTCATTTTTGGATTCAGCACACCAAAAAACATGAAATTTAGCTAAAATATTCCATGCAGCTGATTAAAAAAATTTTTTTGCTGACCTGTGTAATCGTTAATGCTGTCTGCATTGACACGTTCAACCCATAACCTCGAGGAAGTTAAAAATAATGTTCAAGTTACTTCTACTATTAAACTTTTGCCAACGAAAGTCCTAGATTCAAATACACCTACTATGAATGTAAAATGTTGATATTAGGTATTCTCTACATTATCCATCTCCATATTTGAATAAATTGCAATGGGTCCCGGTAGATAGTAGAATCAGGTTTCTTCAAACTCCATTTTCCTTCCTCGCGTTGTTCTTCAGGTCTTGACAATAAAACACATATTTTGATATAATTGATATTTTGATTAATCTCGTAGGTGGGATCTACACCAAAATATTGCTGGGTATCGTAGGTTGAAATAATCCTTATAGGTTAGGATAAATAAATGGCTTACTCTTTCTGCCTGATACTTACGACTCCGTATCTTTCACAGGTGAAGTGCACAGCGAGCATTCATAACATTTACTGGCAAACAACGGAAAATAGTGCGGGGGAAGAAAAGCCCAAAGATGCTGAGCCGTCGACATCAATTTCCAAAGATGCTTTGCAGCCTCTGAACGTGCCAAAAGAGGGTGAGACTGATTTTGTTGCATGAAGTTGGAACTTGGAGGTGCAAAAACCGTGTCGTCCCCATATGCATTTTTGGTTACGGAGAGAACATACTACTGAATATTGTCTGGTAGCTATGTTGCCGTCAATAACTAACGAATTTGAACTATGGAGTAATCGTCAGTAAAATACGAGGACAATTAACTGGAGGAATATAAGCCATTAGACTCAATTCAGTGATCGTGACCTAGATTATTCATAGTAATGCACTCTGAACTCAGTTCTCATCTGGAGTTCTGTATTTTGGAGCTCTGTAAGGATATCACAGAATCACATAAAACTGGTGTCAGAAGTGGCGATTTGAAGCAGAAGTTAGGATATGAAGTTTATTGAATACAATTTGAATAATTTAAGAGGTAGTTGGACTGCAGCGAGAACAAGACGACAAGAACTTGTGATAACTATAGACAGCACTGATCAGTTGAGAGAAATTACTTCTATTTATAAGGGGAAATCAGGGAGATGGGAGGCCAGTATACGAGACTCTATTGTGTGGGTGATTAACATCACTTTGTAAAGAACAACAGGGCATACGTCATAAAATGTAATAAGTGATCTTAGGTAATTTATCATATCATGGTATATGTCTGTGTTAAGGAAGGAGGTTCAAACATGTGGAGGGCGAGAGGGGAGGCACAGAGCTCCCAATGTGGCCCTGAACGCCTCAACTGACCCAGATCCACCCACCATGGCGGCTCCGGTGCTATATTAGTATGCGCCCCACAGTCGCGTTTCTCTATTAGTACGCGCCCCACACTTCCGAAAGCGCCTCACACTTAGGTACTCGCAATGTGCCCCTCAGCGGTGTTTGTTTCATACATAATCGCGAAGTTGTGTTTCATCTTAGACAACTGTTGCAAGACAAGCGGCTTATCGCTAGAACAAAGTCGAATGTTCCATTATGATCAACCTATCCCATCTTGTCCTTCAGTCGACCGAAACTTCTCAAACGAACTAGGTCCCTACCTATATGGAAATGCTCAGTTTTTATGTTTGTTCTTGACCTATCGCTTACCACCACCGCTGATTTGACCGGAAAATCAACTAAGACCATCACGGACTGGTCCAATATGTGTCCTGAAATTTGTTCCTCAATCGTCCATAAACGTCCGCAAATGACAGGCACTTGCGACCACCCTACTCAAATTGACGAATCCCGGTTTGCTGGTAAGCGTAATTGGGGTAGAATGCTGCAGACCTGTTCGTCGCTTTCCTGAAGGACGTGAAAGAAGTATACCGACCCTGAACTGTGTGCCTCGACGAAGCACCCGTCAATGAGGATTTCTTGTAAGTACCTTCCACAAAACTTCCTATATACGAGTACCTTTTTCTCGACATATATATTCTGCGTAGCACTGTGAGGCGCATACTACCATAGAAACCAAGGGTTGTGGGGCGCCGGAGGGATGTGGGGCGCATACTAATATAGCACCAGTGGCTCCTGGTGACACCTATCCATTCCTGTACTGGTAGCCAAAACAACAAGAAAACATCACTCTAATTAGGAGATAATGCCAAGTCATCCCACTGTCACACATAATAAATGACAATCCCTCTATCACAATCATACCCCAACTCGAATTCACAGACATAAGTATGTACATGCTAATTGACCTAAGGCAAGCAATAGTGTTTATGAATAAAAATTCATCTGCTGCAAAAAATCGAAATACCTACTAACTGGTTTATACGTTTTTATAGTTATAACTATTTATGAGAAAGAAATTTAGACAGGTGTGCCAACTGATTTGTGGAAAATGTGAAAACACCTCAGCTTTTTATGTGGGAAAGGGTGTAACGCTTATTCTGAGAATATACTCGAAATAGAACGCTCCCATTACGCATTATTTGATTAATGTTTTGGGGTAAAAGTGATGCGCAAAGTGCCAGAGTCAGCGAGTTATCACCCACTGCAACAGTCGGAAAGGGCTCATAGGTGGGTTTTGGGGGTTGATAGACCCCCTGGCCTCAATTCAAATGACCGGGAATATTTACATTATAAATTACTAGTTTAATGGCCCTGCTACGCAGGTTAAAAAGAAATAGGTGAATAACACAATTTTTTTTTTCGTGATTTATTAATTGCGACTGAAAAATCAAATACATTTCATCTAGCAATTTTACATATCAATAAAGGTACACTCCAAGAGGGTTGGTTTACAGCAAAATCTAGCCCTTTATTATATAGCTCAATTAATTATCACTGAGTTCGATTGCACTTCTATTCACGCAGCACAACTAAATCCAGTGGTTTGTTTCGCTTGAGACGTCGGATTTCACCTTCGTTGTCCAAAACGTAGAGCATCTCCGGGTTCACGTGATTGTGGAGGCGATGTTCATGCTTCCTTGCGTATTTTGCAATAATTTCATAGACTGTCTCCATCCTTAAATCTCGATGAATATCATCGTTTCGCATTTACCAAGGGGCTCCAACCATACTTCTCAGTATTTTATTCTGAAAGGTTTGGATTTTCTTAATATTTGATTTCTTGGCACAGCCCCAGATCTGTATCCCATAGGTCCAAATAGGGCGAAGGATCTGCTTATATATAAGCAGTTTGTTGTGAAGAGAGAGATGGGAATTCCTTCCCATTAGCCAATACATCCTTCTGTACTTGATTTTAAGTTCTTCTTTCTTCTTTTCTATGTGTTTATTCCAGTTTAATTTGGAGTCAAGTGTCAAACCCAAGTATTTAACTGCTTCAGTATGCGGTATTTTATTCGAATTGATCTCAACATCCAAGATTGGGACTTTTCGGTTAGTGAAGTTGATGTGGGCTGATTTTGATTCGTTCTGCTTCATTCTCCACATCTTGGTCCATTTACAAACCTCAGTAGGTCGGTTGCCCTGGGAGACGGGGGCGAGAATTCCACCCGCCCAGCGTTACCACCCCCTGAAACGTCGATATACTCTGATAAGCTGGTTTTTATATAGTGTGATTTTGTTTTGGCCTTGGAGGCCAAATTGAAACACCGCGATCAGGACTCACTAATAATTGTACCTATTGTAGTTGTGTGTGTAAAACCGTTGGGTTTTGGTCTTTTTTAAGTATAGGCACTATTGGCAAGAAGAGAAGAATTCTACGGAGTAAAGTTCTGTGGAGATTGAACTTATAATAATTAAGAAAAATAGCGATACAACATGTGGCAAATGAGATGTGAAAATAATATGTATTACTAAGATATGGCAGAAGAACAGCCTGAGATTCTCTTCTGCAGAATGTTGTTTTGCTTGATGCGTTGATCCGCATATATTCAAAGCAGAACTAAAAGTTCTTAATGTGACCCCTGCCCCTTTCCACCGCTTGGCAACTTGTTGAAATAAAAATCATCATTCGTGTGCCCCACAGGCCAAAAGAAAGACGATTCTGCCAATTCAAGAGGACACTGCCGCTACTGTGCTAGCCACATCTTCGAGCGACTGAAAGCAAGCAACGTCAGAGTACCATTCAGCCTTCAACTTGTATGTCTTTACATATTGCGGTACAACATAATTAGCTGAATATCTGTTTAATTCTTTATAAAACTGACTGCTGTATATTTTGTAAATAATTGTTATATTTGAGATTATATATTATGTATTTTGTTATTGAATCACAGTAAATGATTTATTGTGTTCCTTCAAAACCCTACTTTGAAAATTTGATCATTAAGAACTTTTCTGAGTAACGAAAATGTTTTCAAGTGGTATTTATGGGCTTCACTAAGCAAACTATGGAGAAAGACCTGCATTTGTTTGTCATCTGAAGAGTCCTGAAATATTAATTTTGGGTGTAGAGACATGCGGTATATTCAAAGTCAGCGTGAAATTTCCTATAACAAACAATTGAAAACTGAATTTTGTCCAAACCATACGATTTACATAACGAAAAAATATTTAAAACCTTGTCAATCACTAGTAACTAATGATTAATTGTTGATAATTTAAAAGATGGGTGCAGAAGACGTGAATGATCTTGGAAACTCTACTATAATTTAGGAACCCCTATAAATTATTAGTAACCAAGACATCAGTTCATATCTTTGGCTTCTAACAGACAGTTCAACGTTGAAAATTTCTTGTTCGAAAATAAATACTCGAGAAAATTTAATAGTTATATCGGAAAAATTATTAGTAACTACTTGTATGAAGCAGTGGTATTGTGCGTGAAATGTTCATCATAGTGGTTTTTATCTCATTTGGATACGGTATTGCCCAGTTCCCAGATTCGGAGTACTGCTCCATCCCTTGTACTACTGGACGGCACACAATGTGCATTTATGCGGTAAATTTTTGTTTTGCTTTTCCTACCATACTCAATCAGATATTAATCGTTTGATTGGTATTTACAATCGCGCAGTAAATCGTCGAAATGTAACCCATTAAGTTTGCTCTTTCTACGCTGAAGCGTAAGATTTTCATTTGCCAACCATTCATTATGTAGATCTTGATTTTCATAAGATCAAAGATGTTTTGTGATTTTCCCTTTTTTTAATCAATAAATAAGCTTGGGTAGGTAGGTACTACATCGTTTAACCGAATAATATTTCAGCCAGTGGACAAAAGTTGTCTCCTTGTAGAGAGTTTGATGAGCCCACAAAGAAGGCAGAAAATACTGAGTTTGCACAATTCGTTCAGAGATGCTGTAGCAGGAGGAACACATCCAACACGAAAGACCATGAACTCTCCCAGCTCAAATATGAGACAGTTAGTAAGTCATAAGAAATAATTAGAACATTTAAAACAAATTGTTGTTGATCGACTTTTCTCACAGAACTATCTGCTGTGATTTTAAAACAAATATTTACCTATATTTGCAGTATTGGGACTTGGAATTGGAGGGTATCGCTGAGCGTTGGGCTTCACAATGCAATTTTTCGACCAATGATGAATGCAGAGATGTTGGTGAGAGAAAATCTTCTTTTTTTCTACGTAAAAATTAAATTAGTTGGGTGATTCTCAAAAAAAGTATAAATGGTATGTCACTTTCAGGATTCCTGCAGATAAATGAGATCTTGTACCAATGTGGACAATAATCGTGGTCAATCAGCTATGTTCCTATTCATTAACCATTTTTTATTTGACGTTATAAGCCAATTTTTCATTACAACCACCTGTAATGATCTCATTTCCATTAATTACATCCTCTCTTCAAATGGATTCTTTGTTGAAAAATCTTTTAAAACTAGAAAACTTAGTTCAACCTTCACAGAAATGAAATCACACATCTCCTAACGTGAATGTAATGCCTAGAAACTCATCTGAAAGTTTGTAACTACAAAAATCATCTCTACCGCCTACCAATGGTTTTTAACTCTCTAATGGAAGCAAGCAAGGGAATTTCCGCAAGACCGATGGTTTTGGAAGTGGGTGGCAACATTGCCAAAGTGGGGAATGCTTCCCAACTAACCTCTCTCCAGTTAGTTACCAGCAAGTATGAGGAGAGTCTATCATTCAGTTGTGTACATTAGGTCTCATTACCTCAGCTCTATCAATTTTCGATATTGAAATGTATGCATGTTTTTAATTTATGTGCTGAACTAACCTTAAAATGGCTTTTGAAAATAAACCATGGTGTTTGAGAAACCTGCGATTTCTTAAGGAAAGGCAGGCTCACAATCTCCATATTCTCATTAACACTATCAAATCATTGAATTGATTAAATTTGGAATTTTGTATTTGAAATTGTGATTTGAGCATTCGTATGTTCTTTGTTTTGCTCTTTCTGATCCCTGGGAGCAATATGCAATTTTTGAAGAAAAAATGCTACACTGCCGTGCGATTTCAGCATTGGAAATTGCGATTTTTTTTAGAATCACCCAGTTATGAATTAGTGTAGCTGAGATCTTTTTTCTTTGCTCAAATTCATGCTTAGTAAAATACAGAATTCCTAAACAGTGACGAGTATCGCTAATACGAATATTTGTTTTAGCTCGGTTTAAAGTGGGGCAAGTGATGTCAAAATCCCGCATACTTTCTCTCAGTTTGGATTACTACGAGACGCTGTTCAGTATGTTGTGGTTCGCCGAAATAGAGAACTTGTCCAAAAAAAGTGTAATGAACTACAGAGGCGGCAGGTTAGACTATTCATCCAACTTGAACCTCCTCATTTTCCACAATACGATATGGACTTTTCCACGTAATTTTAAATCAAGATTGCTGGAATCATATTTGCTTCAGAATCTAACAGTAGGTAGCGGAAGCTTTGGTTTCTCTTTCAAGGGATGAAACAATTTCGGTTTATTATTTCAATGAACCTTTGTAATCGACCACGAAAAAAATGTAAGCCCCCTCAAAAGTTGTTGGTTCAAGTATCAAGATAGAAAGTCCATTCATCCTCCATCCGAACCTTTTAGCTGAAACTACTTGAACTAAATTTAGTCAATGTGGCTTTAAAAACCCAACATCGATCCAGGATCTAACTTTAGATGTAAGAGGATAGTTTTTTGTTGGATTAACATAGAAATTAGTTCCCTGAATCGAATGAGACCACTCGGGTTCCTTAACAATCATCCGTCAACTCACATTTTATGATCCTCATCTTTGGGTTTGTGATGGATATGTTTAGTTGGCCCTTCCCAATCCTGGAATCCTCACCTTGGGAGGTGAATCAGACGCCTTCAAGTGTCTGGGTCATCTTCTGATCATGGAGGGTATTTCCGCATTCAGCTTAATGGAAGGGGCAACTATACCATTTCATCAAATCACATGGTAGCAGAGCATGGTTCAACCTTTTGTTAATAACTGCTCTGAATGCCTTTATTCAAGTCCCCTTACTTAATTATTATACCTATCTCCCCATACCTACAAGCTATTTCTCCAATCAGCTCCCCTGGCTTTTCTAAGCCCTAGGAGTGTGATGGCTATGGTTGGTTACTTGAATCCGTCACTTTGGGAGATGAATCAGACGTCTTCAAGCGTCTAGGTCATCTGAGCGTGGCGGGCATTACTGCATTCAGCTCAATGGAAGGGGCAACTATACCATTCCATCACCTCCAGGTTAAGAAATCGGTCGTCTGTGGTCAGGTAGATGTTTGAGCAGGGGAGCCAGGCTAAAGAGCCCTTTCAAGAGCAGGTCTGAACTACATTGCCTGACTTGCAGGGGCTCAAGTATTTTCATCTTGAATGAAATTACTATGTACGGAGGTGCAAGGTGTCAAGTATAGATATTGTACCACAGACTCCATCTAATATGCATGAAAAGTGATTTATGTAGAAGGGTTATCTAGTGCAGAAATAATAAACCACTACTGTTGACAGCCATTCCAACAGTCGAGACAATACAAGAGTAAGTTTAAACGTTCGTTACAGTAATCCACAAACTATTCGTAATGTGTCTTAGAGGTTTTACAAATCCGTAGGCAGGGTGACCACTGCAGCTTAAGACAACTAAGCCGCAGGTGGTGTTTCTAATCTACGAATTTCGTTAAGTTCTTGACGTGAAACGGTGATGTCAATAGTCGTATTGGGACTGCTACTTGCAATGTAAATCGTTTTAAATCCCTTGTATACCCTGTTCTATTAAAAAAATCACAATTTATTCAGGTATTTTAGCTCAACTGTGTGCATTATGGTTATTTGTAATCCAGAGCAATGATAATAAAAAGAGCTTGAGGGTGAAAGATATGTTTTTCTGCCCATAGTTTGTTGAAATGCGGTGTCAGTTCTAATTGAGTTACTCTGAGTCCCTTGGTCATGTCCATTCTTCAGCGATATTTACTCTTCATGGTAACTTGAGCAGAAAACCCAGTTACACCCAAGTTGTGACAAGTGGTGTATTTTCGTTCCCTTTCGACTAAAAATTAGGTGTTCCTTTTGTACACCAATACATAAGGTTGTGAGAGAAGATTCTTTAAAATTCGTTTCGTACTTAGAATCACCTTGGAGGTCAATGAGATTTTCTTTTTCATCATGTTGAGAGAGCACCATCTAGTGAGGGTTTGAATCCATGCCGATGCGTTTATAATTTTTAAAATGAAAATTTTCCTCTATTATTTTGAAAGTAGATTTAATTAATTTGTCAACCAAGCTTTTGGGCCCCTTTGGCTGCATTTTAGACCCGCAGTACCAGTCTATTAACCTTTTGGAGGCGTTATCGTCTGTGAGAACATGTGTCGTGACATTTCAGTCCTGCGAATCCTTTTGAGATTTTAAAAAACATTTCTATAATCTATACATTCTAGTAACCTAGACAAAGAAATTATGAACCACACACCAACTTGCCAGCTACTTTAATTGGAATGTTGGAGTTCCTAATTCCAACACTTTTCTTATCAAAGATCACTTATGACGTTTTGCATGGACTGGCCATCTATTTAGATCTTTTTAAACTTTTCTTGGGCATATGGATTAAGAAAACTCATCTACTTCACCATTTCAGAACCATAAAACATGTCGCCCAGATTTTAAACGGTAACACCATGCGGGTCGGGTGTGCTGACGTGATCACCAAAAAGGCCTCGACGAATAAGACAGTCAGAGTGACCGTATGTAACTACGGACCCGCAATTATAAGAGGAGAAGAAGTGTACAAGATCGGACAGCCTTGTTCTAACTGCCCACCTGGAACAAAGTGCCAAGGACCATATTCTAAGTATCCCCATCTTTGCAGTGGTACCTAGTAGTATGTTATTATACTGTTTGCTTATGTTGAGTAAAGTACTATCCTTGTAAGGTAGATAGTAGTTAGCAACCAAGTTGAGAGGGGGTATCACCATCAATCATATGTCTTTCACCCCCCTTAGTCAATCAGAGCTGTGCATATAATTTGGTTAGGAAAGGTAATGGTGAGTATCTTGATGGTTTGACTGTTGAACATGCTCCTACAAGTTTCAACTGTTATCTCCTGCGGCCTAATCAAGTCTTAACTGTACAGCGTGTCCTAGAATTAATTATACAGACTAAGGAAGTCGATTCTGCAACAACTTTTCACCAACATTTCCTCAAAACCTTAAAACCAAAATTGATCAACTTCTAAGAATTTTTGTGTCTTTCGACCTCATTCAATGGCCCAAATTCCCTTAGTTTAATATATAAATTCAAATCTGAGGATATTGCTGGAAAGAGCGTTAAATCTCTCCCTTCTTAATGAATGGTATTTTGTTAATTTAAAAACAGCTTTTACTCATCTCCAATCAGTCAATTCAAGAGCTTTCCGATGGTGAACTTGAAAAAAAAACGTTATGCTAGAAATTATTGGAGAAATTGAGGTTTGAACGCGGTTTTACGAAGAAATCCACCTTTTCTCATCCAAAATCGACTTGTCTTGAAAATCAAAAATAATTCTTATTTATAGAGAGGAACCATTCATTGGGTAGTGTGGCAAAAATTGCTTTTAAAAGTACCATAAAGTTCAAACTAAAAGTTGCAACTGACAAACTTTTTGCTGTGTCGAGATTTTTTGCTCTCTCAGCTCGTTTATAAGAGTTTGACTGTGCATTGAGAAAGAAGAAAATTTAACGCTCTTTCAACGGTATCCTCACATTTAATTATGCGAATAAAATTAAGGGAGTGATGGTCATTATAATGTAAGGTCGAAAATACGAAAAACTCTTGGAAGTGAAAATAGTCAGATTCTAAGGGGGTTTTGAAAAACAAATCGTCAGGTAAAACAGGCTGCACTGACTTGGTTCAAAAGCACAGCAAAATTCTTAATTGTCATAAGACACGTCCCACTAATGTTAGGAAAAATCGTTCAATCAGTAAGCATTCACTTATTTTACTTCTTTAATTATTTGACGTTTATGTACATATTTGAATGATTTTTTTCAGAATATCGTCACTTTGATATAGCAGAAATGAAACCAAATGTCGCAAAAATGCCTGACACGTACGAATTTGATGATGCCCTTCCTAATACAGATAGAAACACAAATGGTGACCAAAATAAACATCAAACCAAGTTCAATCACCATCACTATCATTCTCGTAATCACGAAGAGGAGAGTAGATTGAAGTACGGAGCCAGAAAGCTGGACAATCAAGATGAAAGACGAAAGGAAGAAATGGGAGAGGGTAGAGAAGTTTTGGATGATCAGGATTTCGACAGTGAAGATACATCCGACGATATTTTGTATGGTGAACGACAGTTGACTCTGACCACAGGTGGTTTTTTTTATGGTGGAAGACAAGCAAGTGACGATACAACAACTGCTGAAACAACTACCGAACCTGGTACAACTGGAGGAACTATGGATCCTAGTGGTGGAACTATGGATCCTAGTGGTGGAACTATTCAGCCAGGTTATATCACTATTTTCTACAGCAATAGTCCTTGTAATATACAGTGTACCACAACCCCTAGATTTTAATAATTGTTCGTAAAACATATGGATAAGTAATGCATGCATTTTAGGGATCCTAGTAGAGCTTTTCAGGAAAAGGGCTCGAGACTCAATCTAACTGGGGTACTTTTTGGCATCCAGCTGGGGGAAGGTTTTGAGGACCCGCAGTTGAACTGGGGCTATGAAGAAATCTAAAAATTGCTTTTATTGAAGAAGTTACTTACATTAAACACATAAAATTGCTAATGCCTGTTGAGCCATCATTATTATTCATTTTGGGGGTTCCTACTGTCCGCTTTTCACCTGGTATCTACATCCTACAAGTACTTCTTCACATCACCATGCTCCTGATAAGTGTTGCAGCGTTCCACCAAAAATCATGATTGTCACGAATAGGTTTTCTTGCCAAGGTGATGGATCCTAGTTGTGAAATTGGAAGAATCGTCCAATTAGTGCTTGCAGTATACAAGATGGTTGTTTATGTGCTGAGGTCCATAACCCTGTTCTATTGCCAGACCTTTGCCCAGTTTGATAGCCTTCCCAACGGCACCTGCCCTCTGATTCCCCCAGATTGATTATCACCAGCCAGAATTTGAAGTATTCTAGCTGCAGCAGCCCCAGGATGTAGACTGTAATGTACAAGCGTAACTGAATCATGGAAGAGTTGTATTCTTCCATGTAAACGGTGTCTCCCCATCAACCTCCTTACCATGGCTGTGAACTGTACTTCCTCTCTTCTCTCAACAATAATTTTCATTTCATACTGAGTCAAGTCATTTTGGATATATTAAACATTCAGGGGATATATTAGTGACGTCTAGCGATGTTGTTATACCTACGTTAAAACTGTAGGTATCGCCCACTCTTGTCACAGTAACCTGTGTTCCCTGTCTTGCGGTTTTGGAACCATGAAGGGGAGTGATTCCCAGAGCACGACAGTTTGATGAACTATCCTTTTTAACTTCGGGCCTCATTGCTTCGAGTTTCTATCAACACAGGGAGGCAAAAATAATCAAACAATATGTACGTTTACGAATGGCTGTTATCAACCATCTCCACCCATGCATTGCTTGTGTTTGTTTTAAGGGCCGTCTTTTTTATCTTTTTACGGTTTTAGGGTTCATCGTTTTTGCCATAACCTTCTGTGTTCTTTCTAGTTATGTGTTAGAATCTCAAAAATGAAAAATATCCTACATCATTCTTTTTATGGATTAATAGATTAGATGGGCAAATAGATTGGAATCTGCGGGATGTGTTTCTGCACGTTGGTGCAAAATCTTGCATTTTGATGGATAAACCTACAACAACAAAATTCATTTCCTATCTCGAAGGCTTTGAACCAACAACCTCCTGCACCATTGTCAAATGACTAAACCTCGCAGCTACAAAAAGTTGTTATCTTTGGTGAAATTGGTGGTATTTCTGTTGTTAAGGGATGTTCCTGAGTACTCTGAGAATCCCTCCTCTTCATAGTTCCATAAACGGAAATGTGTTCCCTGAGGATCCAGTGCCTGCCCGTTCTTCTTAGCCCCTGACTTCCACCGTTTGGTGAATGAGAATTGAAGCTCATGAGAGAACTCTGGAATGTCCTTTGAAGGTAACCCGACGATGAAATACGATCCTTAAGTGCGCAGCTTCAATCTTCAGTTCCCTGGTGGGCGTCTTCATTGGAGCTCTTTTTAGGTAACTTGAAGTCAGGAAAGTTGTCCAGTACCTCACCGCAGACTTATCCAGTTTTTCCACCTTGCTGATTTGAAAACATCCAACCAGTTGGCAGATACTTCCGTCGTTGCTTTTTGATATGATGATACAGAAAATACTGGGAACTTGAGGGATGAAGGCCGTTGGTGGATGGAGTGGGGAAAGTGACGAGACAATGCTACCAAGGTCTTCCCTTGTAGCAGGTGTGGGGGTTTTTCCCCTGTATACCAAAATTTCACTCAATGAGTTGAGGAATTTGGACCAGTCTCCCCTTGTTCTTGCTATCTTTGGGTGCCACAGTACTCGGGTGGTGTTTGAGCAAGAGGTGATCATCCAAAAAAAAATGTGGACCTCACAACTGTAGGGTTAGGGATGAAGTAGCAGCTACAGGGTTCCATTAGCTGTAGCAGGCTTTTGATCGATCTACCTTCTGGTGTTCAGGATGGCCAGTTTGCTGGTGAATTTCATACAAAATCGGTACCACGGGATGGGGGAGCCCCAGGCACTGACGCAACGCTTCGGCATTCCAAAACAACATATCCAAATGTTCCCGCTTTCTTATTGGCTCAAGCACCCTTCAAAACATATGAATCTACCGTTGATCTATTTTCGAGGAAAAATTGAGCTACCTGGTGTTCACCCTGTACTCTTCAATTGTGTCAAACGAAAAATATTGAAGAATCACTAAAGTTTGTTGAGAATTAAAAAGTGGGTAAGTTTGTCAAAAAACCATCTGGTGTTACCCTCTGAATTCCACTCTCCCTTAATTCTAATTGAATTTATTTTCCAAAACAAATTTCTGTTGTATCAATTTAAATAGTTGAAAAGGGGAAACCAATATTTCTTCGTTTGCATTGAAATAACGCTATTTAAAAAAAAGTGAGATTCCTGTGATCTACGACTGAGTAGTTTAAATACATGTTTGAACACCAAATGAAACTTATTTCCCAAAGTGCTCAATAATCAAAAATGAATGATTTACGCTTCTAAAAAGCTTGTGTTGCCTGGTCGTTCTTTATCCCTTCCAGCAATATAATAAAGTAGGTAGACGCTTTTGAGAACTAAATGCGAGAAAATCAAATTTACATTTTTGTTGCAGGGAATGTGACCCATTATAACTCCTCACGCTTGTGCGCTCTTCCGTCATTTTGGACCGTTGCAACTCTGATATATGCGATAATTATATGTCCATTGCCCATCAATGGGATTATTGAATCAACTTTGTAAAATAAAAACCTTCCACATCAATTACGTGCGTGTCGTTTCTAAACTCAACAACCTAACGAATGTCTTGTCTGGAACAAGAATGTATGGGTTTGGATGTTTCACACCTATGGATCTATGTACTTTTGATTCAATGTACCGTAAGTTCAAATCTCTGGCCACTATTGTTAATGCGCAGGCTTTTTTACAATAGCTAAATTTTAAGGAATAATCGTTGATATGAAAATTTTGAGATTATCCTAAGTCTTAAGGAAGAGCCCGTGGCAGGGGCTGTTACGAGTATGTACACCCCCAAATCAAACAGATTTGCCACTGAAGCTAATGAAATTATACTCTTCTTATCCTATTTGAACCAGAGCGCGAAATATAGATTCAGGGCTCTAGAATGCAATTTAAACCAATCAGATGGACGAGAGCATATGCTTCAAGGACACCAAATATAGCAAGATATGAGGCTGAATTTCGCAGCATTGCAAGTTTGCACCAAGGCCTAATCAGTGTGATAGACCTGCTCAGAGTACCGCTTTTGGAAGTTATTTATAGAGAGTTTTTCCTCCCCACGGTGGCAAACGGTGTTGAACGGAAACCTAGGGAAACGAAAGGCAGATGCTAATTTTTCAAGAAGTCACGTCGTCAAACGGTCTTTATCATAACCTGACATCCATGTTTTGATTTGGCCGCCAGCGAAGTTTACTTGAGTTATAAATTTGGTTCACACGAACATCTCAATCAGAATAAGTTGCCAACTAAAACTGATACTCAAATTAGTATTGTGTCCCAAAAAAAAAACTCGTTTTTATAGAAAAATTAATAAATTGGTTGTAACCATTTCGTCCATCCTTGCCCGTTATATCGTTTTTGTAAATTAATTTGCTACAAAAATCTGTGTGACGAAATCCCGCTAGGATGCGCTCGAAACGTTCATCGCCAAAGAATCTGAAAGAGTTTTGAACTCTATAACACTGTTATCAGTGAAACCTTCCTTGAGACCATACGGTCCGAGCCCACACCGCTTCAAGCTCCCGATGCGTCCCGTTGTGGAAGGTCTAAGTCAGTCATACCGCTAGGTTTCATATCACACCGCATAATTGCACCGTACAGTCGCCGACCGCAGGGAGGAAAAACTCTCTTATGAGTGGCCTGTTTACACCATACGAACATTATTCAAGAACATTGTTTTCAAACAATCATCAGCATAATACTCAGTGCCAACTAAAACTGATTGAAAACTATCACGGGTGCCAAACAGAGCTTGCAAACGTTATCGAATGTCCAAGCATGATTTGCCACATGTTGGTAAACTTGATCTTTGATTTACTTGATCTTTTACTGAGTGATTAACAGACGAATCGTCAAGGGGACTCATCTTCAGGACAATGTTCATCGTGCATCCAGTATATCAGCGAGAGAATGAATGGCCAGGGGTACCTACTTTGTTATTCAGGGGGTTTCGTAAGTGTTAGCGTAATTATTTGTGTTCAATGCCTCTATATTTCCATACAGTATTCGATGGAGCAGAAGAACGAGAAATAGACAAGTTGAACTTTTCACATTTGGCTAAGAAAAGCATCTCTTTCGTCCCTTATGCCCCTAGAGATCACTGGGAGCCCCGAGAGTTTCATGAGAGAAGACCAATGGGCCACAGTAAAAATATCTTGAGAGATTCTGCAAATCTTGGCCATTTTAAGAGAGCTGAGAGCTTCATCGCCAGAGGAATGGTATACTTTTCAGAAATCTGTTTAACATGAAAATTGTTGGAAATTTTGTTCTTCGAGATCAAATCACCAAAGTGTCAAGTTATAAGAAACACAAAAGAGGAGAAACCATACATTTTTAGCAATTCCTAAATTGTACAAGCAACAGAAATTTGTACGTTCCAAAGTTGCAGAGCGTTAAAAAAGGGGTTGGACGTTGAATTGCCTTTTAAAATAAGGTAGTTACATACATGTTTCTAGCTTTCTTTAGCTCAGAAGCTTCATGTTCTCTATGGTGATGGGGCTGGCTCGAAGGATAGGACCAGCTAGATTTCAAGTAGAGTCCATGTGTAAAAGAACAGACTTTTACATTAAATCTAAGGCATTTTATCCCATACGGTGTATGGGCGTTGCAGATTTGAAATCTACGCACCTTGAAATATTGAATGACGAATTTTGAGGGCATTATAAAACAATTTGACTGTACGATTAAAAACGCTTATTATTGGAAACAATGAACCAAAACTACCTATATTGGGCATCCTGTATATTGGAGTGGAACACTATACATAGATTTCTTCCCGTACTATTCATGAACCTTCGAGTTAATGGGAAAATGAAAATTCATTGGAGTAGTAATTTGTATAAAACATTATATTTAAAAATATAATTCTGATTGTATAAAGTGCCATCGCTAAATATCTAAACCTTTAAAAACTAATAATTGATTGTGCTTTGAGTTAAGACATGTGCAATTATTCAGCAGCCTGCAAGTTCAGTCAAGATCAATTGAATTTATCAAAACGATATCAGCTAAATATTAATGGGAAATAACTAAGCGAGATAGAACATTTATTCTAGTTTGCAAATATTTTAATGGACGGGAATTCGCGCAGTAGTGTCTACTACACAACTTTGTTTCTCGATGAGGTACCTAAGAATTGTGTAGGCAGGTACCCACAATAAATCATAGTGGAATTATTACAAATTGAATGTAGTTTTGAAATACATAATCAAACTAAATGATATTTATAACAAGTAATCATATCTGTATTCCCTTATAGTAACTTTGATTTGGACGGAACAGTTAATGTTTAAAATCGAAAGTACTTCAGTGAAGTGGTCACTTAGACTAACGTCTTTTCCAATGAGATTCAAAGAGAACATTTTCAATTAAGACTATTTTATAGAGTTCAATTTTAAAACTACTCTCATAGATAATCATAGGCCTTGCCTTGGACGCAAAAAAAGTATATATACTTATACATAAGCATTAATCATAATTCATATAGTTTAATTACATAATGAAGATGTGACAAGTAAGCCTACACCATGTTAGTATATATTTATTATCAATAACATAATATGGTACCTAAAGATTAATATTGTCAACAAATGGCCTGCAACTTTTCTTAAAAATAATCAGTGCTCTAGAAATACAAATGGTTTATTAGAAAATACCAGGGATGCTGTCTCCCAGATAGATGAGGAAGGCACTGAACAAGCTACACTCGCGTAGGTCAAGTTTGCACCTGAAATGTTGGATATCAGGCAATGGAACGCGACAAATTCCTAATAATTGATCCAGAGATCTAATCTTGAAACTCGTGAAGAGTGGTGAATGACTGACGTTAAATTGGTCATAATGGTCATGTTTATGCTTTAACTCAAGATTCTTCCAAGTCGTCAGAAAGAGATGGTTGATGTTTGGAATGTTGAAGAGTACGAAGTAAGTGCAATAAATTGAGAAGCACGTGTAAACAGACAGAATGATGGATTCAATAGCAGAAAATGACTGGTAAAAGAGAACAAATTGTGGGTGATTGTGGTGGCAAGGGGGTAGGTACGAAGAAAGCACGTAGAACATTTGGGTCTGCTTAGGGCAGGGGTTCCCAACTAATTTATTCCACGGACCCCTTCATCAAGGTACTACAACGAGGACCCCCACTATTTCCTAAGCCTAAAGAGTCGAAATATGTGTAAATAAATCAAATGAATGCTATACATACAACTTATACAGGGTGCCATCTAGTTATAGTGCCAGCACTAAAGTGTGCTAGCGTTAATATATTTATTTTTTATATCTTTCGGACCCTTCAGCAATACCTCGCGGACCCCAAGGGTCCGCGGATCACCATTTGGGAACCGCTGGCTTAGGGGATCCCCCAGGGGTGCTAGAAAAAATGCAATGCTGCTATAATGGATGCTAAAATTCTATCTTAGTTAGTATAATGTACAAGCAATGGCGAATAGCTTTGGCGTCTTAGAAAATGGTATCTGGTGAACTGCAACATCCAAATATTGGTGAAGTTTATCGAGTAACGCTCTGCTGTGCGTTTACTCATCATGAAAAACTGAAGAAAATTGACACTGTAATAAAAGTGAAATCAGCAAATTTAGGAAGAGGACGAATTTCCCATTTTCATTGTTTTCTTGATTACATTGATCTAAGTTTTCTACGGATAAGTTGACTCGAGGAGAAAAACATGAATACGTCGCCAGAAAGATGTATGAACTCAACGATCAACTCTTTGATCGGATAGCACTGCATTTGACCAACAAAATTTCATAGAACCGTTGAAAATGTTGATACTACACGTAATAAACTGACTTTTAAGTAAGCTTGATTCCATCGAAATGTGCTGTATATGCATCCATTTCTCGTCAAAAGCGATCGGTCTCAGATGATTGTTTCAAGGGAGTAACAGAAATTAAGCCGTTTTTAGAGCGCCTTCCCCATTAGGGAGCTTATAAAAGCAGTTATGAGCTTCAGCATCCTACACTTTGGCTACCGAACTATTATATTATCCTGCTAATATGTGGGCACGTTGACATGAATGCAAATTATTCAACTTTGGTTTCCTGGAAAGCACAGCATATTATTTAGGCATATGACTCAAAAACGCTGTAGTAAAACTATACACCATCCTGTCAGAACGATTCGAAAAAAGAGATTCAGTGGAAAAAAGTGGTATCCATTACGTTAGAGCAAGCAAATATCAAAACTATCTCAATTCATATTGTAATAAGTAGTTTTTCAATTAGTAATCAATTCAAGCAGTAGTTGTGAACAATAAATAATTTGATTAAGTATTAAATACGAAGCCAACACACAAACATGTTTAATGAGCGGAATTCAAAACAACCTCAATACAACAAGCTGCAAAATTGGAATGAAAATATATTTCACATTTACCAACACTACAACCGATGGGGAGAGTGATGCAAGTTGTAGAGAAGCTATAGATATTCTTTCACATCGCCAATAAAATTAATTTTACATGTACGAATGGCCAAAATGTTACCACTTTTGATTTTCCAACTTGAAGATCTACGAGTTTTAAACGAACAGTCTTGAAATAAATAGAAAATCGTCCACACTGAAGAGTCACGACAAGTACCCACCATCGTCCAGAAGGAACCACATTTCGGATAATGCTCAAAATGAATAATTTAATTCTGTGGTTGCAGAGACAGACAAGTTCAAAATCAGAAAAAAAACAGTTTTGGTTTTTCTAGATACCGCAGAAGAATTTCTACATTTGAATAGAAGTCCTACCAAGTTCCCTTAGAGAGCTACGCTTTAGTGCCTTGTCAGACGAGTCGTCAAACACCTGTCCATCGGTGGGTAAAATTAGTTGTCCGTTTTCCTTTTAATGGACTCGAAGAATCGTTCAGTGGGAACCTCTAGGGTGGATTCGTTACTCAAAAGATCAGGTTGCCGTTCACTTGCAAGATTAACTACCGAGACTTTATTGACAAAACTGTACTGATCCGTAAATACCTTGATTCGAAAGTGACAACAAACAACATAATGCCTCAAGTGATTGCAACTTTCATTAGAGCACAGCTGGTCAAGTTTAGAAGTATTTGTGTAAAGTAAGTCAGGTTCATGAGTAACAGGTCTATGTCGCAATTTAAATTTCTGTGGTAAAATGTAAGTGAAATTCAGAAAGTCACTTATGAGTCGAATTATAGACAGATAACAGATAATAAAATATTGGATTTTATCTTCCCGTTGAGGCTAGTTCTCATGTAGGTAGTAAAGGACAATAAGTCGATTCCCGAACAATAACAGCTTCATCTAAATAATTAGTGCAGAGAGAATTTTATGGAATTTATGGCATATTTGTGAACCTGCGTAAGAGATTGAATGTTTGAACGAGTTAATAAAATTAATTACGTAATTGTAGGTAAACTGCTAGCCATTGCAGAAAAGTATATTAGTTGAATAACGCACGAACGTATAACCAGTTTTCGTGCATTTGCACAGTACCTACAACTTGCTATCTTCTAATTCTGAAAGGATTGATGTGGGTTTTTTCTTCGACTTACAAAAACACATGGTATGAGTTACAAGCATTCTACGTTCACCTTTGGTAAAGTCAAAATATGAGTACCTTCTCCGTATAACACAAATCCAGGCACTTCCTTATTTTATTTCATCTTTTGTTGTGAAAAGTTTGGTCGGAAAATGTGAATACTTCGATAGTATTGTACATAATGATACTCCCTACGTATAGAATCAGGCGTAGGACACCCTTTGCTCGTAAGCCTGGTCGGACCAATCGGGCTTTTCAGGGAGCGTTGTGTGACGCAAGCGACACCAACGACCGCCAAAACGAAGCATCAGCATCACTACGACGGCAATGAACAGGGCCAAAGCTACCAAAGGAGGCCAGAAAATATGGACACCCATATTCTCTATCTGGCAGAAAATACTCAGAGAAGTGAAAACAATAAAATTACCAAAATTGAAGGTATAATACCGAAGAGTTTCTGGTCAGTCTTCAGAGGTCGCTTTCCCTTTTGTGGAGTTCAATGTACTGGGAGTCGTGGTGTTCTGGGATTTCAGAGGTCTCGTACACGATCCTGGTAGAGTTGAAGTTGGAAGCGGCGTCCTCAAGTTCAGTGAAATCCAAGGGAGGCTGTTTGTAGGGGGTTTGAGTCCAAATGGGAAGAATCCACCTGTTGCCAGTGTTGGGATCTTGCCAGTAATACTTGTGTTTGGAGCACCAGCAAAAGAAAACGTTGAGAAGTATGAGAGCAAAGCCGATGAGAGTGCAAATAGTTATAGTGACGTAGAAGGGAGTAAAATCACCGATCTCGTTGTGAGTCAAATACAGAGGGTTTTTCTTGTACGCTGTGCGGTCATTGTCATAACCACCGAAGGTCGGGTAAGAATCGCTTTTTTCGGTGCTTGAACTGGTGAAAGAGTCCATCACTTTAAAAACAGAGGATCCGAAGGTGTAGTCCCATTTACTGATTTGTATAAAATCGAGCAAGGCGTGGCACTGACACTAGGAATGCACTAAGTTGGTAGCAACAAGAATGTAAACGGAAATAAACGTAATGGACGCTGATTGATGACGGCGGGGAAGCGCAGGGGGATGGGGCGTGGTGTCACGCATTCCAAACAAAGAGCATAGAAGAGAATGGACAGGAGCCGTCTGGAGAAAGTTGAGGCAGCGCCGATGTCATCCAACGTGCTGCGCACCAAACGGGCTTTTCAAGAACCATTACTGTGAGGAGGTTCCTCAGGGCCCGTAAGTGTCCTGCTATAACTCTCTATATACTATAATTGCTCTCTCCTGCTATAATTGCTCCCATCGTTCTGAAACATTCTATGGTGGCCCCTACATGATCAATGCATTACTATTCCATTCCATTGATTTATTGATTCTTAACAAACTGATTGGAGATGAAATTTAAAAAAAAAAAAAAAAAAAAAAAAAGAGGTGTTTGAGGATGACTTTGGAGACGTCAGCTTGTTTATTGCCTACCTACATGAATGTGGCTGCGAAGGGCTCCTGCCTGGGTGATCTGACAATTTTACAAATAATATTCCTAACAATATTGTTCCTGAACTATGTTTGTATTCAATTCTTTTAAATTGCACAATTATTGTACAGTGTGTATGAACTTAATTCCTGTAAAAAAAAAGAAAAAACACGAGTGCCCACAGGCTAAAGCGCACTTGCACGTAGCTAGTGGGCAAGTGGGCTCCATGTACGTACCTTGGGAAAATCGAATTGTTATCTTTATAAACTCCCTGAAAGAATAATACAGCTGTCCCTCGATAATCTGACAGTTAGGGGACTGAGAGTGTGTCAAATTACCAAAAATGTCGGATTACCGAAAATGTCTGATTACCAAAAATGCCATTTTATTCTTAATGGGTTTGAACACGATGAAGTTACAAAAAGGAAGAAACAGTAAAGGTACATGTAATTTATTAATACCAGAATACAAAATGACAGTAAGTACGTGTAAGTTTTTAAAAGAAATACGGAAAAAAACAGGAGATGCCTGTTGCTGCCGATAACGCGTACTTCGAATTAAAAAGTGTCGGATTATTGAGGGAGAGCTGTATTAAGAATTATATTAAAATATAATATATTTAACGAACCACTCGATTCATAATTAACCACTGGATGGAGCAGAAATTTGAATTGGTACGTGAGTTGAAGCATTAACTCAGAATTGGTTGTCAAAGTTGAATTTAACATAATGAGTTGCGCACTTGCCCGTAGTCACCCTACAGCTTGAATCGATTTCCTAATGAATTAATTAACTAATTGTTACTATATGGATTGTTTATTTAATTAAGTACTTGTTACAATATGGATTGAGATAGTTACGATAATAGTAACTTGTTCTAACTTGTTAGACACTACTCTTTTGCCTACTGAATCTTATTGTCTCGAATCATCCTGACAGGATGTGGTATAGTTTTACTACAGCGTTTTTGGTTCATATGCCTAAATAATGTTATGCTTTCTACCAGGAAACCCAAGTTGAATAATTTTCATTCATATCAACGTGCCTACATAATATGCTTATTAATATAATAAGAAGGATAATGTAATAGTTTCACATCTTTGTAGTTTTCTTTAGTAGGCATTTTCTATGAATTAAAAAAACTTCATTTTCACAAAATGACAAGATGTGGAAAACGTGGTCAAGGAGTGAAATTACACTAATAAAATAGTAGTTTGAGTTGGAAAACGTACTCATGGAAGTACCTACAAACATCCTAACGTTACGTTTTTGTGGTGGAAAGACTGGCAACACTGTGTGGTTTAGTCTTGGCAACACTGTGTGCCAATCCTCTCACTCACACCTAGGGTTGTTCCGATATTCGATATCGATAACGATATTAACCATCAACATCGATACACCGATAATATCGCTACAAACTATCGATATCAGCAATATCGAATGATATCACGCAATTTTTATGATTGCTCACAATTTTATGACAAAACTCTTTGTATTCACGTGATTATATTACTACAATCTTAAACTGATTTTATAATGAATTATAATGTAGAAAATTGGGTAAATTGATATAAATTGGAAGCAATTTTCATTCCTTACTGTAAAATTTGGTTGAAAACATTTTTTTTTAGTTTAGCTAATATAAGTTACCCAAAACGATCACACAGTGAATTTCCAGTACGAAAACAGAAATAATCATTTGAGCAATATGATTCTGGTACATTTTTTAAACTTTATATTGCAAATATGCTGTTGGAATAGGCATAACTGAAACACAAACCTTTTCACCCAAAGATAATATTTAGCAAAACTCACATGCATACATGGGCAGAATGAAATTTTAGTTTCTTTATTTAAAAAAATGTATTTGGATCAAACTAATATCATTGCCATTTGCGATTGAAAACCCGAATTTTTATTAAAATAGCTAACTCAAAATAATGCAATATCGAAATCCGATATTCACCTAAATCTTTCGATATCACGATAATATCGAAATCCTTATATCGATATAATATCGAAAATATCGATACTTATTGATAACGATAATATCGGAACATCCCTACTCACACCACACACCTTATACACACTTACACACTTCTACAGTTGATCTTGTTTGTGTGATTCACGTAAATTCTATACAAAGAATTGGAGACAGTAACTTGACTTCTAACTTTTCAATTTCTTAGTGATTTTGCACAGCTGAATTCTTGTCGTTTGAAAATTTTGATTTCTGATCATAACTGTGAACATCACACGACACACGTAAGTTAATAGTTTCAAAATAATGAGATTTCCTTGAATTTTCGTACTATGTGAAACCGAGGAGGATTGTTACATATTTCACTGGCTCACTTGGTGTATGTATATCTTTGTGTCCGATATTTCTCTAGTCTCTTGAACCGTTTTAACTTTGAGTACTGGTTTGAGTCATACGAAATTTAGAACTACCAATCCTGAAATCAGTAATACCTTTCTGCTTGTTAGCGAGTATGTTATCGCACGATGATCTGTAGCAGCTGTCGTTCTTTGAATGAACACCACATCTGTAACCAATTTTATTTCACCTGTTTATTGATTTGAACATTATAGAGAACAGTAGGTATGCGTTTTCCCAGGGTGGTATGAGGTATGGTATAAAAAGGCAGCTTATGGATTATTGCACTAGGTTTCATCATACTGCGATGATATCAAGTTTTATTAATAACTGGTCCTAATTTGGGGTTGTGATAGCCACATACAAATGTGCACTTTTCCAGATTTGCCTTGTTTATTTTGGGATCTTAAATTCATCCGTAGTGAAAGTCACTGATCAAAGCTTATGCTCTGGGCAGAACGATTGCCATTCTAATCCTTGAAAATTATCGTTTCATATATTTATTGACTTCTAAATAATGTGATATTATTGTTGGTGGTATGTACGGAGTTTTATTGTCCTTGAACTAGATAAGATTTGTATTGACCTGATTGCCGAAGTAGAAGATAAGCAGGGACTGCGGGCATTCTTTTTCATTGCTCCATACCTGGAGAGCTAAAAGCTAGTCAACTGAGAAAAACCGAACGAATTAGCCCTTCAAAATATGAATTATCAGGAGGGACTGTTGAAAGAGTTCAAATGTTTTGTTTGGGACACATAGAACAGTTTTTTCGCCTCGCTTATTTCAGTTGTAGAATACAAATAAGTTGAACTAACGGCGAAAATAAGGTGCAGTTAGCAAATAGGTTGGGCTTTATAATTAGCGACACGGTTTTAAGTCGTAAATATCAGGTAAGCTGCAGCAATAAAAACGGAGTAAGATAGAACGTTGTCTATATTTCCACGAAATGGACAGTTCATGTTTGTTACTGATGATGAACTGACCGTCGAAATCGATTTAACTGTGTAACACTTTACTTTCGTGGAAATGTAGACAACGTTCTATCTTACTCTGTTTTTATTGAAATGGGTTTTCACAACTTCGTCGCGTGTGACTTAGTCCGTAAGCTGCAGCGCAAATAGGTCAAGATCGGCTCAAGTAACAGAACAACCAAGTTCGGTTCACGTAACAACAACCAAGGGCCGTTCATGTAACCGAACGGCCAAGGACGGTTCTGAACTTCAACATCATCCAAGCTCTGAAAGCAGTAAGCAGGTTAGCCTGTGGTTTTAATCCTACTTTTCAACATTCAGAAAAGCAAAACTAATTCAAAGGTGCCCCTGGCACCCTGTGGCACACACCACACAGGGGCATCAAGAGGTACGAAGTCGTTTAGGGCCCGTCATCAATCACGAATCTGGTGATCAGCTGTTCCTGGTCTCAGCTGTTATCAACGCACTTAACCTGCCGGATAACGGTATCAGCTTGGTAACTTCGCCTGAGACAATCCACCTCCAGGTAACGGCTGTCGCCCGTGTGTAGCCCCCATTTTGGCTGCCATTTCTTCTTTTTTGTGTTGCGACAAAAAATGTTCCTCAATTTCGATTTAACAAATTCTGATTTTTTTTTAAATTGAGAAAGAGTTCAGTCTCTCAAACATGAAAGGGGACGTATAATGTTCAACCTCGCTCAGATTTTATCAACATTCTTTATAATGTTGAATTTCTCACCAATCCATTTCCCTGTAAATTCAATTATATCAAGATATTGACTATAATGAAATGATTTGGAAGAAAGGTGAGTTACTGTTCGTTTCATGTCAGGGAAGCATACAGTAAACACAGTTAAACTAGAAGTTTCTCAAAATTTTACCCCTAGAATCATCGACAAAATCAGCGTTGAATGTCTATTTTGCGGGAAATTCATTGCTGTTGTTGTAATACCTCTTTTCCCCATCAGTGACGATGTCTAGGGGATAGCTGTATCCTAAGTTGTCCCAAAGGCTATTTACCTTCTGTAAAGTTATCCAAGCTGTTTATAAATCAGCCTTAAGTCTTAGCAGACACAAGATATCACTGATATTTGAGAGAAAGCTCTCTACAAGCTCGTTGCTACACACCCAAACCAGGTTTTTGTGAAACAGGAACGAACGGAAATGGTAAAATTAAAATGCAATCTTCCAGTTGCCCAGTAGGTTTGTAGGTTGGCTGTTGAAGATAAACCACACCGAAGAAAAAACGACGACACAGGTGCCGGCAAACCTTCAGATTTACAAGGCCTGGGTTGTACGTTTGTAACGTTCAATAGGTAGAGCTGATAGTATTGGAAAACATGAGTTCAAAACCCCAATGGTTTCAACTGATTGCTTGTGCCTCTAGGCAGGTCTATCCTTCAGTTCCCCAAACCTGAAATCCAGGGCTGTGGACTGTCTTCCACCACTAACGTGCAGACGAGGCCTGTGGATATCCCAAAAAACCTGTGGCTTGTTTGAAAAAACCCCAACTGTATGCCCAGGTGATGACTTGGAACGAGGTTCAGCATGGAGTGAAAAAAAGTGATGAGCATGTTTGAATAATGTGGAAGTGACGACAAAAGGACAAATATTAAGCTGTTATCAGTCTGTGATTCGAAAGATGCTGCTTCAACTGCTTGTCTCATGGCCAACTGGTAGGCGCCAGCACTCCTACCCTCCTCTTTCTCATTTCACTCCTATATTTTCCACAACTATCCATCCTCCCAACCAACATCAAACCTGGCATTGACATTAGCTACCTTCCTATTCTCCATCTCATGCTGTTTCTGATCGCAGCCCCCTTCCCCCATCCACCTCGTACCTCACAACACTGACACAGCAACCCCCATCCTATTTGGCACCCCTGTTTCCATAGCACCTGTCATTTTATTCATCTCACGCTAATTTCCACAGCTGCCATCAATGGTATGGCTGGTTATTTTCTCCAATCAGTTCAATTTTGAGTACCTACTGGTTGGAGTACCTACTGATTATAAAATAAATAAGACTTACCTGTTAGCAAAACGTAATTCATTCTATGGTACCTGTTATTCATTGGTTGAACAGCACATATGTAAATAGTTCTGTGGAGTTCTTACCTATTTGACCGTTTTAGGGGTTGTAGGTGTGAGTTTTGTTTGGTAGATTCAAGGTACGGTTGCAGCCCCCCACCGTCACCTTGCCTCCTCCCTCCCTCTCACTCTTTCTCTCTCTATTTCCATAGAAACCATCCTCCCTAGCAGGGTTCACATCCATCCAAAACGTCCAGAAATACGGATAGGGGAAGCTAGTAAAAAACAGTGGAGGGGATGGAGGGGAATCACAGAACTTGGGAAGGCGTTTTTAACCATCTCATTGTGCTTCCTCCGACAGCTGTTTCGGTTCCCAATGCCATTCCGTATGTGTGGTAGTCAACTGCGGGTAAAAAATATCTGAAAAATCTGATGCGTACAGTTTGCTTCTCTGGAAAAAATATTCCCCCCTCCCCAGCTGATGTCCAACTAATCAGCTGCTTGTACGCGCTTTCCAAATAGCTTTCCAGATGGGTGTGAACCCAGCTTTACTCATCCCACTCCACCGTTTTCCACAAAAAAACGACTTCGTTTCTATAGCAACCCTCAAGCAATGCCACTGATCATCAGGCTGCAATAAGCTTTCCATCAGAGGGCAATGACGGTGCTTTGTCCCCTAGATATATGATGTTACTTGAGTGGCTCCCCTAGTTATCTTACATTACTTAAATTTCACTTTAAAATGAAATAACATTTGAACTTCTTTTTTTTTTGTTTCAGATAACACAATGAGCAAAAACAAAGGTAATCCACAATTCACCTCGTCTTCCCGAAAAAAGAAAGGACAGAGAAATGAAGGTGGAGGAGGTGCCGCAGGTCCTTCTGGTATGTAATATTTTCGTATATTCAGAATTGTTCTCCCTAAACTCTCTGAGGTCTCTCATAGCAGTTGTACCATCAGATTTGATAAGAAGCGAGATATTTAAAGTTAATCTAATTATTCTAAATCAACTTAGGAAAATAAATTCAATTAGTTTCCATTAATCTTCTTGTATAGGAGCAGGACCATCAAGCCAACCTCAACAGCAGCAGCAGCGAAGGCAACAGCAACAACAGCAGCAACAACAGCAACAACAACAACAACAGCAAACAGAACAACAACAACAACAGCAACAACAGCAACAACAGCAACAACAACAGCAACAACAACAGCAGCAACAACAACAGCAACAACAACAGCAACAACAGCAACAGCAACAACAGCAGCAACAACAGCAACAACAACAACAGACAAGGCAACAGCAACAACAAGAAGTATGCAAATCATATTGTGCTACCCCTTAATTTCATTCAGTTAACTTTTTAAAAACTATTCATTTAAAAAAGTTGGCTTTTAATCATAAGGACCTAGGTATAGGTGATTGAAAAAAGATTTTCAAAATTTGACAAATTTTCCTCTTCAAGTTCATTTTTTATCCATTTAGCATACTCAAAAAACTTTTATTTTTTTCAACAGACAAACAGAAAATTCAACTCTCATTGAAACGGTATAGTGAAATTTGAAGTTACTCCTCCAATTAAGGGAATTATGATCATTTTAAAGAGGTAAAGTCTAAAACACGAACAAAAATTTTGTAATTGCTAAACTGAAAAACTAAGTGAGATTAAAAAAAAAAAGTTGGGGGCAGCTTTTGTTGTTGATTTGTTAACCTGCAAAACCAGCTTCTGTTGTTGCAACGGTGCAAATGGGCTCGTTGACGTAGCATTGACCTTCAAAAGTGTGAATTACCTACCTTGGACATCCTTCAAAACGCTCAAGAGGAGAAACAGTAACTGGAATATAAAAGAAATGAACACTATAAATGGGAAACCTGGCGAAAAAATAAAAAACTAGGAGAAAGAGCGAGAAACTCATCGCTACTGCCTTCCTCATTTTAATTCGAACTAGCCACGCTCTACAAGAAAACAGCGGGCATCAGCGTGATCGACAGGATTTACCAAACCATTGGCAACACTGAAGTCCCTCCTAGGATAATTTTTCGAAAGTGAGAAGGCATTTTATGCAGCAGGGCACCTCCCTGGTGCCCTCCGCAAGTGGGGGAAAACCCGCTTGGCACTGGTGAGGTGTCTTCTGCATTGAGTCGGTTAAGAAGTAATGTCCATTTTTACTTTCCAGAGTCCATTATAGCGGAAAGTAACGTCTTTTTCACTTTCCTATCAGTCAACTTCTCGGAGAAAGTAATGCCCTAAGAGCTAGTGAATCGTAGGTAGAGATTTTATCTTATAAATTTCAGTTGGAGGGTGTCGACTGTTGGTTTTAGTTAGATACGTCAAACCTTTCATGAAGGGCCAGAGTGAAATATCATGGTATGGAAATGCGCTGATCACCTGAGTGGCGTGTCAGGGGTATGGTTGGTTGACCCTTCCGGATTCTTGAATCCATCACCTCGGGAGATGAATAGGACGCCTTCAAGCGTCTTGGTAATCCCCTGAGCTAGTAGGCATTCCTTGCGCCCCTATTCCCTCGCAATGCTCCACAGGCTGAATGCCTTCATTCAAGTTCCCATACTTAACTATTATATCTCCTCATACTTGCGAGCCATTCCTCCAATTAGCCTCCCCCCCCCCCCGGTCTTTTCTCAGAGCCCTGGGAGTGTGATGGACATGTTTAGTTGACCCTTCCCAATTCTTGAATCCGTCGCCTCGGGAGACAAATTGGATGCCTTCAACCGTGGGGGGCATTACAGCATTCAGCTCATTCTCTGGCGAGCCATCTTCTACTATTAGTTATAGGCTGATTATGGATTATGCGCCGTAATTGATCCTTTCCTGTAGAGTTGCTGGAGGGTCTCTGAAGTTTAAATACATCCTCAGTATAAAATTTCACTATAATTAATGTTAAGAGATGTTTACAAAAATGTGTCTGCTTGCTGCGATCTGCTTGCTACATTCTCATTTGCACTTCATCATGATACCGCGTTACTGCGGAAGTAAGCATCACTCCCTGATTGGAGATTTAAGAGCTAATGACGAGTTAAAATCAAACTCCCAGTTCCGAGGAGCTAGCCAAAAGTTGCCATTTTCATTGAGAAACTAATCACTAATCAAAGCTAATACATGTCATTACCAAGGGATAAACAAAAAACGTTGAATAAATATAATGAAAATGTACTTACTATGCTTTGAATACAGACCAAAATAACATCAAAATGAGGTGAAAACGTTCTGAACGTCTGACGCCTACAACTTCCAGAATTCTGTTTGTGGGGACTCCGACAGAGGCCTCTAGCAGAAAGAGCAATAATAGAAAGTTTCATCCATCTAAAACTTATGTGACCGGCATTCCCCACTGACCGGGGCTGCCCCACCCTCCCCTATTGTCAGCGATATAGAGCAACTTTTGAACTGGGGATAATGTTGCTGGATGAGGTTGAAAAGTAGCTCGGCAACTGCAATTCTCATTTTAGTAACTATTGCCTTCAAAAGTTGCTCAGCTAAATGGCTCTTAATGGGGGCTTAGCAAATATGATTTATTAACCCCCTTGGGGTGGCTATTCTTCAATGAATGGTTCTTACTCTGAACTTCGAAGTAGAAATGACATCAGACCAATCATTGTTATATGAACCTCTCTTAATGCCATATCATCTCGTTGGAAGCAAAAATAGGTTTTTTGTCTTTATAATACCTAGAAGTGTTAGGGATTTACTCAACATTTTACGCCGATTTTGTTTATCATTCTTCACAACAGGGTGGTTATGGAGGGCAACAACGACCACAGCAGGGTGCTCCTGGAGGGCAACAACGTCCACAGCAGGGTCCTCCTGGAGGGCAACAACGTCCACAGCAGGGTCCTCCTGGAGGGCAACAACGTCCACAGCAGGGTCCTCCTGGAGGGCAACAACGTCCACAGCAGGGTCCTCCTGGAGGGCAACAATTTCCACAGCAGGGTCCTCCTGGAGGGCAACAACGTCCACAGCAGGGTCCTCCTGGAGGGCAACAACGACCCCAGCAGGGTCCTCCTGGAGGGCAACAACGTCCACAGCAGGGTCCTCCTGGAGGGCAACAACGTCCACAGCAGGGTCCTCCTGGAGAGCAACAACGTCCACAGCAGGGTCCTCCTGGCCTGCAGCAACAACCTAGAGGCAGAGCAGGTTTGCAACAATTTTCTCCTGTGAGCTCTTTTTCAAACTCGGCTAATTTTATGTCAAGCTATCATGAAATTATATTACTAAACTTTCTCTGCAGATCAAACAAAAAAAGTTCTAGTCATGCAGCATTATCTTATGAGTGAATTTTCACGAATTATCGTATTATATTCCTATTGAATTGCATCGAAATTCGAGCACAGAAATTTGTGCAACAGTAATGCAAACTATAAATTTTATTCCGAAAAATTATAATATAATCAACAATAGTATCATTCTTCGAATCACAGATTTTAGATTTTTATAATGTTAGGCATTTTAGCCAAATGTTATGTCCCGTGCAAAATTGTATCAAAATTATTAGCGAATCTGTTATTCATTTGGGACTCTCACGCGCAGGGGGAAGAGGAGTTCCAAAAAAATCCGCTAGATTGGAGTAGCGTAACCTTCCTCTCCCCAGTCCAGAGTAGCCTATTGTCCCATGAAGATCCATCCCCGTACATTTTTCCTTTTCCAAATTTAAACCAGAAAGTTGAGAACATTGTTAATTTTTTTTTCTAATCATTTGGTGATTTTATTTATTAGTTTGTTGTGCCCTCGCGATTTTGTTTTTTGCAAGTGCTTGTGCGTACGCAACGAAGTGCCAGGGTGTTCAATGACGGTTGGTGAGCCAATCTTAAAACATTCTTTGTCTCATCAGAATTCACAATTTTCGAAAAGATCTTCCTTGCCATTTTTTCTCTAGGTAGGAGCCTAATTTTGAAAAAAATAATATTGGCCACCTACAACATTTAGGTAAGCGTCTCCTGCTTACTCCCCATACGCCATGCACACGATTTCTCCCAAACGGCTGGAGCAAAATATCAAACATTTTCAGGAAAAATCAATATTGGTCCGACAACGCCCCAATTCTTTAGCCGGCACTCTTGCTTAATTTTAAAGTGCCCCTTAAGGGTTGTTGAAGTTTTATAAAATCCCTAAAAACTTAAAAAAAAAGTCGAAGCGCCCTAAATTTGGACTCTTTTTGAAGAATCTTCCACCAGGAATCGAATGAGCCCCTCCCCAGGTTCGTAGCTCAAACCATCCCCGATATATATGGCCCGATTTATGCGTTTTTTTGGTTTATTATTGTTTGTTTTCATTGCAGTAACCTAGTGATGTAGTAATGTGGATACTGGAGTGAACTCCTAAAAGGCATTGTAGCTGATACACGGGTTGAAGCATTCTGATACGCATGAAACGCTGCAAATTCTTTCACCGGGGTTTATTATTCAATTGGCTTGCGTTCATGATTTGAATTTCTACTAAGCTTTGGAGTGTGCGAGTTTCACAGGTGATAGAGCGATTATTGAATTTCAGAAGGCACAAAAATATGATCAACTGATCAATCCAAATAGGTATTTTGGTTGAGAACAGATTTACGTGCTCCATGCATATCTCCTGAAATTCGATAATCGCTCTATCACCTGTGAAACACGCACACTCCAAAGCTTAGTAGAAATTCAAATCATGAACGCAAGCCAATTGAATAATAATCCCCTGTGAAAGAATTTGCTGCGTTTTCGAAGAGGAGGAGTTTTTCCCTCTTACCCCCTTAAGTGAGGGAAATTCAAAGGATTGCCCCTTACAAATTGGTAGCAGAGCGTGGTTACGATCCACGGACCTCTGGGTTATGGGCCTAGCACGCTTACACTGCGCAACTCTGCCCCTGTGCAAAGGATTGCCTCTTACAGTTAGTACAAAAGTAATCATTTTTCCAAATTGAATCACCGAGCAACTAAAATTACCAATACTCAGCCATTAAAGTTGCCAATAACCCCAAACAATTCCCCTCTTTCCATTTTTTTGTGAAAACCTGAATTTTATCGCCAGGAGATGTTCCACTTCTGTAGAGCATTAAAAGTTGCTTCACTTCTGCGTTTCCACACGGTATGTAAAATTTGATCCTTAAAATATTATCAATCAATATATCGATTCCATAACATGGTTTCAATTGATTCGATATAGTTGTTGTATTATATTTCAAATTACATCAGTATAATATAAATGATATTGTCGTAACGCGCCTGTACCTACCTCTGCAATTGAAAATCTGGAAGATCTTGTGCCTAGATTTTATATTGTTGCTTAATGTAATGAATAATTAAGCTACTAAAGTTTAAATAATCGTTTGATTGGATGATTATCACTCTACTAGGAGCGACATTGAGCAACATTTGAACAGGAAAAAAACTTTTTTTTTACTTACTTTTGGCTTTTGACTCCGTAACTATCGTTTCCGCGACATTAGCTATGAAAATCAGCTCGTTTACGTAGAGCTGTACCTTCAACATGAAAAAAACTAATAGACGAGTTAAATAAATGTTTATGAACCGTAAACTATCAGGGCGAACCTCAGAAATGGCTTGAAAATGCCCGATTTGTTTGTGAAGGTTTTTCTTAAATTATGAAAATCTTTTCGAGAGTTTCATGAACGACATGGTTAAACCCTTTGTTACTGCGATCAGAAGAACATGGTGAGAGAGTCATCTCGCTACATTTGTCAAACTCTGTTTCGTGTTTCAGATGTTGGACTTGAGCAGCCCATGGAGCAACTGTCAGTTAGGGAATCTCCTCCGTCTCAAACACCTAGATCGTCTCCTGAAAAAACTGGTTTGTCTTTTAAGTTGTTTCTTTCAGTTGTTTATGTTTTGGCTGGAGGAAATTAATCATGTTACGCATTGCGCAATCGGCGGGAGTGGGATTGGCAAGCAAACTAACGCTCCTAACATCTTCGTAGGTGGCCTTGCCTCTGTAATGTCACCACAACAGCCAAAATTGAGTTTCTTTTGACCAGCAAATATGAAAATTATTCGCGATGGCTGATTCATGTAACATTTGTTGAAGTTGTTTTAAAAGGATAAGAGTTTCTAAATTGTTTCTACCTATTCTCTCCAGATTGTCGTCTTAGACTGAAATCGCGAAGAAACGGGCTGCTTTTGCTTTCATTTATTCTCAAATCAATTTCGGCGGCAGTGTTGCCACTGAAATCTACTGGGTTTCTTCTTCAATTTCCAGTCTCCCAGTTTGGCCATCCAATCTTCCCTGCTTTGAAATGTTCAACAACAACCCAATGCTTCTAGGTCCCACAAAGCTCAGCATAACATCCCACCACTGCTCAGATACTTGCATATAAATACTTGCTTTTGGTTTCAGGTGAACTTCTTGAGCTTGGATTGCCTAAAGGAGCCAGAGGCAGTGACTATCCTGCGGTTTCTAGTTTAATTCCCAAACGAAGTGAAAGGCCTACCATGAAAAAGACCGGCAGGCCACTCCGTTTGGAAACCAATCATTTGCTACTTCATTTCTCAAATCCGAAACTAGTAATTTATCACTACGATGTGAAAGTAGAGCCTGAAAGGCCGTTCAAGTTTTACAGGTGTGTTCTTCATTTTTTTAATCTCATTGAACCATCTATTTTATTCTTACAGACAAGTAAAACGTAGGTAGGTGTTTTATTTTATCTCGTTAAATGTTAGTTGTTCCACTCGTGAGTTGTTACATTTTTAGTGTGAATGTAGCTGCATGTACTCGCAAGTTTCTAGCAAGAAGAATATTTAGGAAAAAATAATGTTTTTCTTTTATTGAAGTGATCTTTACAACAACGGGCGTGTGGAACTCGAAACCTAAATTTTCGCTGTTTTTCAGAACGTTCTTTAAAATCTCAGAATTTTTTAACACCATTTCAGCTGTTAGAATATAAATTTCTTCATTCCCTGAGGTAGTATTCTGGCATACAAAATGTTTATGCAAATTCTACATGCTGTTCTAAGTACAAACAGCTGAGCTTTTTAATAATATTTCTTATTCATTTTCATTCCTTGAAAATTTTTTGAGGTAACTGTCAACTGTTGAACTGGAAAAGCTCTAGATGTTACGTCACCCATATGCAGATTTGGAAATTAAGTAAATATTTGGAGGCATTTCAGTTTTCCTATCAATTGTAAATACAAAAAAACAAAAGCCTTAAAAAATGTGCATGAATTAAAATCCATGCCAATTGTTAATGGTACTATTGCAGCAGCGGAACGCTTCTGTCCTTTAAAATAGTGGTATGAATTGCTCGAAAGGATACTGAAATATCAAGTTTGACTAGAATAAACTCTATATGATCGGCGATATTTCGTACTCTTTGCTTCTAATCAAGGGACGATAAAGAGCTTCATATGTAACAATCCCTCCAGAATTCGTACAGATTTGGTCTCCTCATAAATATGGCTACAAAGATTTGATAGTCTTATTGATGATCGCTCTTCAAGCGTGCATATTCTTAATTGTTTTTACGGATACTCTTCTTGTATCTTTTTCTATGTTCTAGGGAATAGGTGAGCAAACACTGTCTATCGTAGACGTGACTCAGACCTATTTTAGTATTGATCCATTGAAGCTCCTGCGTGATGGATATGGTTAGTTGGCCCTTCCCATCCTTTAAGCGTCTGGATCATCCTCTGTGCGTGGTGGAACGTTAAACCGCATTTAGCTCAATGGAAGGGGCAACTATGCCATTCCATCACCTTACATGGTAGCAGAGCATTTTTACGACCACTGCCCCTTTTATTATTAACTGTCCTGTCGTAATTTGTTGTCCTGTGTAATTATGACCCCTTTCGTAATTATCATACCCCTGCCCTACTTGTTGTGACGCCCTAATCAGCCGCCTTCAAGCTTCTAGATCATCCTCTGGGCGTGGCGGAACATTAAGCCGCATTTAGCTCAATGGAAGGGGCAACTATACCATTCCATCACCTCATACATATTCACCGTGAGACTCAATTTTTCTAGTGAAGCCCTCTTTCCCAACAATTGAATTCAAATGATTGAAAAAGGAGTTGTGTTTTGAAATAGAATCTTTTTATTATTATTTTCTAAAAAACCAAAAACGAAATAATAATAAAAAATATTTCCAACTTCTTTTCGCAGGCTTTTTGTTCCACAATTCACAACAGATAGAATAGAAAGGTTGTATTTCAGATCATATACAGACTAAGTTACTCCCGACGAAGTTATGAAAACCCATTTCAATAAAAACGGAGTAAAATAGAACGTTGTCTATATTTCCACGAAAATAATGAGTAAACAGTTAAATCGATTTCAACTGTTAATTATCAGTAACAAACGTGAACTGAAAGTACATCACAGATAACACATCTTATATAGGCTCAGGTGAAAGGAGATTGAATCCTATTCGTGCCCCTAGTTTGTGCCCCCTTTCTCTTTGTAAGCCTTAAGTGGAATTGGATGGTCCTCCCCGCCCCTTTCACTTCCCTGAGCCAATGGGATTCAATCTCCTTAGGTTTCGTCGTTATATCGAACTACCTACATAGAATTCTTAGTCATTATACGTATAGTGCCTGCATTATACTCATTGAATATGACATATACACCGTTATTTGGTTACTGATTCGTTCATTCCAGCTTTCATGTATCTAAACAAGCGTGTTTACGTTGGTGGGCATTAGTGATTCCGTTTTGTCTAACAATATTCCAGATAAAGCCATTACAAAGTGGAGTGGATATCCATCTTAGAAATTACGTGATTACATTGTTTGGACTTCAATAGATTGAATTTTTCAATCTAGAACGTTCGGTACATAATACAATTTGAAATCATTTTCCTATTGAAGTCAATTACTTTAAAAGTTGTGTTGCATAAATGTATGAGTTACATGTCCTAATTTACTATTTTATCCATAATGTAGGCCAGCTGTACAAAAAGTTCGGGAACTTCGCTACCCGAACAACTTCCCTTCATTTGATGGGAAAAAGAACATTTATTCAGCCCGTAGACTTCCATTAAAGGGTGATGTACGTATTTTGTTATCTTTCTCTCAGATTGAAAATGTATTTGAGTATCTTTACCATTTGAATTCATTCAGATAGTGAATTATCTGTTGTAATCATAAATTTAATCTTAGTATCCTAGTATGGATTCGTTATACTACATTGGGGAAAGTTAAGAAATGAATTTCCTGTTGCAAGAAAATCTGCATTAGGTTGAAAAGTTTCCCATTTCAAGTTCCAGATAGAACTATTAGTTCAAGAGTACCCCATCACTTTTCAAATGAATTGCGTTTACAATTTTTAAATTACATTAGATTTCATCCAGAGAATTCCTGGTACCTGCACTTTCAAATGCTCAGTGGTTTGCTGGCCTTAACTAACTTGAATGAGTGGAATAAAAATTGGACAATTTCGCACGTTTACTCCCAAAAAACGTGGAAGACGGAGCTTACTTGTCGAAATGATTTTTAAGGGAAAGATATCAGGATATTAGGCTCTTAGCTTACTTATTTGGTCTCTTGGCAGCTGTTGAGAGAGCCTGGGACCGACATTTCAGCATTGTCGACTGTTTAGGCTATGTACACATGAGGGCGTTAGATGCCGCATTGAGCGCTCGTTTGTCAAACGCGTGTTAGCCAAATAAATAGAAACAAATGGTATCGTACTCATGCAAACGTACGCTTTGAATCGACGTCGCCAAAACGCGAAGCGTTTTACACTTCAACCGCAACGTTTGCAGCGCGCTTCGAGTTACTATACTGGGCATTGGATTGTACACATCTATTCAGTCGAGCGCTCGTTTTGACGTGAATTGTGTGATCTGTGAGTGATCTTACCATTGTTTTGATCTGTTTGTGTATATACGACGGATGCGGAAGCGTTTGAGACAGAATTGTTTATTGATGAAGTCGAAAAAAGAAGATGCATCTGGGACTTGGAGTGTACAGATTGTGGATGTTTTTGCAGAACAGGTAAACTCCTCTAAATCCATGTGTTTGCACTGACTACCCTGGTCCAACTGCCGGATGCCGTGTCTTGAGCTGGCCATTCACTAGCGCTCCAAATGGCATGGCGCGTCTTCCGTTGGGTCAAATGGCGCGGGGCGAAAACGTCGGAAATTTACTACCCCATTCACTATCGTTCCAATGGTGATCTGACCTCCGAAGGGAAAGTGTTGTTCCTTGTTTCTACAATCTGTTGTCATGGACGAAAGTTCTTCGCTTCTATACTTCGCAGCTATTTGCCTCTGCATCGAGAAGAAAAAACCGAAACGTAAAAGGGTGAAACAATGACTGCTCAAGAGAGTCCAGTTTACTCATTTGAGCTTATTGAACGAACTGGGACTTGAACCTGCTGATTGAAGGACTTATTTGAGGATGGATGAGGAGTCGTACCTCCTTCTACTTTGTTCAGTATCTCTCCTGATTGAAAAAAAAAAGATGTTCGCATGAGGAAATGTGTCAACCCTCCTGAAAAGCTCATGGATACCCTCGGATTTTTAGCCAAGGGGTTGGACGACAAGATTTTTGGCGCGTTTGGAGCATTGGCGCGGTAATGAATGGTGAATCCCGTCACGGTTGGCTGCAAGGATTCCCCATTCACTTGAGTTAGGCGGGCCCGCCGAACGGCGTGGCATTGTGGATTTTGGACTAGTAGGATATCCGACCTGGCTGACCGCTCCATCGAAATCGTGGCGGCATTTCCCAGTCACATAACTATTTAGGCGTGGTACCACGCCATCCGGCTAGATGGAGCGCTAGTGAATGGCCAGCTTTAGACTGTCTGCCAACGTGCACTCAACGTGGCGTCCAACGCCCTCATGTGTAAACTTTCACTATTTGCCAACTTGGCGTCTAACGCTGTCATGTGTGCATAGCCTTAGATCAGTTGTCCTCATATTTCACTCTTCTGATTTGTTCATTTTATAATAACGCGCAATTTTTACCGGTATCCTGCTCCAAGATATACTCATAATTGAAAGTCCACCAAAATACCAAGCACCCGGACTATATTCTTTACTAATTCTCGATCGCGACTTTATTTTCAGAACTGCACCGAGACAGTGGAAGTGTTTGACCCTGAACGAGATCGACTGAAAGAGATAACAGTGACTATAAATCTGGCATCCCAAGTAACACTTGAATCTATTCAAGAGTATATGAGAGGAGGAGCGTCGACTAGACCTCCTCAAGATGCCATACAAGCGCTTGACATTTGCTTGAGACAGCCGGCAGCCCAGAGGTTTGATACTTGGAAATACTACTGTATAGTCCTATCGGTTTCATTGAAATAATAAACTACTGCAATAAGTTTATCCTCGCTTAATCCTAATGTTAACGCCTCTCGTTTTCTTCCTCTGTTTGTATGCTGTTGTATGGCATTTTCCAGTTGAATTAAACTTTTTCCGAAACAATTAAACCTCTAGTGGGGAAATGAGGAATTGCAAGTATATGTAGGGCAAAACGGTTTAATCATGGATTAGGTTGAATGATTGCAGAAAAGTGAACAACGAAGGGTCAATGAATAATGACGCCCGTTACAGTTGTTGATGCAGCGAGGTCTCCATTCGCTGGAACACGTATGACGTAGTTCGCGCAGTCTTGGGGGTTCACTGTTGCTGTACTTGTTGCAATTACTTGAGAAAGAATGTGCTCTGCCTTGACTTCTGAGAAAGGGTTTCCCACCAGAAAAAATTTAAATTTCATGGTTGGGTGTAAAAACTTTGGTCATTTGTGTGGTGGAAGCCATGAAGTTTTGTCACTTCATTTGCTCGATGTGGTGTCTACTTCATGCTCACTGACATTCCACTGGTTGTTACGTCGTCCAATCATTTTCTATTACATCCCCTTCTTTTGAGAGGTTTAATCATTTCGGAAAAAGGTTTGATTCTCTTGGAAACGGTTCAATCCACCTGGAAAATGCTGTATATGGGGCAGCACTGAGAGTCTCATGTAAAGCCTTCCTTATTACCTGCAACAATTCAAAAAAGGGACAAGGTTTATTCTAATACAGATATAAACCTCTGTATAATTATTTGAATACGTTTTTTAAGGTAGTTTCTGAAAAGAAGGGACAATGATGGTGAACCAAATCAACGTAAAAGTATTCAACGCCATAATAGTGGGACAAAACAACTAACAAGGGAGCACATCATAGTCACGTAGTGAACATGTAGGTATATTGAATAGTGCGATCAAAAATAGGAAATTGCCTATTGTCGTAGTCAAGTGAAAAACAAAATTCAATTTCGCTCTCCTCGTATGAGGCTGAGTATGTTTCTCTTTCTACTGGTGTTCAGGAAACCATTTGGTTTCATCCATTGTCGCCTAACTCTTTTTACAAGAACGTGTCAACTAAGGTCTTTTGTGATAGCCTAGAGGCAATACAGGTGGCTAAGAATGATGGCACATGTCAGAAAAGCAAGCGTATTCATATCAGATATCACTTTGTTAAGAGTCACAATCGAAACGTCTATATTGCAGTTGAATATGTTCCAACTGACCAAATGTGTTGGCAGACATCTTTACCAAACCATTAGGGACTATTAAACATTTGAAAGTGTTAGAAATGATTGCTGTCAAAATCTAATCGTTCGAAGTTTTGAATTGGTATTTTAATTATAAATTCATGCTACTGTAAAATTTTGTAATCAATTTAATTATAGTTGTGTATATGAATAAAGGGAATCATTTTTATCATTGATACGTCAAATATCCATGTACACACTGCTCTGATACTTGGTGTCATTGTTAATGTTTATGTTGTTGTTATTTACTCTTGTTTAACAAGTTTTTTCGAAGGGGAGTGTTGAATAGTACGATCAAACTTGAAACAATTCGCTGCTATGTATGCGGGTTGCCTAAGTTGTTCGCAACAGGCGTTGACGGTTTGTGAACCGAGATCTGTTTTCACTCATTCTACTGGCCCTATTAAGGCCTATGCCACAAGCTACGCTTTTGAACGAATTTCCCGAGGTAAATATTATTACTGGGTCGTTTATTAAACAAGTTCAATATTATTACTGGGGTTTGGTCGAAATAAGCTATTCTTTCACTGGGGTTTATTACTCAATGTTTATTGTCGTTTATTCATGTTCATAGTGTTTACATTGTCGCTGCCATATGCATCTGGAGTGTCGTGTTTTACAGGTGATAGAGCCATTATTGAATTTCAGGAGATATGCATGAACCGCGTAAATCGGTTCTCATCCAAAACACCTATTTGGATTGATCAGTTGGTGATATTTGTGTGCCCCCTCTACATCTGTCTACCTTTGGCTACATCGTTTAAATTTGGATTTAGGGAAGTTTTAACGCAATACGAGTGCCAAAGGACTTGATAAATTATAGATGTTTTTATTGTGGGGGGTATTGAGGTTCAATAAAAATACTCTGCAAATTCTTTCACTGGGGTTTATTATTCAATTGGCTTGCGTTCATGATTTGAATTTCTACTAAGCTTTGGAGTCTGCGTGTTTCACAGGATAGGGCGATTATTGAATTTCAGGAGGCACACAAATATGATCAACTGATCAATCCAAATAGGTATTTTGGTCGAGAACAGATTCACGTGCTCCATGTATATCTCCTGAAATTCAATAATCGCCCTATCCTGTGAAACACGCACACTCCAAAGCTTAGTAGAAATTCAAATCATGAACGCAAGCCGAATTGAATAATAAACCCCAGTGAAAGAATTTGCAGTGTTTTTTTTTTCGTTGCGTTACATTACATTACGTGATCTCAAATGTCTGCACAACAACAGAAAAGTGGCAAGAATTGCTGTGCGTACGTTTTTTATTAATGGCTGGTATTATATATTAGATGAGAGAATGACAGTTTGAACAAATTCTATTCTTAATTATTTTAAATGATAAGATTGTAGTTGTTAATCATTCTTTGTCTATTCACTGCTCTTTTACGTCAGACATTTATTCTGCCTTTAATCAATTCTCAGGTTCCTTCAGGTGGGAAGATCGTACTTTTCGCAACCCAGTGGTAGAATCGTCCAATTGGGCGATGGTATAAACCTGTGGTACGGTTTTTTCCAAAGTGCCATCATAGGTTGGCGCCCATTTTTGAACGTTGATGGTGAGTATGAATCGGTGGGTAAAAATTTGTAGTTGGTGGGGCAAAATAATGATCAGTTCATATGTTTGTTTTCACTACCTTTCCATATTTCGTAATTAACTTAATTGTAAGTCCTATTGGGTTAGCACTCGAATGTATTTATCAACTTACTAACTTACTTAGCTTGGAAGGGGAATAACGTTTGTGAGGTTCTATAAAATTAAATGAAAAACAAAGTGAAATAGAACGTCTATATTTCCTCGAAATTAATGAGTACCCAGTTAAATCGATTTCGACGGTTAGGTCAAGCCCACAACTCGTGTTGGTGCTCCAATTATGCTAATCCGAAATATTGATACACCCAGGTTGTGTAATGGGACAAGATTAATCGTGAAAAAGGTGATGCGACTTATCGTTCAAGCCACAGTACTCACAGGGTGCGCTAATGTCGAAGATGTATTCATTCTAAGAATACCTATTATTATTCATTCTAAGAATACCTATTATTCCCTCACACAACACCATACAATTCAAGAGAATACAGTTCCCTTTGAAACTGTGCTTTGCTATGACAGTCAACAAGTCACAGGGACAGTCTCTTGAGATTGCTGGTTTAGGCTTGCAGACCATGTTTTTCTCATGGACAGTTGTATGTGGCCTGTTCCAGAGTGGACAAAGAGGAAAATCTTTTCGTGCAAACTCCAAATGGAACTATGAAAAATGTTTTTCACGTTGTTTTATAATAAAAGGATCCGTTTATTGCATGAAAATAAACAGTTTTGTTACGCTTTTACAAAAACTTTATTTTAAACACTGGCAAAGCTGATTTATTCAACCTAGTTATTTATAATATCTTGCGTCACCCATCACACGTTCCCCTCCTGTGTTCCACTTCTGCGTGAAATTTTTCGGCTAGTTAGTCCAAGGCTAAAGCAAGTTCCATGTTGAAAATCATGAAGCTACGATTTTCGGAAGTCGAAAAATCTGTACATGAACGAACGAAAATATCGTTTTTGAATAACGCTCTCATGAACACGGCCGGCGCTCTTTGCTCTGCCTCACGTTCTCAGAATCTTATTCATTAGAGGTCTCTAAACCTGTCCGGGAAATCTTTCCAACTAAGCTGAAAGGAAGATGTTGATTTTGTTCCCAAGGTGTATTAGAGCTCCTCTGCTCCTTGGGGTGCTTTATTTGGTGCTAATGCTCACTAGCTTTATTTGAAGCTCTCACTACACAATCACCCGTTGCTATATGAGGGGGTCTTACATCAACATTGTCGGTTAACCCTCTAGTTTTTATCATTATCAATAACTCAATTTCGACGTATGACCCCCATTTGATCCAAACGAGTGCCCTTAAGCAGTCTAGTGATCATAATTGAGTCGATTTCCTATCAATAATCCTTCACATATTTTACTGTTATTTTCTTGAACACAATGGCATCTGTAATGATAACTATTACACATTTTTTGGGGGACTCTTCGTGGGACATATTTCTGAAACCCTAAAGCAAAAAATAACGTATGCATAGAAGATTAGATTCTCATTTTAACAACTTTTTTTTTTTTAAAGTATTTATTTCTTTTTTTCATATTCTTTTATTGTATGATCATTCCCTTTATTTGCATTTTAGTTGCTCATAAGGGATTCCCAGCAGCCGTCAACTGCATCAGAGCCCTTGAAGATTTCGCCCAAAGAGAACTTCGACCAAATGATACTGTCGAGGATTGGGTACTCCAGAAAATGAGGGGATTGATTAAAGGCCTTAAAGTAGTTTACGAAATGCCAGGTGGTAATCAAAGGAGAACCCACAAAGTACTCGATCTTGGAAGATCAGCTAGAGAAACAAGGTGAGGAATATGGATATTTTGGTTCAGCATATTTTACTTTTATTTACTTGAACTCAACAACAGGCATAATATTAGATAGTTGTTGCTACTAAGGTCAACAGTGATAGGTAAATTACCTATCGTTTGAAGATTTTAATACGTTTCTTCGCAAAACGACTTCCTACTTTGCAATCCACATTGAGCTAAGGAGAATTATCCACTCTGGATGCCAACAACTCCAACTGCTCCAAAACCCAGCTCATCTGCTGAGTTTGCTGCTGCCCTGCATGATTCAGTAGATGGCAAAGAACTCTGATAGTGCTCTGAATCCCCCATTTCCTCCCAATGGATGGAATGGGCTTCAGAGGGCATTGGGGCCCACGACTACCAACATTTTCATGCTGTCTGGGTGGCTATACTGGGTGGTGAGTTGTTCAAGAGGTAGTCGTGGGGTTGTAGATACCCTTTGCAATGCCTGTCGGGGTAAAAATGAAAATCTTTATCATGTGGTGCAGCAGTGTCCACGAACTCATGGTGGCCGCATACTCCGTCATGATGCGGTTGCCAAGCAGATAGCAGGTGCATTGCCATCCAGCGGCTGGGATGTTGAGATGCGGCACTGTACCATATGCCGAGTGACTGGGGCAAGAAGCCAGGTATCGTTGCCATTCAGCCCGATGGGTCTGCCATAATCCTGGATGTCCAGGTTGTCAGTGGCTAGAGCAGATCTGGAGGGCTAAGAAAAGTAAATAAGACAGAAGTGCCACGGAGTTGCCTGAGCTGGGCATCTCATCAGGAGTACTTTGTGGTATCACCACGGTCAGGCTGCAGAGGAGGTCTGAGCCAGATTGCGCGGCTGGCGGTAGCTCAAGTATTTTTATCTTGGATGCAATTACTGGATTGATGTCAAGTTTAGATAATGTACCACAGACTACGTATAGTATAGAAAGATCAGTGATTCACGTTGAAGGGCTTCTTGGTGAACTTCTGCCTAATCATTTGCAGAGTTATCTTGATGATCACGAAAAATACTGGCTACCAGGATTCATTTAACTAATTTTTGCATAAGCTAACAAAGTAACACTTAACGTTCCCAAATTGATGAGAAATCAACTTCACTTTGTAATCAAGCAAGAAAAATGAAACGGTTAATCCCTCATCCAAGTCAGAGGTTCGCTCCCACCTGGAGTTTATAAAAACTATGAAACATTTGAAATCTGCAACCAGAGAGATTCGTCTGTCTAATCCCCACATTTGCTCCTGGAGTGAGTTGGTGTCGCTAATCATTCATTCCTGTACAAGATGTCTGATTTGTAATATGTGTGCTCTATATTTCAAATTTGGGTTGGAGGGTGGAGAATGAGAGAGTCGTATGATCTATTCAGTCAACTGAACAGTCTGATTCGGGAACCATGGAATCAGGGAGTTGTGTGATCCTGCTCAGTCAGCTAATAATAGCTGCTACTGGGGAGATTATAGTAATCAACTTGTGGAATGCACTGTCTTGATTTAAGTAAGTAACGATCTCATCTACTCATACCCATCCTTCCAGTGAAGTGTAAACGTCGTTCTTGTGTTGCGTCCAATTATTAGTTGTCTCTCGTACCTTAAATAAATAATTTTCGAATTTCACAGCTTCACAATCAAATATATATCTTGATGGTTTCAGATTCAAACCAAACGACAAACCTGAGATGACAGTAGATCAGTACTTCAGAGAAACATACAACTACAATATTAGATTCCCCAATATCCCGTGTCTAACATGTGGTACTAGGGATAGACCACTTTCCCTACCTGCTGAGGTAATTCATGTATTTTTATCATAATTTTTTTGGTCATTATTTTCAATCATGAAACTTGATAATCGACCAAGAAAAACATAATGTTTACCTGCCTAAATATTTTTTGTTTTACTGTTGGAGAATTCGCCCCGATGTTTTACTTTTGAAAAGAGTCCTTGAATGCTGAAATTTAATGTGACCCCTGTTGTAAGCAGTGCTCACGAAAAGAACATGTATTTAATGAGAAAACGTTCTTTGACTCTTGGGAAGTGGCAGTGGTGGTGCAAGGATGGAGAAATTATGGCGTCACTGCATTTAATTCAATCCAATAAAACCCGCTTTACACTATCCATTTCCGACTGCCTGTTCCTCTTTGTAGTCCTGATCTATCCCCTGCCATCCCAACTGAGCGTCCTATTTACACGACCCGTTCTTGGGCGCCTGACCATTTCAATGCTGATCTTCCCATGTTCTTCATTAAAGCGTCAAACGTGTCATTCAGATAGCTCCGTTTTTTTACAAAGCAGCAATCCGTGGGTGTCACGTTAGCTGCTTTGCCCATGTGCAGAAATGAACGGAAGAGAAGGAGGATATGGATGACAAAAGTGTGCGTCCAACCACCAGTTCTGACCCACGCAAGACCTCTTCACGTATTGGATTCAGAAGATATTAGGAATTTCTCGCGAATGACAACTGAGGTTTTCTCCAACTTGCTAAATTTGTTGTGGACTGACATTGGCGAAAAAAACATGGTTATGCTTGAAGCTGTGAGTGCTGAGGAAAGGTTGATTGTCGTGATTGGTTCGGAGAGATCCTCTTGGTAGACACGACCCATTCACCAGGAGAAGTGGTGGGCCCAGTTCTGTCCCCACCCTTCCACCCTAAAGCCGATGGAAATCTCTTCTGACCTAGACGCCACTCCAAAACGTGACCAGAAGTGCTAGCTTACAACACCAGATTTCAGGGTCTGACAGAGATTGGATCCAACTTTGGGTTCAAAATCTGGTTGTGTAAAGAGGCCTTAAATGGGAGGTTGTGATGGGAGGACCAGCGACTAACGTCATTGCCTGAAAAGGCTCATTTCCTATCTCTCCTTGAACCTTCCAGAAAATCTGATGAATGCTAGTATTGTACTCCAGTCTGGTGCCGTCACTGAAGTAACTCTTGACACTGATATGGCACATAGGGGTGACACTCACTTCAATTTTCACTTGTATTTCCATCACTCAAGTTTCACTTGGTATTCCCATCTTCGTATACCTAAATTCCATCTTGTTTTCCTTCAGCTGTTCGTTAACACAAGAAATTTCGAAATCAATTCGTAATTTAAGAAGAAGGATATCAATTAAAATCTATTTTCACAAATTTTCGCTGGTTGGACAAAGCAATAACTACTAAGTTACTGACGATTTAATTACTACCGAAATCGATTCACCACTAAAACTCTTTTTAATTTTGTGGAAATAGACAGCGTTTTTCATCTACGTCCTATTCTTCTCGTTGAAATTGGTTGCGAGTGGCTGTTTAAGTAATAAATTAGTAATTACAGGAATCTATTGATGGTCTTGGGAAATTTAAGATGCATCATTGATGAATTAAATTATTGTTTGAGGATTAAGGGCTAGTTTATCGAAATCCCTATGAAAACGCAGCTAATAAGGACGTTGAATATTTATTTTTAGTGTTCTTTGTAGCCCAGGCAGTGTGGCACGGCCAACATCTCGAATCTTGCGTTCTTCTGAAAAATATGAATGGTTTAGTTGAAGTGTTGAGTATAAAGTGTAATGAATTATTATTCACAACACATTATTATTCCAAACACTCATAAATGACTTTGAAAACACAGTAGCAGAAAACGAACCTAACAGGAATAGGAATGAGCGGTAAGCATAATGCGAACAACTAAAACGATAAGAAAATTCCTTCCCCTAGCGTTGGGTCGGGTAAACCTGGGCTTCATCTCCACTTTTATTTTGTTTAGTTTTTTCCTTTTTATCTAATGTTCTGCCCCCTCCGCCTTTAAGTGGGGATTATTTTTTAAAAATAGTCCGGACACGTCGAAATGTGAATTTGTAGGAAAACAAAACTGGCTGTGATCAGCTGACAAATATGAAATGGTTAAGCAGCGATATGTAGGTCAGACAGTTTGAGCAATAGGAAACATCACTATTTGATCTGGGATTCAAAAGCTAATGGCGGATTGAAATCAACCTCTCAGTTCGCCTGGAGTTGGACAGTAGTAGCTATCGTAAATAGCACCTCACTCTACATCCAGTCATTAACTTTGATGGTTAATTAAACTATCTAACATGTGTAAACCATAAAATTGGTTTGGTGAACTAGTCCTAAGTCTAGTAATATCGGTTCGACTTGATTTTCCAGCTCTGTACTATAGTGGAAGGACAAATCGTTATGAGAAAGCTCAATGAGATCCAAACCAGGAACATGGTAAGAGCAGCTGCGACTCCAGCTTTTGAGAGAAAGAATAAAATCATGAGTTCAGTGAGTTTCATTGTCTAATTCAAATCTATTATGCCAATATTTGCTAACAAGTTCTCGAATTTTTCATTTCATTAAATAATGATAACTTTAATTTTAGTTGGCTAACGTGAGATTCGAAGGGGATCCCCACGTTGAAGAATTTGGCTTGCAAATTTCCCAAAACATGACGGAAGTTGAAGCGAGGGTGTTGAATGCTCCATCAGTCCATTATTCAAACGTATGTACCTTTCAATCTATTTAAGCTTTTCCTTGTAACATCAATATAGTTAAGAATACGTTTTAGCCTTTTGGGCGAGAGACAGGTCCTCATGGCTTGAAAACCCTTTCGAATATGCAACAATTTATGATTGAAATTTGGTTTTTCTACTATTTTGTAGTGGCAGACAGAGATTCTCTCACTTAGAATTAATAAATTTTCAAAGTCTTATCTTACACCTTCTAAATTGAACACCCATTTTTGGCTTTTCTTCAAAACTACAAACCAAAGTTTTTGAAACTTTGGTCCAAAATCGTGTATGGACTGAGTGTGGTCCTTATTCGTCGGAATTACTTTGGAAATGAGACTGGTTTTGTTTCTGATCATGTATGGATCTGTAGAATAGATTATTGAATTTATGCAGGGTGTCCCGCGAGTTGTTCTGCCCTTCCTTAAATCGACCAAATAGGAGTAAAAAAAAAAAAAAAATTTTTTTTTTTAATCTTCATATTTTTTGGAAGGATTCCAAATATCACATTTGTTCACCCCGCGCAAACATGCGCTTGTGACACTAACAGGCATGCAACTGTGCAGACCAAACTGTTGACATATAACATGAATGTGAACGTGAATGAACAGCCCTTCATTGTCCTACCCTATTCAACTGAGAACAGGAATCGGATGTTTTTGTAATGGGTAGTACAACCGAAGGGAGGTTATAGTTGAGGGCCCCTCAATTCTTGAAGAGATGGATCGGAAATTTGAGCGGACCATCAAAAAAGGCTTCAGTTCAGCCATCACGTGGGTGACGCTCTTCATCGCGACCACAAAATAAAACGAAAATGATTATTCATAAACATGGAATTGTTTCATCGGATTTATATTTATTTATTATTATTATTTAATTTTCCAGAGAAGGTCTGTTCAAGTCAATAGAGGAGTTTGGATGTCGTCTGCATTCATAAGGCCTGGCAATCTCGATAATTGGGTTATCTACTGCTGCGAAAGAAGGGTCAGGCCTTCCGATTTGACGTAAGATTTATTAATTTTTGTTTACTTCTAAATCCATGTTTTTTTTTCTTAAAATGTTGTGTGTATGTAAATCTTTTGTACACCAGGGTTTACCATTCGCGTATAAAACATCACATCTGGCATGTGCCCATCCAGGGCCACGTGGCATAGAGGTTCCGATCATTGGGCGCATATGACGCGAGCGCAGAATTCCAGATTGATCCCATTGATCTCTCATTGGATTTCGGCCTTCAACATCGGGATTGTTGTTGGTTTGTTTTCGTAAACCATTGACTTGACACGCACCCATAAAAAATAAGTCGCAAGGCGTCAAATCACATGACCTGGCAGGCCATTCTTGGGTCCCACGCATTGAGATTATGCTTTGTGGGAGCTTCTCCCCCAATAAAGCCAAGGATTCACGTGAGGTGACACAAATTGCCTCGTCCTGATGAAACCATAAGTTTTCAATTTCCAAACCCCCCAATAAAGGCCATAAACACTGGGAAAGCGTGGTTCTGTACCTCTCACCATTCACAGTGACAGTGACTCCGTTGTCGTCTTAAAAGAAAAATGGACTGATTACTCCATCTGCCGAGAAACCACACCAAACAGTTGTGCGTTGTGGATGCATCGGATGTTCGGTAAACACACAGATTTTTCGTGCCCCAAAACCGGCAGTTCTGCTTGTTGACAAAGCCGCTGAGGTGAAAGTGTGCTTCATTGGAGAAAATTATTCTCTTTGTTAAGTTTTCGTCCTCAGCTTGGTGTTCCAGTATCCTTTGTAAAAAGTTTTAATCATTTGGATTCTTTGCTCCTTCGGTCCATCACGACAAACAACAAAACTTTTGTAAAACAAATTGTCGGATGACTAATTGTTATGAGAAGAGATAACGATAATCAACAATTGAGGACGTAGCTGGAAGAAGGGGGTTTCCGATTCCTTGACACCTGAATTGGCAGCCCTGAAAATTTCATCCAAATATCTTGCTCCATAATGTTGGTAGGATTGTTTTTTCAATCTGCTCGTTAACTCATTCTTCCAGAGAACACTATTTCACGGGTGATTCTTCTCCTTTTTCTCTAGTCACGGTTTTGGAAGGTGAAATATTATTGTTTTGAGAAGTTAGGGGTTTTTTTTTTTTTTTTTTTTTTTTCTTACAGCAAGAGTTTATAGTTTTTTACAGTTTTTCAATATGTGAAGTTTTGAGAGTTTAGATGACCAGTTTTTTCCCGTCCTATGTTCAAGAATATGAATATTATCTTTAGCAAACATAATGAATCAGTATCATCTATAGGTGCTAGATTGGTTACAAAAATGTTTGAAAAGATGTTCTGTGAAAGAAGGGGGTAAGAAAATGGCGTTCTCTGGAAAAAGGGGTTATAACATGTTTTCGAATTTCACCAATCTAGATGAAACTATGAAGCTCATTGATATACTCCATGTTCTTTTTTTTCTTCATGAATAGTCTTTCAAATCAAATTAAATGTGGATGATGTCAAGGGTAGCCAGTGGAATACAGTGCAGCATTAGAAAAACTTAGATGGTCGATATCTCGAAACATTGTTTTGGCTTATAACCCCTTCTTCCAGCTAAGTCCTCAATTCATGGCTGCCAACCATCTTGACAAAAAATGCCGGGAGATTTAAATTCGTATCTACTTCTGGAACACCCTGTATATACAGGGTGTCCCACGAGTTGTTCCCCCCCCCCTCCTAAAATCGTCCAAACGGGAGTAAACAAAAAAAATTTTTTTTGAATCTTCATAAGTTTTTCCAAGGATCTCAAATATCATATTTGCGCACCCCGCGCATCTACGCAATCTTGCGCAACTTACACTAACTTTCTTATTTTAAATGGGAACCCCAATTTTTTCATTGCAGATTCGGATTCTACTCAAAATTTCATGAAAATTTGACCCCTCAATAAATTTTTTTGATTGCGCGCAACCGGTTCAGCGAGCACGCAAAGTTGCGCAACCCCAAAATTGTCAAATAGTGGATGATGGTGAACTTTAAAGTGTGGCACATTAATTTTCATTGTTTTTTTAACGCTGATTCACGTGGTGCTATCCGTTTCTTGATTCGGCTCAATTTTTGCGGAATAATGACCTAAATTTGGTTATTTCTCGTGAAAAAATCATCTTTTTTTGCGCGTGTGTTTGGACCATAGCAGCCCTTTCTTCCATTGAATAACGCGTGGTAGGAGCACGAGGCATGATGACAATGATGTCGCAGACAGAACTAAGGAAAGTGAGCTGTGTCCAGTGGATGAGTGGACAAGGCGGAGTTTTATCGCTTTCATGGTTTGGCTAGAAACATCAACTCTTATCAGATGATCTTTGGTTGTGTGTAGTTCAGGCACACTTAGCTACCTCGAAAGGTTGTAAACAGAAGAAACAAAATACTTATCTGATTATTCAAAGGTCACTGTAACGGCAGCTAATTTATGCCGACTTTCAACTCTCAGATTAAGATGATTTTTCACTTGACCACTGAAAAAGGTTTCAATCTCCTATTTTTACATTTTTCAACCGGACCTCGAAAACTAATCCCCGTAAAAATCTGAAAACAGGCGCCTAAGATTTAAAAAAACGGACGAGAAATAACCAAATTTAGGTCATTATTCCGCAAAAATTGAGCTCAATCAAGAAACGGATAGCACCACGTGAATCAGCGTTAAAAAACAATGAAAATTCATGTGCCACACTTTAGAGTTCACCATCATCCACTATTTGACAATTTTGGGGTTGCGCAACTTTGCGTGCTCGCTGAACCGGTTGCGCGGGGTCAAATTTTCATGAAATTTTGAGTAGAATCCGAATCTGCAATGAAAAATTGGGGTTCCCATTTAAAATAAGAAAGTTAGTGTAAGTTGCGCAAGATTGCGTAGTTGCGCGGGGTGCGCAAATATGATATTTGAGATCCTTGGAAAAACTTATGAAGATTCAAAAAAAATTTTTTTTGTTTACTCCCGTTTGGACGATTTTAGGAGGGGGGGGGGGGGGGGACAACTCGTGGGACACCCTGTATATATTTGTGTGTGTGCCATATATAGCTTTACGGAAACAGCTTTTTATCTTACTTTCAACGAAACCAAAATAATGTCGGCAGTGTAAGCGTATGAAAACAATAAGCCTGTGTAATGGGTGAGGCGGAGCTAAACAACACCGTTAATCTTCAAGTTATGTATGGTTCAAAAATTGATGTGCTCTGATGTGAGCAAATTACAGTTTTTATTCAGTCTATTGGACTCAAACTTGCTTCCCGAGAGCTCTTCATTTATTTTGATTGTATTAAATACAATTATAATTAGAGATTTTTGGCCATAAAAATCAAAAATTGATATAAAAAAAAGTGTTTGCTGATTTCGTACGGTTGAGATTTCAAACATATTACCGCTCTTGTTGACCCTCCTCAGATTTAAATTTTTGGTATGCTTAATAATAAACAATCTTCATGTGTATATAAAAGATCTGTTGGCTCTACTATCATGGTCGGGCGTTCCAATGTTTCCAAATAACTTGCTAATTTGTTGTAAAAATATTTAGGAATCTGGAGAATAACTTGATTCAGGTTGGCCGCAATCTCGGAATGACTATCTCCAAGGCTGTAATCACAAATCTCAAGAGCGATAACGTTAGAGAAGTTGAGAGAGATTTTGCAGATTTTCAAAAGAAGGGTGTTCAACTTTTGTTCGTGATCCTCCCAGACAGAGGGAATGTAACATACGGTGAGTATTTTGCTCCTAGAATACTGTGCTGGACTATAGAGGAACCACCTTTGAGGTGATTATTTTCCCGTTTAGTCTCATAAATTAATTTAATTTTGAATACATTTTATTGTCAAGCTCGTGTACGATTTCATACGACAAACTTGACTTATCAGAATTTCCATTGGAACAGATTCAAAGAATTTTGTTTTAATCTTCATTATATTATTTGAGTAGTTTTCGAATACCCAGTCTTAATCTAATATTGGTTCGATTTTATTTTCACAGCTAAAATTAAATTATGTGCTGAGACGCAAGTTGGCGTGCTTACACAATGCTTGAAGACTAGAACTATCTCAAAACTGAATCCATCCACGACCACTAATATTCTTCTAAAGGTCAATGCAAAAATCAACGGAATTAATCACAACATTGATCCCGCATTCTGGTGAGTCCCATCCCTCTGAAAGGTTCTCTTTTAGGTTCATTTGCTCTTTGACACAATGCAGCAGAGCTGTGTCCATTCACCTGAATAATCGTTCACTGCTGTGATTTGATACTTTACTCTGTGTAACTTTGCATTCACCTCTTTTATCTAACCGAATTCTGTTCAGCACAATCCTTGAGTGACTTCAAAATTTCTTATTTGAAAGTTAAGGTTTATAATTAACTGTTACGGGTTGTCATGATGAGGGGTCCTAGTGACTGATATATTCACGCGCTGTTCATAGGTACTAGATTTCCATGAACATAGCGACGACCCTGTTGTGCGTGTATTTTTTACCACTAATTTTTCGTTTACAACCTCACGTTGTTTAGGAGTGTTTGTGTGTTTCTCTAGAAAAAATTAATAGTTCAGACGAAGAGAAGCTCTCACTTCTTGTCATTTTAGTGCAGAGTACCCACCCGCACAAGAAGACGATATTGAGTGCAACCAATAAATCAAAAGAGAGAACAACTTGACGAATACCACCGCCTCTGGCGTGAACCACTGCCTCATGATGACAGATTAAAAAATATATATACTTTCGAATGTCTAAGCAAGATTTAAGGTGTAAAGGATTCGCTGCCGGCCTGTTACGTTTGGGTGTAGTGCACATGGTGACCAGGATGGAAAAAGTGCCTCCTGCTCGTCCAAACCCTTGATGACACTTGACGCCCAATAACAAAAGTCCACCCTTAAGCAAGGTGCTCATCCATCTGGAAAGTGTGTACGAGCAGCTGATTGGATAGACATCAGCTACGGAGAGGGGGAATATTTTTTCCGGAGAAGCACTTTTCAAGCGAACTGCACGCATCAGATTTTTCAAATATTTCTCGCACCCCATCTGCGCAGTTCACTGGCGCCCATAAGGATTGGCGTCAGGAACTGTAACAGCTGTGGAAGGAAACGCGGAAAACGAGTTGTTAGCTTGTGCTCGGGAAACACCTCCACCCCCTCCATTCCCTTCACAGCTTTTCACTATCTCCCCCTATTATTTCCCTACGTTCCAGATGGATGTGAACCCTGCTTTAACGTTGCCCGGGGAATTCGGTGGTGGAGGTTGGCTGATGTCTCCCAGTGTCTTCACGAAGTGGTGAATCGTCAGATGTACTAGATGAAAAATAAGAAAATAGACGACTATCAACAAATCGAACAAGTCCATAAAGAAAAGCCATACTTATGTCCGCAGAAAAAGTACATTGGTGTTGGGAGGGAGCAATTAAAGGGAAACAACTTTGACGAACTTCCACAAAGTCATCTCTCCGTCATCACTTTGTCAATCCATTTCTGGACCTTTTTGTTGGATTATAGCCCGTTATCTTCTGATAACTAGTATCCGGAAAAAAGATTTATTTCTCCCCATAAAAACACTGTAACAATGAAATACATACATACTTACTATCTTCCCCGAATCTATATATATTGAGAGAGGGGGGGGGGGGAGGGGAGAGAGATTTGGTATGTCAGAACACCCCTGAAACTGATAACGCCTGCGCTATCTGCGGCATGAAGGAGTTAACCTGGTTAACTCTCTCCGGAGAGTTTAGTTCCTACCGAGTATCCAAAGGGTGATGACTACGTTTGGGGCGAGGCTTGTTTCATAGGGGCGCATGTACGAGCGTCCCTACAGTGAAATTAATAGGCATGAGCGTCCCCATCCCCGGGAAGCCATCATGTACGAGCGCCCCCGTCCCTTTCATCTTCGTATGAACGAGCGTCCCCGTGATCACTTGAAGGTCAGGCGTGAAAACTGTCGTGCTCATACAAAAAAATAATCAAATCGTCGAAAACCCAGAAATAATAGGTTAATGCACCAAACAGGATGGTCCTTTTTGGCAGCTATTTGTATGGAGTGAAACTTGCTACCACGTACTTCCGTTAATGGTCACACTTTCTTCAATGCGTTCTGAACGGCTTTTTCAAAATCAGCAACACGAATGGCCGGTGACAGAGTAATTTCGACTTCGGCTTAGCTTCACAATTGGATCGTCAAAGACAAAAGAGGGGATATAACCCTAATCGCATTTGTACAAATAGCTGCCAAAAAGGACCATCCTGTTTAGTGCATCAAGCAATTTTTAATGTTTTGACTAATTATAATATTTCTGGATTTTTGACTATACATTTTTTATATGAACACGAACGCTCGTACATACGAAAGTGAAGGGGACGGGGACGCTCGTACATTTTGTCAACACGAAAAAATCACGTTCACCTCCGTCGGGGACGCTCATGGTACCACCCGTTTCATAGTGGGAGTAATTGAAAATGTTCCTTATCTCAATTTGTTCTTTCTTATTTGCTAATATTTTGTAAAAACTATAACTCGTTCTCTGCTATTGAAATTCTTAGAGGGGCTTTGCTCGTAATTGTTGTGATTACACTTGTTCAAGTTAGGTAAGTTTGCCCTGTAAAAAAAATCCTTTTAATACCAGATATAGAAATAGAGGTAGGTGAGATACCCGATAGTTATAGTAATCTAGATGTGCCTCTCGACCCTAATTCCGACATATATAAATGAGTGACTTGAACACATATTGAAAAAAGTCAACACGAACCAGCTGGAGCCATTCCAACAGTTTTGGCAACAAAACAGTGACTTCCAACGTTGGCTAAGGTGATCTACGGATTATTTAGCCTAAGGGTTTTAGATGTCCGCCGTTTTAAGCCACAGTCGCCAATTCAAACCAACAAAATTCGTTTAGCTCCTAATGGATGAAACGGAACTTTTTCTGTGAAATTTTGAAGTTAATAGTTTAATTGAGACTTTGACTTGGAATAAGATTTTTTATTTTATTTCGCTTACTTGTTATGCTTTTGACAGTTATAAGTAGGTACTTAAGACTTGAAAGATTCTTATTAGCCATTCGATTTATACAGGCCCAGTTTTTTGAACCGTCCAGTGATGGTTGTTGGAGCTGACGTCACACATCCATCTCCTGATCAACAAGATATCCCTTCAGTTGCAGCTGTAAGTACAATAATTTAATTTCAATGATACTACAGATTTGTGACATGAGATTTTTCATCGCCTTGTCCTTCTTTTGTAGGTAGCTGCTTCGCACGACGCAAATGCATTTCACTATAACATGAAATGGAGACTTCAACAGCCGAGAGAGGAAATGATACAAGATTTACAAGCAATCATGAAAGAACAGCTTATGTTCTTTTACAAAAATACTAACCGTCTCAAACCAGAGCACATTCTATTCTACCGTGATGGTGTGTCTGAAGGTCAATTTAGAACGGTGGGTTACATCAATAACTTATGGCAAATCGTTTTGACTTGAAATGTTGTCCAATTACACTATTTATCCAAATTTAGCTCTGCGTAGAGGATAATGAACTAGTTTTAAAAATCGTGTGAGCTTTTCTGTACAATGTATTTCTTTCTGAATGGAGTTAAACCAATATTTATCCATAATTGCATTTAAGTTGATCACTCACTGCTAACTTGGAAATAGGTGTGGGGACACATATCCATTGGAATGCCTTGAAATCAGAATAATAAATATATTGAATACAATATTTCATCACTTACTTCGTCATTTTTTGCTACATTGCTTTGTGTTGCTACACAGGTCCTCGATGTTGAGGTTCAGGCAATTCGGGCAGCGTGTCAATCGATTTCTCCAGACTACAACCCTCCTATTACGTTCCTCGTCGTACAGAAACGTCATCATACCAGATTCTTCCCGTCCAACCCTAAAGATGGCGACCCCAAAAACGGGAACGTGCCAGCTGGCACAATCGTTGATACAGACATCGTCCATCCTACTGAGTTTGACTTCTATCTCGTTTCTCATGCCAGCATTCAGGTATGGATCTGAATCTTCTGATGTTGTAAGAGAGAATGTAATGGTATATTCGATTCGTTTTGTAAAATTTTCCAAATTGTGTTATGTACACATACTGTATGGTATTTGAAACGAGAAGAGCTCGGTTTCTCAAACATCTTGCATCCGTTGGCAGAAAGAACTCTCGTCAGTATGAGGACTGAAAATTGACTGTGAGGGGCTCACTGCAAGTCGAAGCTCAGTCAGTTTTCGTCCACGATTCAGAGGTTTTGGTCCCCGAAGTTCCCTCAAGTACCCAAAGAAAATTCGCTATAACAGAAAATGGAAGCCCTGTTTCAACTCAACCCATCCAACTCTACTTATTATGATATTGCCAGTCAGACATCCATTACAAGTTTTTTCGCAATAATTACATGGTTCAATTCTTGAAGAGCCAGAGTCTCACTGAGAGTCAGTGTGTACTGCCCTCGGAAACGCCCTTTCACTTTTGCGAGTGTGGGTGTCAGTAGTGCCTTGACATCAACTATGGGTTTGTGTGCCGTTTCTCCCATAAGGCTGTTACCATATTGGTACCTTTTAAGTGTTGGAATATTTTTTGTAGGATGTATCTCAAGGTTCAGAAAGAGAAGACAAACATATGTACACCGCTATACTCCTATAATGTAATTTATTTAAAAGAACAGATGTACCAGCACAAACTTGGAAGACGTCAGGGATCCAAAGAGTAACGTTCATGGTGGGAACTCAGACGGTAGATTAAAAATCGTGCTGCTTCATCAGAACACAACTCTCCTAGCCCAAGCCCATAACATAAGGAACAATCGTCTGCTCCACCACCATTGATGCCAGCGATTCTTCTTCTTCCTCTCGCTTTTGAAGCAAAAATGCCATTGTCAAATCGCAAATACTGTTACACCTGCTTGAAGGACAACGCAAGTTTCCATGATGACGGCAAACCCAGAACTGAGGCTTGTCAAAGGCAACTCAGCCTACTCTCACTGTTTTTTGCTCTGTTTGGGAGTGCTAAATCTCGCTTGCAGCTTGAGTCCCTTGTGAAAGTATTTTGCTAGGAAATTGTGCTAGTGTAAACGTGGCTTTATTATTCTGATTCATTTGTTGTACAATACCAGCTCTTGATCTTAACAAGGACCTGTTATCATTTGCTAATACATTCAACAACAGTATCTAAGTCCAACGTCAGCAAAGTTTGAAAATGTTTTTAGTACCGGAATAGTCAATAGATTGGCATTCGCCAACATCAGGAACAGCAATGGTTCCTATTAACTCTCCTGTGGTAAAATATAACACGCATGTATCTAGAGTCAGGTCTATGCAGTAAGTTACAAAAGGCTAGGAGGTGGGGGAAATCAACTGACTGGAGTCCGTCACCCCCACTACACTCATCTAACACTTCCCTGCCGCCTGCAAGCCCCCCCCCCCCCTGCGGGTTTTCCTCCTCATAACAGGAGCAGGAAGCGTGTGGTGGACTGGGGAAGTAGGTAGAGAAGGGGTATCAGACTGCTACTTCCCCTCTTCCCACAACCCATCAGGCGATATCTCATGCAACTTCTTAAGCTGGATTCACATCCATCTGGCAAGCTATCCCAAAAGTGAATACAAGCAGCTGATTGGTTGAACACCAACTGGGGAGAGCGAATATTTTTTCTGGGTAGGCAGTTTTGAAGCAAACTGTAGGCATCAGATTTTTCGTACCAGATGGCGCAGTTCACTACTTCGTATACAAAATGGCGTTGGGAACCAAAACAGCTGTTACAGGAAGCGTGCAAAACGAGTTGTTGGTGTGTGCTCGTCCGATTCCCCACCGTCCTCTCCACTGCTTTTTACTAGCTTCCCCTATCCGTATTTCCAAATGATCCGGATGGATCTGAACCCTCCTTTACAGTGACCCAACTATAGTGCAGAGTATTGTGAATTTGTTTTGTCGTTCATGATCGCCCAAGCTGCATGTTACTGTTACATCAACTTATTTTATTCTGAATCTTTTCGTTCTTGTGTTGCAGGGTACGGCCCGTCCTACCAAATATCACGTGCTGTGGGATGACGCCAAAATGCCCGAACAACTCTTGGAGGAAATAACCTACTATTTGTGCCACTTGTTTACTCGTTGCACCCGCTCAGTGTCTTACCCAGCTCCCACCTACTACGCACACTTGGCAGCTTTCAGGATCAGATCTTACATTGAAAAGTGAGTTCATTTAACGATTTGCTACTCCCATTATTAATGTGTAATCGTTTCTTTTCCAGATTTTGAAATTGGTATAATCAAATATTTCGGTCATTCTAAAATTATGGGTGATTTTATGTCTCTAGCCCTTGCCTGCCCTACCTACTATTTGTGCTATAAATTCGGAATTTTTTCGAGTGTATAGAACACCTTGGCCCCTACATAAATCCACGGATTTTGAGTGAAATAGCTAATTAGGTATTTATATTTGATCAACTACCCAATTGCTCACAACTCACTAATTTTATTTTTGACTGTTATTTTCAGCCAACACGTTCAACTTCGCAATTTGGATCAAGAAACGAGAAACCGCACTATCAAAGATGTGATTGTTAACAAAAATCCTATGTTTTTCGTTTAATGTCTCGATAATCGCTGGAAAATCTCGATGTTTTCGAGCGTGATCTGACATTTGATTATCATTTATAGTTTTAGTTTTGTTTCCCTGATGAATGAGAGTTGTGTTTATTAGATTCACTGTCAACTCTTTTGACTCTTGATAGACTCGAATTTCCAGCTTACCATTAGAGCCCTATTTAGTTTAAAGTGGTTCCCAACCTGTATCCTCTCATGAACCCTGCCTTTCTGTACCTATTATTCAATAACTATTATTATTACTGTTGTTAAATTAATTTTTTTTCAAAAGTACAAAGTCACTTGCAAATTTAATGAGTGGTAAGTGAAATACAGAGAAATGTAATGGGGTACTTGTTCTCCTTGCTCAGGTAACTTCAAACCAAAATGTAACCAAATCAATTTTTCCTGTGTATGCCCAGAAAGGCAGCTTTGTCCAGGCTCCAGAAACAGACTAGAAACCCAATCCTACTGAAAATCCCGTTTTCGGCAAGCGCTTTTCAAACAGTTACCTCAAAGCCTCAAAAGGCTGTCTTCAGCAATGAAAACTTCAATTTTGGTAGAAATAAATTGTCAAAATTTCTTTTTTGTTCGCACCCCTGAAGGCTGGTTTATAGTATATATTTATTCTTGTTTTATAACCTTGTATTTATTATGGATATTTGTTGGGTACCTTTAAAATGTATGCTATAATTTACAACCATTTTGTGAATTTTAATAAATTTTAAATACATTTGGATTTTGGTTTTTTGTATATTGCTTCTTCCCATAGGCCAATTATTATATGTCACCTTGGCTGTTTTAACCTGGATCTAGAGATAATATGAGCGGGAATAATTGTAATTCTTGATTCTACCACTCCTTCATACAGATGTTCTGTTGTATGTAACAGTGGATTAACAGTTGAAGAGCTTACTTTCAAACAGGCACATATCCATTCCGACAAAATGTTCAGGAAGTGAACAAAAAAAAAAAAAAAAAAAAGAAAAAAAAGTTTGCAGATTAGTGGAGATGTTTTTCTGCAGTTTCTCATTGGAGTAATGTGTGAGAAGGCACAGATAAAGATGCCTCAGAATATGAATCAATTTTCTCCAAAACACGAGGCTGTATATCCATTTTCACTTTGGAAATGTGCCCTTTTGATCAAAACTCATGGATTTGAGCCTTTTTGAAAGAAAAAGAATTCATACTCCATTCTGTAGGTTTTATTGAAAACTTCACCTGACTCCATATTTCCATTTGTCATGCCTGCCATCTATCGAGTCTCGTGTAAATATCAACGTCTAGACGAAAGCGCAATGCTTCTTTTTGGATATGTGCCTTTTTGAAAACCCACGACTTATCGCCTGACGAAATTCGGAGGATGTGCCAGTTCGATTGCAAGGCACCGAAAAAAATGTAGGGGACGGATTTGTTACCTTTTGATGCAAACACATAACTCTAGCCCCGGAATTGACGTGGATGTGTTCTGTTTTGTTCGGAAATTATAGGGGGATCTAATTCAACTCAAATGCAGAGATAGAAAACGTCTGCCAAGTGGGTTTGGCACATAGCTTCCTCGTATCCATAACATGACTGTATAGATCATTGAAAATTATTATTGACTAAAGAACTTCTTTCAATTAGGCAAAGTAAATATTGAATTAGGGTAAATTTATTGTTATGCAGGAGCATAACTTGAGAAAATAAAGGTAGGCATGTTCAACTATTGAACAAACTATAAAATATACCTAATAATAAAAATTGACATTGACGCAGAATGGATAGATGACTGAAGTGATAAATAATTATTATGACATTTCTAAAAATAAAATATAAGCATCGTTCAATGACGGATCAAATAATGTTGGGTTGCAAAGTACCCAACTACCGTCATCCCTCCGCTGTACAACGTCCAGAAAAAACTTCAAGCTCGAGGCTAAAACTTTATTTTCTCTTTATTACTCACGAGGACCATCTTTACACCAGTCCGAACAATCGCTGAAGATTTCATCGAAATCAGCCATGAACTCCCGGAGTTTTGCTTGTAACTAGGATTTCACGTTTGCGGATGCGCAGAGGCTACTATTGATTCCGAGGGTCATGAAACTCATAGGGGACCATCTACACATCAAACCGAACAATCCCTGAAAATTTCATCGAAATTGGACAAGAACTCCCGGAGTTATGCGCGTAACAAGGATTTCACGTTTGCGCGTGCGCAGAGGCTACTATTGATCAGGGGGTCATGAAACTTATAGGGGACCATCTACACATCAAATCGAACAATCCCTGAAAATTTCATCGAAATCGGTCAAGACTCCCGGAGTTATGCTTGTAACAAGGATTTCACGTTTGCGCATGCGCAGAGGCTACTATTGATCCGGGGGTCATGAAACCTATAGGGGACCATCTACACCCCAACCCGCACAATCCCTGAAAATTTCATCAAAATCGGACTATAACTTCGTGTAGTTTTGCCCGTAACAAGGATTTGCTGACAGACACTCAGACAGAAACGCAACCAAAATTGTTCAGAAAGGTCTAAAACGCAAAATGCGAGTGGAATTTTTAATTTTGGAGACAAAAAAATTTTCGCATTCCGAAAGTGAAAACAATGCTTCCGCTACCTTGGTAGACTCGGAAGCAAAATTGAGAAAAGAAAATTTTTCCCCCAGATTTGGATATGTGCCTTTTTGAAAGTAAGCTCCTCAATTGTCAATTCGTCTTTTAGCGAGCCATTTCAGCTCACATTTTCTTCCTTTAATTTTGCATTTAGAAATTTGCTACAGCTTCAGGGTGAGTTGAAAGTGCCCTCAGGATATCTTGAAGATGAAAAGGGTTTCACAAACAAACAGAGTAGTTCTATGCATTTATTAATGTAAAACTAAGTGACAAAACAACTTATGAAAGACTATACGAGTGACAGCGGCTTCGCCTTGATACATCTTATTAAAAAAAAGAGAAATATTAATCCGAAAAGCATTACTGCCGAAAAGATGTTGGTATCGATTTGTGCTACTGGGAAAAAAAGTTACATCGTTTCAGTCTAACATTATGCTTAATAGAAGAATATGTACGTTTATTAAAATAGGATTCCTTACTAAGCTTACACTTGTACCTTCTGAGCTCGGAAGATTGTTTAATAATTTTAATTAGAAAGGTAAATCCACTGTGTACTGCAGGTATCACGTGAAAAAATAAGACAAAAAAAAAAATAAATAAATAAAAATGTTCCTACTATATAGCACGATAACAATATTAACAACAAAATAATAAGGTACTCACTATTTGTGACAGTGTTACACAACAAATCAGTAAATTATCTACAATTAATAAATAACATTTTTTTGATTAAACGAATGCAAAAATCAGTAATATGAGAAGAAAAAGTTAAAATATACAAGGGAAACTAAAACGGACGGCAAATTGTAGGTTTGCATGAAACCAACACCGAATCAGAGAACGAAAAACAACTTCTCTCAGTCAAACATTTACAAACAACTAAACCACAGAAAGATGGGTGCGATTCATCAATAAAAAATATGTATGTAGTTACTTGGGATGGGTAAGAAAGATTGAATTGAATAGCAAGACACGTTCCATCAGGACAAAATAACTTGTAATGATTTTTATTCGGAATTTGTACTTTCTATATTCGCAAAGGTACTTATTGAAATGTATTTTTAATAAAATCGCCCGAAAATGTCTAAGGCGCTAGGAATATCTTTAAAAGAGCTCTTTCACGAAACAGGTACAATATTTTCAACGTTAGTCACCACGTATCCTTTGAAATTCAGCAGATATGTAAAGCTTCCACTCGAATACCACGACGATCTTGCAGACATAAAACCACACGATGACCGTCAAATTTGGGATTTTTTTTTTTTTTTTTTAATAACTAGCGAGTGTTTCGGCTGTGTAAAAGGAAGTATTGAAAGTCTGAATAGTTAGATCGGTTCATAATAAGATCTAGGCAGGTACCACGTTCATGACTTAACGATCACGTAGCCTACAGAAGAGCTAGGATAAGTAACCTACAGAAGGCATCATTATCATGAAGGCATCGGATGAAAGGCAAATTGATTTTAAAAAATGGAAAAAAAAAACTCCAATCAAAGGAACCTAATGGGAATTGTCAGAAAATAATCCATAAAACAACCGTCGCAATGTCTTCAAGGTTGACAATTTTATAGTGGATGGTGTTCTTGAAATCTTGCATACCTTATTTTGCATCTTGGATGAAATGAATGGTTTGTTAATTTACTGGAAATTAAATCGAGGCGGCAAGGTATCGGCGTATGGGGAGAACACTATGAGAATCTAACCTTGTTTGAGCAACCCCGTACCGAAATCTGATTGTGAATACCATTTCTACATACACCGACTTATGTCGCAAGTTTTTCTACGTTCATAACCTATTACATTCCAGGCACATTTTTGTTCATGTTTCTCTCAAAATCACTAAAACCCATCACAGTGGTAGCCCTTTCCTCTAAGTTAGTACTCGAAACTAATTTACCTACGAAGAGTGTAGCAGGTCTTCTTATTTAAATAGACCAATAGGAAATCTTTAACTATTATACGAAGGCTTGGGGCAGCAAGTTTTAGGCACTACATATGTTAGAAGGAATATCTCACTTGACGAATGAAACTTGAGTTTTTGTACAGTAAAACTGAACCAGAGGGGGATCCCCCGGTGTTGCAGTAGGGCGCGAAGAAGGCCCGGTGTTGGAATATGTTCCATGGAACGTCTAGCAGCTCAAGGTAGAGTGAAGGTAATGTGGTGGTGTTTGGTGTCCTCTTTTCATAAGATTTTCCACTGGAGGACGGACGTGTCTTTGCCACCGATGGACACCAGCCTGGTGTCGTCGTTGAGGAAGGCCACGTTGGTCACGTGGGAGCTGTGCCCCCCGTACGTATGGCACAAAGACTGAAAACGATGGAAACGGAGGTTAGTTTTGAAGTGAAACAATAAAGATGCACGACGATTGTGCGACGAAGACGTGCCAACGAGATGAGGGTTGGTGTTGGAAGTTTTTAGTGTACTGAATCCAAATCTGAAACCCTCTTTTAGCGATCAGGTCTAGTTTAGAGATATAATGGGTAAAACAGTATGTTATTTTAGGATTTGTGAGGGTGATGGAATGGTATAGTTGTCCCTTCCAATGAGCTGGATGCATTGATAATGCTCTGCCACGCTCAGAGGATGAATCAGACGCTTGCAGGCGTCCGGTTCATCTCCCAAGGCGACAGATTCTAAAATCGGGAAGGGGCCAACTAACCATATCCATCACACTCCCAGGGCTCTGAGAAAAGCCGGGGGGGGGGGGGGAAGAGGGGCATGAACGGAATAGTGATTCTCATTCTGGGGGTGGGGGGATCGCAGTGAGTTGGGCAGGGGAATGTCAATTATAAAATTGATCACATTAAAGGGCATACAGCCACAAAGGGGGAGTCGCGAGTGAATAGGGGCAGGAGGATGATCAGGACATTTAGCAATAAAAGGGTCAATAGACGTAACCACGCTCTGCTACCATGTGAGGGTGATGGAATGGTATAGTTGTCCCTTCCAATGAGCTGGATGCATTGATAATGCTCTACCACGCTCAGAGGATGAATCAGACGCTTGCAGGCGTCCAGTTCATCTCCCAAGGCGACAGACTCTAAAATCGGGAAGGGGCCAACTCACAGATTCCTCACTCACATATCCATCACAGATTCCTTTAGATATATGAAATCTTGAGTCGTATTTCTTCTCTCATAATATTTTAAATACCAATGTGCTGAATAATCACGGTCAATCAGCTATGTTTATACACATAATCCATTTTTTATTTGACGTTAACAGCTCAATTTATCATTACCACCACCTGTAATGATCTCATTTCTACTTCATCTCTCTTAGATGGTGGGGCGTGCATTTTTTTTAAAAAACCATCACAGAAATGAAATTACATACATGTCTTCTAAAGTGAACGTAATGCCTTTATTGTTAGTATTATTAGCACAACTCACTTTGGGCTGAATAGCTGGGTAAGAATAAAGTTTGACTTTGGAGAAATCATCAGCTGTGGCGAGGAGAGTTTTGCTATGAGAAACGCAACAAGCGTTCACGTCAGTGCCGTCAGCGGACTCAGGCCAGATCCCTACAGACGTGAATGACAACGTGCAGTTGTGAGTCGCCCATTCAACGTCTCGCATTTTCGAGGGCTGGGGGACTTGACGGCAGACTCCGGCGTTCCCTGCACAAGAAAACATATTGGTAAGTAAACCTTGCATTACATCGACGTTGTTTTGTGCAGCTCTGATATGACCACACTTATAAACATTACTAAAAAACACTTATGAATACTTTTTAAGGTTAGACCGAATGCTAAATCGATCAAAAAAGCACGAATATCGGCTGAGAACTGTAGCGCTTGAATTGATCCTCCATCCTCCGCATGAACACCACAATCAAAATTTCCGTGGTTTATTACACTGCTATTTTATTGATGTTGTTGATATTATTTTAATCCGATTATCAAGAGTAGGATCTGTGAAGTGGGCACTTTGATTTGAAGTTTCCCCTCTGTGTAGTGATCACGAATTTCTCCCCATTTTTTTTCTCCGTTCTCTGCTCCATGTGCGCCTCCACCATTTTTCTTGCCACATGCACGTACGCTCTTCTTCATTCTTCTGTACCTCCCATTCCTACCAGAGCAACCCACTAGACCATCTGTTTTTGTACGGTCAAAAGTTTGCTCATTTTCTCTCTCCAACTATTCACTTTTATCTATCTCATAAGTTGTCCATCTCTTAAACTCCAGAAAACACAATTATATAGAAACGGGCTACTTATTTGTTTTTGGTTTATTATTCAATAATAAACCATTGTAATCGCTCTTGAAAAAAAAAAAAAAAAAAAAAATAAACCATGCTAACCCCCCCCCCCTGAAAATTTAATGGTTTACGTTTCAAAGGGTGTAGAAACCAAATCTGTAATAAAAATGTTTCCTTCCGTCCGCCGTACGGACGATTTCTCCCACACGGCAGAAGCAAAAAAGCTGAAATTTTCAGGAAAAATCGATGTTGGTCCGACGACGCCCCAATTCTTTAGCCAGCTCTCTCACTTAATTTAAAGTGCCCTTCAAGGGTTGTCAAAGTTTTGTAAAATCCCTAAAAACATCAAAAAAAGTCAAGGCGGCCTAAATTTGGACTCTTTTTGAAGAACTTTCCACGAGGAATCGAATGAGCCCCTCCTCAGGTCCGTAGGTCAAACCATTCCCGATGTATGGCCCGATTTATGGTGCCAACATTTGAGTTATTTTGGTTTATTATTGTTTTTTGTTTTTATATCAGTAACCTAGTGATGTAGTAATGTGGATACTGGAGTTAACTCCTAAAAGGCTTTGTAGCCAATACACGGGTTGAAGCATTCTGATAACCATTAAAAAAAAAAAAAAAAACGCTGCAAATTCTTTTACTGGGGTTTATTATTCAATTGGCATGCGTTCATGATTTGAATTTCTACTAAGCTTTGGAGTGTGATTATTGAATTTCAGGAGGCACACAAATATGATCAACTGATCAATCCAAATAGGTATTTTAGTTGAGAACCCATTTACGTGCTCTATGCATGTCTCCTGAAATTCAATAATCGCTCTATCACCAGTGGCACACGCACACTCCAAAGCTTAAGTTTTTTCACAAAGAGTTTCTTTCATTTCATTTCTGCTTTTGGTATCCGACAACTTGTTGTCTAGTGATCCACGTAGGATGGTTATGTAGTACAGAAATAATGAACGTTTTTGTTACAATTTGCAGCGTTGTTAATTTCAGTGCTACGGTTTGATTTTTCTGTGCTTTGAAAGTTCCATTAGAGAATATTTTTTGTGCCTATCGTACCTATCACTAGCACAATCTGCGAAGGAGCACTATCTAATATACAAATAATGAAACCTTATGTGGTAGTAGTTATTAGCGTTTTTTAAAATACCTGAGAGGCGATTATGATCAATTCTAGGTTGTTTATAATTGGATGTCATCATGGTCTTTTTTCAATTGACATTTATTTACGCCCTTAAGGCAATTAGGAAAATCCCAAGTGAAGGGAGGCTTACACACCCATGTCTATTTTGAGATAGTTGAGATATACACTAGAAAATGCACTTACAGAACAAAACTTCATAGTCGCCCGAGTTTGACCTTAGATACTGGCTGTCTGTCGACCAATCCAGGTGAGTGATGAAACTTGAGTGTCCCTGTAAGAAAAAACCAACCAGGAAAATAATTAACAACGTGATTTCAAAAATCAAATTCGTTGAAATAGCAACTACTCTATGGCACACACATGATAACACGGTTCACAGATCAGCGTTATCAAGATCCATCGCAGTGAACTGTTGAGGATATTGTGAGTCTAGAGTTTCCATTTGTATTTACAACAGGACACGTGGGACGTGGCAAAGTCGGTGCACTGCATGCAGGAACACTCTTATGTAACATCACCGTTTTTCAGAGACGAACGGTGATGAAAACCAGCCAACGGCATTCTGGTCAGTGAATGAAAATGTGATTACTCGATCGACATGCTTGTGAAAGAAATTGACTCCAAAAACGTTCAAAGCCACAGGGAAAAGATCACTCAAAACACTGAGTATTACCTAATCAAATCAATTTCTACTGAAGTGTATCAACAGAAAAAAATCTATTGTTAAAAATTAGGATGGGAAAGGGGTAGGCAGGGTAGTGGGATTGTCTAATGCAAATTTCCCGCAGCTAAAGGACATGTTGAGCAATTAGATGCAGGGAAGTTTGCAGAATCTAATGACAGGGGAACGAGTGCTAAAAAAATCAAAACAAAAATCAAATCTTGTTAAATTCAAACTAAATGATCGCGCTTTCGACCCACCAGAAGTGTGATCAGAGTGGATGTTGTTTTTCTCTTCTTCTTCTCACTCTTCGTTGTCAGCAAGGAACAGATAACATGAGATGTTTTTAAAATTCTGATTTAATTCGAGTTATCTTCATTTAGTTATTGAGATGTTAATATTTGTAAGGCTGAGAAAGCCGCCAGGTATGGTTAGGAGGACACTAATAATTCAATATATTAATAATGGAGTTGTAGTGGGCACGGAATACCAAATAGCGACAAGGTAGCTCGCAGATGAAAGCTGAAGAAAAATCATGGGTCACGATTTTTTCTACCTTTTACTTGGAAAATTTGTCCTAGCTTGTAAAACTTCTTTGGTGAGTTTCTAGTCACCAAGGTGCAGAGAGTGATTTGTTTATGATTTCGAAATTACTGTTTATAAAAGATGCGCCCAAGGTTTTTCAAAAAACTCCATTTGATCTGAGGGGTTTCTCACTCTGCACTCTGCAACGCCATAAGATCTGCCAGCCTCGCCCAATCTACCAGCTTTTCTCAATTTCAAGGAAACATTTCATTACTTTTAGCGAATTTTGGAAAAAAGAAATTTGTACTGAAGTCCACTACTTGCTTATTCAATGTTCTAATTCTAACTCGCAAATCAACTACCGCATTATAATATTTTACTGCACACCTATTGGTTGACGATTTTTTCGAAATAGCGTTGGTATAGGCTCAACAAACTCGTGGTAAACTACCAATGAAATTTTCTTACGACAATATTACTTGAGTTATAGAACGATTGATTGAGTAATAACTATTGCTCAAGCGCATAATACTGTTTGACACATCAGAAACACGGTGACTACTGATTTTTATGAAATTGTCAGGAGTTATGCGGGTTAGCTCATATTTTCCAGTTGTTTATTTTCATGCTTCAAACATCAACGGTTTCCTGAGTTAGAGCATTGGACTGTGAATCATTACAGAGTTTTTGCAAGGAAAACATGTGTATTAGGACGAGGAAACTTGGACCTTTTCGTTAATTCGCGAAGACGTTTTTGCGAGAAAAAGACTTAAACTCGGAGCACTTTTTCTTTCTTTTGGCTCGATATTTCATTTCGTCATAATATAAGAAGCTGCAAGTCCATCATTTTAATTCTCCGAACAATGATGTGATACGGATGATTTTAACGACACCATAAAATCATGTTTCGTGAGAGAGAAACGAATTGATTAATCATTTTTACTTGTCATATTCCAAGATTTCTGTTCTTGATTTTGAATGGAGTCTCCTTAGTAAAGAATTGGAAGGTCGCACTCGATATCCACTAGGAGAAGAGAGATTTGTACACCATAAAACCTCCAGAACTTTAAAAATGTATTGAGCCCCGATGAGCACAGAATCCTCGAAATAAAGTTTTTATTACCATTTTTTATATTAATTTACGAAGAATCGAACGGGCTCGCCCAATCGCATGACTTACTTGACTCGCTCAAACAAAAACTTTGACAGAAAATTTAAAAAAAAGTCAACATGAGTGTGAATGAAAGGATCGAACCAGCCCATATGTATCGTAATTCTATCATCAAGTTACTACAACTTTTCCTATCTTTATAACAGACAAGAATGTTTTATTTAAGTCAATCAATTTCCTCTCCCTTAGTGCCCGCATTCCAGAAAGTCAAGGATTCCAGGAAGTTCTCAAGAATTTTTTGAATTCGTTGGAATAGTCCTCCTCATTGTATTGTTTAGTTATTTAATTGCTTAAATTATTTTGAAATTTAAGCAATTAAATGAGCATCAAGTAAATAAGAGAAAAAACCTTTATTAATAATTATATGGGGTGGAATGTTGGAATAGTTGGGGTTGTGAAAAGTATAAATTGATATGCCAAAAGATCGAATTGGTATGCCAAAAGTTGAAATTGAGTCGCCAAAAGTTGAAATTAAGATGCCAAAAATATTGAAATTTATTTGTGCCAAAGGTTCAGATTAGTTTGCCAAAATTTTCAATTTGATAATATGCCAGAAATTCAAATTGATTTTGCCAAACTAATCTGATTTAATTTTTTACTAACTGTGTGTGTGTGATTTCATTCAAGTAAATTAATTAAGAAAACTGCTTTTAAACGATGTACAGCTATTTAAACCAATTTTAAATTTGTTGACAATGTTTTTGTATTTTCTATAGTTTTTCATGTTAATGATTAAATACACGTTTTAGCACAGTTTTAATTTCTGAATGATTTGGCTCATTAATTGTTCCGAGTAATATTCTTCTGAAAACATAAATCAACGATAAACAAATAATGTTACGATTGAAAGTAGTTTTTTGATATTGTTAGCACATTGTTTTTCATTTGAGCATATTGTCAGAAACACAACTTGTCCAACAAACTCCCCTCCACCAATCCCAAGTTAATTTAATTTATGTATTTTTATTTAGTTATATTCTTCAATTTCATATTCTTATTCATTTGCTTCTCAAATTATATTGTAATGACCGTAATTAGCTAAGAACACAATCTTTGATATTACAGCAATACAAGAGATGACACATTATCGTTGATAATTATCAAGTTGTTTCTAGATTCAATTTTTAAAATGTTTAGGGCAGAAAAAATTATTGATACTTACAGCGCAACGGCCAATACGGTTGTACCGTCTAGCAGTGTCGCCAACTTGATAAATGTAGATGTTGTTATCCCTGGAGCCAATGGCTAGCAACTCGCCATTAGGGGAGTAGCTAACGACCTGCCAACATTTAAGGATGACCATCGTCATGAAACCACTTACAATGAACTATACAAAAGTAGATAACAGATAGAATGTCGATTGCTGTACAATATCAATTTAATTCCTTTTACAGCGTATTGTTATCGTAACTTCACTTACTGCAGTAAGCAGGATTACGATTTACAATTTTTCATTTCATCGCTAAGGGCATACAATAAGAAGAAGGGATATTGGCTGCACCAAGATGTTAGCTGAAATAGGTAGTTCCATCAAACTGGCTGAAAACCACCTGTGCAGACCAGTAGCAGTGAAGACTGTTGGTGTCAATTGAGTTTAAGAAGAGTACTAAGATTGCATTCAGAATTATGAAAAGAGTTCCAAAATGAGGAACATTTTGTTTGGAAAAGAAGTCCCCTCTCTTGATACTTGAGGGAGGGACGGATTCAAAAACTGAAGAATGGATTACATTACTGGAACAAAGCACGACATACAATAGGAATATGGTTTGGAGAGGTGTCCATGACCAACCAGAAGTTGTCAGGAGCAGATCTGCTTCTATGCTCCAAATTTGGCTGCTACAGACGAATGTCAGAGGATTTTTTGTTTGAATTGGAGCAGGCCTGTGAAATTGACCAATGAGTGAGCTCGAAACCTAAGACAAGGAGCACTCTCATTTCTGTGCTCACCAGTAAGAGTGCTGTTTTTATTGTAATGTTTGCTGAGAGCTCTGACCTATTTCTGTTGTTTGTTGGTTGTTATTGATGCGATTGTTTTTAGTTCAGGAGTTGTTTCTAGTTATATATGGATGTAAGGTAAGTACTATGATTTATCAAACCTGACTAGGCTGCAGCAAACATTGAAAATAAAAATTCGTGCTGATTCATGTAGTAAGACCTGCCTACTGTACGAGATTTCACATTTGGACAAGATAAAACTTCTTCTGTCTCTTTTGTGACGGCCCCTGTTGATTTCTGAGCACACCCAGGAGAGGAGCCACTTGTGGCATGAAGGCAACCTTAAGATTCGGCACTTCAAGTCGAAAGCATGTAAAAATCTTAGGAGTCCTGGTAATATTGCAAGATTGCTTTGGAACTCATAACGTTCCAGTCATACAGTCTAATCATATGCGGGATTTTTCCTCAATCATCGTACTACGAGTAGAGTTAAGTGAGATTGTGTCAATATGAGCACCTCTTCAAAGGGCTCTTTTGAACGGAAGGGATTAAACTAATTATTGTTTCAAACTAGTTTGACTTATACTGAGTGCACCACTACGGTAACTAATACGCTCGGAGATCAACAACACTAAACTTGGGGGGAAGTAAAATATCTCACGCACCAGGAACAAGCAAATTCATTATATTTTTATCAAGCAGTTAGGGCAGGGCTTCCGTACTTCAATCAACAGACCTCTTGGGTTCCCACGTCTTGACTGGGAGGGTCAGTGGCAAACTTCGAGAAGCATTGTACACTCATATAGAATTGAACGTAGAGCGAATTGCTCTGCTGCTTATTGCAAATGAAAAAAAAATTAAAAATTAATACTGAAAACAAAAGTAGGTAAGATAATGTGACAGGCAGGCAGGACTAAGCTGGTGTCTTGCTTTCAGTTCAGTTACAACAGCTGTACTTATCTATGGAATCCGTTCTGTTCAATTTGATTTTGAGTTGTAAATAAAGTTGAGTTTGTAAATGTAGTGTTTGTTTTTATAGTGATATTCCTCTCCACCACTAACAATGGCTAATTCTCAAAATTTAGTCTCTTGTATCTAAATACACGAGTAACAGGGGTCCTCAGTAGATGTTGTTCTGTGAAAGGGGTCTATAAGCCAAGAAGTTAGACAAGCATTGAGTAAGAGAATTGCAATTTAAGGGGAGGTATCAAATATATGGTCGGTCAAAAGCGGTTTATTTTCCCTGAACATGACATAAGTAATAGAAACCTACTAACGAATAACATCGTACGTCATTGATTTTAGTGTTGTTTCTGTGAATGAAAAATATATAGTCACTTTAAGGAAAAATGTTATCCAACGCCCAACATTGTTTCTTTGAGTAAATTTAAAAGTAGTTTCAAATGTAAATGTAAGCAGAGGCTTACTTCTACTCTTTCTTGTCTTCTATTACTTTTTCAAATTTTGAATTGACAATGCTCGAATTTCTCAAAGCTCACCTGAATTGGTTCGGTGCCATCGGTGTGAGCGGCGGTGACCTCTCGAGAGTCAGCGTCCATTAGAAGCCATTTTCCTGACACACAGCCAATGACGATCGATAGACCATCAGGTGAAAATGCAGCACTTTGTGCTTGTTCCTGCAATTCAAATAAGTCCACATTCAATAGCCTGTCTACGAAGGTCACTGGTATAAATATAATATATTATCTATTTAAAATTTCAGGATATAAATTGAAATATTGTAATTAAACACACCCATCAACTGAAAGAGTTGCGTTTCCCTAGAGAGTCAGAAATTCATTGAGAGGGTAACAACTTTGTTAAAATGAAATAAGAAATCTGCCCTGTTTGTGGGTTGCCCTGTGACACAGTTGTTTAAAGAAGAGTGTATTCAAAGTTGTAATCGGAAGTCATTAGAAAGTGTTGAAGATGCCACAGAAATGCTTGTATACAAGTCTGCAATACGTAACGTGAACTAACATATTTAGAGGGGATCAAATTTATTTTTGGTCGATTATAAAAGGTTCATTATTCAAATTAATACATCAAAAAAGCTATGAGGAATCTTCATAATGTATTCTCCCTTCAAACCTCACCTACCAGAGTCACTGGGGGATTTTGTACACCTCCGAGGAAATATGGGAACACATAACATAATATAATAATGCTTCTTTAGTACGTACACCAATGTCTTTGGACCAAACAACAGAGCGAGCTGTCGCATCCCACAGCTGGATTATGGAGTCCCAGGCTCCCGTGAGGAACTGACTGAGTGATGGATGGGGAGCTAGGGCCCACAGCTCTTCGGTGTGTCCCATGACGACTGGGTTGAAGCCGAGCTCGAACGACCCAACCAGGATACAGTTTTTCGTTGAGCCAATCAGCAGCTGAGTGCCTCTGCCTTCAGCGATCGTCCTGATTCCACCAATATGAGGAGCGATCTACAAACCATAGAGTATTTTACCTAAGTTTCATAATGCTCAACTAACCACTCAATAACCCAGACATATTAGGTGTAAGAGCAATTATTGTACTAATCTCATTAATGAATGTAATATATAATTATGATACCTAACTTATGAACTAATATGTAATTCTTCTAATCTATCTAGATATCTCAATTCTAATTTTAATTGAAAAATTAATTATTGGGGCCATTTCACTGAATGGTTGAACTAAAACAATAGAAATCGTATGAGCCGTGTGGCTAACTTATTCCAGGTTGCTCAAAGATATACTACTTGATAGGCACAACTTATATTGTTGGTTTATTGTTAACGCTTAAACATAGAAGCACCCAATTAAGGCAACATAAGAGATAATAACATGACTTTTATCGGAATTCTGAGTGATGATGATAGCTGTATCCTCAATCTATTCTATTACCATATCCCGAGCAATCCCGGGAAACCAGCTAGTCCTGTTTTTTCCGGAAATATTCCAAATTCGCTCATAAGATCATGCTGCATGATTGAGCCTTTCTACATAAATCTCCCTACGAAACGTGGCAGCGATTGGGTTCGTGTAAAATGGAAATGCGGAAGCACCCGAAAGATATTAAATGGGGCTCAAAGAAAAAAGTTAGTGGGCATTTGTACTCCCGAGGGCAACAACATTTTTTTTACAAGTGCGGGTTTCAATATAGAAAATTTTGAAACGTTGCTATAACATTTTTAAAAGTTCCATTCGAATCATCTCATTACAACGACAATGACCAGAAAATTGAGGTACTAGTATTTTCGTAGGTGCCTACTGGTTTCCACATTCAAAATTGAAATTCTCCAAGAAATCTGGGAGGAATCGCAAAATTGATCATACCATAGGAAAGCTGATTAAATTTACAAATTTTACTAAAATTTGACAGCTTCCAGCACGTCTTTTGGAAATGCAGTTAACCTACAAGTATCTTCAGAAACTTAATTTCTTAATAATTTCCAATGGTTGAGCTGCAATAGCGGTCCTTAGAAGGTCGTTTTAGATTACGAACATGCACGAAGCGCAATCTAAAATCCGAAAATGTGGCCAACAGTTGAAAAAAGTTGTTTCAAAGTTGAAGAACGTTGATTTTTATGGGAACACACGTAGTGCTATCTTTAAAAAACCTTTAAAATTTGTGTACCTGGTGGTGGCATTCTGGTCCACTTCACATCTACTTTCACCCATATGAAAGCTCTAATTCAGGAACCATTTCAAAATCCTTCAAAACGGATTTCGAAGAAGAAATTTTAGAAAATTGGCATCTTATAATTTTTGGAGCCAATGCGATAGTTTCAAAATATATAGGAAAACCACCTACAAGTCAGACCACAATACGCTTGCGCTTCGCTCACCTGAATGACGTGGCCAGACGTCTGCAAATCGGAGTCCGTCATCTTGATGACACCATCTTTACCGCCACCCGAGACGACGCTCCCGTTTTTGAGGACACACAAAGTGAAAATGGGGCCTTCGTGAACTTTCGGCACTATTTTCGTAATAGTGTTTGTTCCTGAAAGAAAAACAAAACATTATTCAACAATGAAAGGCAGACATCAATTCGACCAACTTTGAGAAGAAAATCGTTTCACATCTGGTTTTCATTGATCAGGTAAGATACTGTTGGGTCAGTCAGAAACAAGAAGATGAATTGCGAATCTTTGAAACAATCTCAAATCATTTAAAGTGAGGTAAATGGTAACAACGCCCAATAGTCCTAGAGCCGGCTGCAAAAATAGTGACTCATTTTATGATAGAATTCACCCTTGTCTGTACATATTTTGTAACTTCAATAACATTTAACAATTGTTTGCCATGTTTAATGATTTTTTGAAAAGCAAATTTTCAAAAAGAACGGAAATTATGTCAATTTTGAGGAATGACACACACAAATTTTCAATATTTAAAAAAATTGTATTTTTTAAAAATCTGTAGAACTTTTGCTAGAGGTGGATTAGGTTCACCATTAAATGAGAACGAAAAAAACCTGAATAAAATAACAGTGGGGATGACAGCCCAATTCGCTCGAAGCCCTATGGATTTTCCCCACAACCCCCCAATCACGACAAAGCTGGATCCATAAGTTAATGCTATTACTCGGAGCCACTCCTTTTAGCTCAGAAATCGTTTCCACAGATCCACGCTACCACTGACAAACTGGACGTCCAGGGTCATTGCAGACCAATTGGATTTGATGGCAGCTAAATACTTTCTTGCCCCAGTCAATCGACATAAGGAGTTTCTCCGTTTCCACATCCCAGCTACTGGATAACCAAGCACCTGCTATCTGCTTGCCAGCAGCTTTCATTACGTAGAATGCGGTCACCGTGAGTTTGTGGACACTGCTGCACTGCATGATACAGGTTTTCATTTTTTGGGTACCTACTGTCCCACGACTACCCCAAAGCCCAGACATACACACATGTAAATAAATAAGTCCGTGCACTGACAAATAAAAGGATACTTCAAATTGAATCAAGCTGAATTGAGGGGGATGTCCCGCACAAGATGTTCCCGTGATGCACCATAAGCGCTATTAGTGGCAGAAGTTGTAAACATGCAGGAGAGGCTGGGAACTACGGTTTAATCATTAGTGTGACTCCACCATGGGTGCTGGAACTCGTGTTTGGAATCCGAGTGATTTTCTCACCAAAAGAGTTCAGTAGTGTTTAAGATGTATTCGATAATCTAATCTACTGCAAAGTATAGTGAATTCACCAACGCGTTTACCAATGGATAAATCCAACTTTTACATAGATGTTCGATAGTCGGTGCCTTGGTGTCTTTGACTCTAAGGCCGCCGGGCTTTTGTTTTGTGTGTTCTATGTAAGATGAATATGTGCTACATCTATTATGACGTGAATCCTACAAATACAGATGTAGGTAGGCATGTGCCCCACAAATTTGCTAAAACAAAGATGAACATAAAATGTTTACTTAGCCCTTTTTTACGTAGACCACTCTAAAAATGAAGTCAAGTTTCATTGTTCCTTGCTCAAGAAATTGTCTTAACAGAACTAAGATCAGCTCTTGGAAATTATTTCTAATACAATCAGAGGCATCAATACAGTTAATGCTTGCAAAACAAAACTTAAATGAACAAACTGGTAATTTTAAAGGGTTTACGTAAAGATTTTGTAGTCTTTAGTTACTTGGGTACACATAAGAAACGAACAGTAGTCAACATTCAAGTGAAGTCGTAATTAAAAGAAAGTGAATTATACGAAACATCATAAGATAATTGTAGTACGTAGGTCTAAGTTTATGGTCTGAAATTATCATTACAAATTCTTTTAAAATCACTACTATATACTTTATTGGTCATTGTAGAATCAGAAAAGGAATTTACCTCGGCCCCAAACGATGATAGAACCGTTGCTATCCCCCGAGAGGACGTCACCAGTCTGAGTGAATGCAACGCACGTGACGTATTTAGGTTTGTCTCTATTGTTGAAGACGCCCATCCTCTTGTACAAAGCGCCCGTGTTGTCCAGGGACCAGAAAGCTATGTGAGATTTGCCGCACGTGACTATCGACCCGCGGTCCAATGGGTGGAATTCCGCTGCGACCACTGTGTCCACAGAGCACTGAGAACAAATAAGAAGAAATTTTGGTTGGTAAAGCGAGAATACGTCATTATCCCTAAGTGCTTCGGGGCGGCGGAATGGATAAGAAAAAATAGGGGAGGCTGCCGGGTCAAAGGGATAACATAAACTACATACTCCTATATCGCTGCTGTTGTAGACACTTTCTGATTATCAAAATAAACCTGACATCCCCACAGCACCAGAAAATTAATAGGGTACCATAACCTCCTCTAATGTTTTCCTAATGGGTGTTATGAGATATTTTATTCAGGTTGTATAATAACAGAAACTTTCCGTTCAGGTTTTCCAGTGACCATTCGAAAGGGTTCTTTCCAGAAGAAACCAAGGAAGGTTCAAGAGACACCAAGAATCTTATGCCAGAACGTACATGAGCCATACGGGAACTAGATTATCTATAATAAGTAACATTCGCCTCACATAATGAGGTTCTGTCACTAACGTAGATAGTGTTTTTATTGAATGAAATGATTTCATCTCCGAAGTGCCCCTAACTTTGGAATGACCCATTTAATTTGTCTAACGTTTGAGAGCGAAGGGTAGAGGGGGCAATGAGGGTCGTGTTCCATTTCTCACCTGTTCGGGAGCGACGGGGTATCCGCCTCCCGCTTCAGTGAGGTGTTCAAGGGACAACAGGCATTCTTTACCGTACCTGTCGGTGAATGATGACTAGACGTGCGTACGGCGTAAAATTTACAGTAAACTGTCACAAAGTTACAAACTCGAGTTGGGTATCTCAGCAGGTGTGGTGTGTGGCATCTCCAACAGCGCCCTCCGCACCTCAACTGGAGGTAATTCTACTGGTTTCACTAGTTACAGACTCCAGAGTGACATACTTATAAATACATCTGTTCACAATTCGAATAGGGCCTACGTATCCATATTGGTTATAATAACAACATGCGCTGGCTCCTTTGTCCTGCACATATAACTCGTTTTCAACCCTTCCAATTGTTTTGGGACATCTTCAATGTCATTTATGGTAACTATAGATGAAGTATTATATACTTCATGTAGAGATACTTAATATGAACCCCGATCCAAAACTCAACAAACAGTATTACAAAATTGGAGGCATAGGACGTCAAAGAGCACGAAGACAATATTATATCGCAATCACAGTGGTGATGACAAACGTAATTCAAAAGGAATAGAGAAGGAATAGGAGACAACATTCGCCTTACATACAGACGGTGACACATATTTGTTGAATGTACATCATTGACTCTGCGGATGATAGAGAGAAAAGAACAAAGACTATACTAAGACTTGAGCAATCAATAAAATTCGCTGCACATTTCATCATGCGTATTCATGTATATGCAAGTTTTAGTCTCTCATTTACAATACATAGAAGACTAACCTTGGTTTCGGTAACTTTCGCTCCTTTATCCCCCTTCTGCCAATCCCATACTGAGATGTTGTGATCGTTAGATTCGTCGATTGCAACTAGATGGGTACCATTGTCCTGTAAATGATCACATTCGCAACAAATTAGGGTAAGAAAATGGAAGACATGAGGATAATGTAACATGTTCCCTCACGTCGTAATGTAACATCTCTAGAAGTGTATCTAATGAATTCATTACGGGTCGCACCTAATCTTTGGCCACTCAATCTAGCGGTAAAACGTGACACATGTTAATGATGGAGGTACTAAAATTATCAACCTAATCTTTTTAACAAACGCTAATGCCATAGTACATCTACTAACCGAGACCGATTCATCGCTCTAGCAATTCAACACTTCTTAGTTAACTTTACTAAACAAAATATTTTACAACAAAATTGCCTTCCACCCATTCAGAGAGATTGCATAGGCTGATTTGAACTGAAACTATGTTTTTTTTTTCACGTAAGTACTTACCAGAAGTTTTCAAAGAAAAATGAAAGATTGGGAAGTTGTTAGCGAAATGTGGTGCGAGGTGCAATAAATTCTGATAATTTTTGCAAGATGGGAAATGAGCGAGTTAGGTACCAATTAACTAGCAACGATTGTTCATGAAAAGTATTAGAAAATAGGTTATCTATCTGAGCGTAAACATGAAGCTTTTTAGCTTCAAGGGGTGTGTTGCAGTCATAACGTCTCAACCCTTGGAAGGAGCAAGTAGTCCATTCCCTCATCTCCTCGTTATAACTTTGAAATTTGGACTTACGGACTTGGAGAAGGACAGGCAAGAGACGGAGCCTTGGAAATCTCCCAATCCGATGACAGCCATCGTAGCAAGCGACACGGAGTTCCACACGCGGACGTGAGGTCGGCCTTCGCGGGAATCATGCCCGGACACTTGGCCGGTCGCTACCAGCATCTTGTTAGGGTGAATTGCCAAGCTGCGGAAGAAGACACAAACTGTAGCCACAGATATAATTAACCTGTCAAGATAATTTGATTGAAAAGTGACAACATTCTAGTTTTTAAATGTTTGAATTTAATGTTGGACAATTCTTTGACACAAATGGTGTAGGTAATTTGGTAGGAAAAATGATGACTAGAAATCAGGACTTGGGCAAATTTAGATGCAAGTTTCAAACTTTGATCCAGTTGTTTGGACCTGGATGGCTGCAGAGGAACGATGGACTTTTCTCATTAGTTTTAAGGACGTCCCTCTTTAGCAAGGCTTCGTCAGTAGAGGGATGACTATTGGAATCGATCCATGTAAGTGTGGAATAACCCAAACAAATACAAATCCTTTTCAGACCATCCTAAGACCGAACTTGTAAAAAAATTCGACGCTGCTCAGCCTACAATTCTAACCGATTTTCTTGGTTCTTTTTTGTTCGATCAAATTTTACTCTAGTTGTGCGATAAACCTCGGACATTTTGCTTTTGCTAATATGAGCAAACAAATGACTGTAGTCTCACTTGGATAAGACCAAAGACGATGTTGTGTTTCTCTGTAGGAACAGAAGTTTTATTGATAATTGTTTCATATGAAATTCGTAAACAACACCAGGAGAAGATGATCCAATGCCCGTTCCCCTTCCGGACGCGCTGCTCTTCACTGTCAAGGCTATGTTGATGGAGTGGCAGGTGAGTTATGACCAGATATCTTTGGATAAGGAATACCACCATTGTCTTATTCAATCCCACATCAAACCCAAACCATGGTTTTCCGGACTTCGCTTCAACCGCCAGGATATTCTCAAAATCATCAGGTTGAGAGCCGACCATGGAAATATAAACCGAAGTTTATACTCAGGGGGAGTGGCAGATTCACCAAATCATCATTACGGCCTTCAAGAGAATACGGTATCCAAAATGATGAGCGTTCAAATCGGAAAGAAATAATTTCCTCATTCGTTTTTGGATTTCAGATTCGTTTTTTGGGGGTTAACAAAGAGCGTTTCTTGGTCGATTAGCAAGGTTAATTGTGAGCAATAGTCAACCTAATATCGTCAACACGGCTATGAACTGCTAAGCAACTTTAGCGTGTAAATACCATGATATGGGTTATAATACAGGAATAATAACCTTTGGGTAGTAATTTATAGCATTTTGTGCTCAAAAAGTTCTCTCTTCTGACAATAAGGTCACATAATAAGATGTGACATAGAATTTGTATCTTCCAAAATGTTGAAAACACTGTTATAGGCCTTAATTTCCCACAAAAACTACTTTTAAATCCCAGTATTTTGTTGAACACTCTGAATGTAAACGATAATTATTTCCCGATCCCCGCTATTCACAGTTACGTGATGCAACCACATCCACGCACTCAGAGAAATCAGTTTGAGATCGATATATTGACCGCACTGTCAATAATGCAATGGCGTAGGAAACTTCTACCATATTATGCACGACCAACGGAGACCTCGAGAGCTAACTGACAGAATATGAACCGCTAATGAACGGCGTTCTGTCGGCATTTGCGAAGTAGAGGGCGGCGTTCCGGCAATTCAGATGTGAAGAGATCAAGAATGGGGCCAACTAATGTGCCAGCGGTAAGACGGAAGTATTTACAAGAAAAGGTGACTTGATGCATTGATAGATTTTGAAAAGTAATCATGAATATTTCATGGAGGTTGAAGGAAGAAAATTCCAAGTTTTACTGTGCGAATTGTCAGAACGAGATGCACGTAAGCGAATCAGCGTTGAAAAACAATGACAACTTATGTGTCACACTTTGAGTCGGTTCACGTTGATCAGTGCACAATTTGGTGACCTGGCAACTTTGCAACGGCTCACTGAACTTTTCATGGAATTCGGGGTTGATTTCGAATCTTCTACTTCGAAAATTCGGGAAAAAGGAATTGAAAACGAATTTTAGTGAATTCAATTAAAAAAATTATTAAGGATGGCGTTGGGTTCGTATTTTTACATAGTGAAATAAGGAAATGTCAGATGTTTGTCAATCCTTTCTGGGTCGTCACCCTGTACAGTTTCGTGGTGCTCGCTAGTTGACATCACCAATATAAAAACAAAGATACAATTTTGGTTTATTATTCAATAATAAACCATTGTAATCGCTCTTGAAAAAAAAATTCTAACCCTGAAAATTTCATGGTTTACGTTTCAAATCTAAATATCTACAATAATAACATCTGCAATAATCATTTTTCCGTCCGTCCGCCGAACGCCGTACCTACGCACGATTTCTTCTAAGCGGCGGGAGCAAACAACTGAAATTTTCAGGAAAAATCCATTTTGGTCCGACAACGCCCCAATTCTTTAGCCAGCACTCTCGCTTAATTTAAAATGCCCTTTAAGGGTTGTCAAAGTTTTGTACAATCCCTAAAAACCTCAAAAAACAGTCAAGGCGGCCTAAATGTGGACTTTTTGAAGAACTTTCTGTGAGGAATCGTATGAGCCCCTTCTCAGGTCCGCAGCTCAAACCATTCCCGAGGTATGGCCCGATGGTGCCAACATTTGCATCCACATTCATTACATCACTAGGTTACTGCGATCAAAACCAACAACAGGGTTTTTTCTTGTTTTGATCGTAGTAACCTAGTGATGTAGTGAATGTGGATACTGGAGTGAACTCCTAAAAGAGTTTATAGCCGATACACGGGTTGAAGCATTCTGATATGCATGTCCGTCTTACGAAATTTAAAATTTTCAAATATAATATTTTCCCATTGTATTCGCTCTTGAAAAAAAAAGTTGCAAATTCTTTCACTGGGTTTTATTATTCAATGATTCATGATTTGAATTTCTACTAAGCTTTGGAGTATGCGTGATAGAGCGATTATTGAATTTCAGGCGATATGCATAGGGCACTTAAATCAGTTCTCAGTCAAAATATCAGTGTATCATATGTGTGTGCCTCCTGATTCAATCGCTCTATCACCTGTGAAACACGCACACTCCAAAGCTTAGTAGAAATTCAAATCATGAATCATTGAGTAATAAACCCCAGTGAAAGAATTTACAGCGTTTTTTGGATTAGTTGAACGAATGGGAACCGATAATCGATATTTTGTTAAGGAGAATCGATTACTTTACATCGACGTTTGGTTGTCGATATTTAGTCGTTAGTTTTTAACCAATATTTCAAGAAAAAAATTGCAAAAATCGCGTTTTTCACTTTTTCTTGTTGATTTAGTAGCAATTATCCCCGTAGCGTCATAGCCCCCCTCCCTATAAATGAGTTTTAAAATTCAAATGTCTGTCGTTGATTAATTCCTACTTGCTTCTACAAAGATAGGTATGAACCTATCTGGTATCTATACCTACATTGCAAACTGGTTATAAAATAAAATTGAAGAAATTAATGTTAGGTAACACAAAACTGCGTTGTTGGATCGTTAAAAAAAGTATCAAGAGGCAAATCGATATTGAGCCAATATATCGATGTTTATGGACCGATCCATCGAAAGTATGGATATTGATGGTTCGATATTGGTTTCGATGCCACAATAGATATTTGGGTACGGATATCCCATCCCTAAATCAGAATCTGTGGTATGAAGCGAGAAAAAATCATGCTGGTGCTTTAAACTGTGCGCTTTTACGAGATTTACGAACGGGTAGCACTTTTCTTCGGGCTTTCACATGGATTGACACAAATAAAATCCACCAATTCTTTCTTATTCTAATAGCAAACATTGCATAACCGCCAAAATTGTCAAACAATTGCATTATACACTAAAATTTAACATGCTCACATTGAAATGTATTGGATGGGTGACTGTGGGATCACTTACCACTTGACGTCATCGGTGTGGCCGAGGTAATGCCGTTGGCTCTGCTCTTCGACGTTGTAGAGAACGACGACTCCTGCCACGAAGTAGAGCATTTCCCCTGTGGGGAGGAGGTAAAGGTTCGACCGGCAGTCTCTCCCTCGGTACCCATATCTAATCAATGACTCGGTTGAGGAAATTATAAACATAATAACAGTGCGTGTAGTCGTAGTGGGTGACTTCAACTAACCAGCTTGAATGAAGGCCATCAATATTGTTAGGGGTGAGTGACAGATTCACCGAAACCATAAGGGCTGTTCTATCGAATAGAGTTAATCCAGAGTCGGGCATTGTCCGTTAAAAATGGCAAGGATCTGACCTGATTCATTCTAGTTCAATTCGTGATCCCCCTGGTAGAACAAGTCAAAATCCGTTTCCGTGAGATAACCCTCAATGGTTATCTCTACTAGGAATGTAGTATGTAGGTAGAGTCCGCGATGAACAGGGGAGGATGTTCAGTACTCGCCCTGTCCCAGTTTTTTTTAACAGGTTATTGACTCAATGAAGAATGACATCCGATAATGGGAAGACCACACGTTAAAAGAAGAGGTGGGTTAGTACCCAGGTGTCATTAACTCCTTTCCCTAATAAGCACCGCATCCCATAAAAACCTGCCACCTCCACTCGGTCCATCTCAGGCACAGTCATAGACTGTGGCTAACGTCAGAGGGGACTGGAGGACCTGCTGTGTCATCAAGAAAGAGTGAGGGAAACCAGCGGAATCAGTCTTACGAGCGAAGTGTAGAGGAGTCTCTTTGGTTTTGAAGGCAATTTGGAGGATGGCTTGAAAAGAGATGAGAGACATGTGCTTGCTTCTATCGCGCAATGGATTATTATCAAATTAAGTCAAACCTTCAGAAAACTTGCAAAGGTTGACTGGTCAGCAGTGATCGTTTGGCAGCTCCCATAATCCCTAGCGCTGCTCTAATTCCTGAGACAATCACACGTCGATAACTCTCAAGAATTTCATAAATGCCATGAATGTTCTCTTCTGTAATGCTTCTTCAATCTCCATTCATTATACGATTCCAATTTTTTTCTGCAACAAACCTCCCAGCCAATTGTCGTGATTTTTTGTTAGATCAAGAATTTGGTTTACTTTAAAAAAATTTCATTATGTGTTTATAATTGTAATTATAACGGCGATAGAATAACAGCCAGACGTAGGAACGTCGTTGTAATGCAAGCATCAGATGCCAATATGTTTTTGTTTGATCCAGATAGAAATTAGTTCCCTGCACCGAATGAGACCACTCGGATTAATGTACGATCGTCCGTTGAAAAATCGTATCGGTAGGCGGTTGAGCTACAGAGCCCATTCAAAGGGGCCAAGGGTTCGGCATGACCGGCGGCAGCCCAAGTATTTTCAATCTGAATACTATTACAAGATAAGAAGGCGGGAGATGGCGAGTTCAGATCATGCACCATAGACAACGTCCAATACACATAGATCAGTGATTAACGTAGGCCATTAACGACCGTGAAAAAGTTTTGTTTCACATCTGTAGAATTACTGAACGGTTGATAAGGATACACCCATTCAAGCTTGAGCCTGGAGTGAGGCGGTGTGGCTACTTTGCTGACGTCGTACGATGGAGCCAAGTCGCTGGGAGCGTGGAGAATGACAGGCCGACCTCTCAGGTACATTTTGAGAGTGCCCTCTTCTTCATTGTACACTGCTTCCCGGGTACTGAAACAACATTTTCACAAACTTAATTTACATTGACAATAATGAGATAACAATAGTATTAACTACATAAAATGTTTTTTTCTTTCAATTGTGTTCGGATGTATCTGAAATGGTTTTAGAATTTTTCAGTATTTAGGTCATCACCTCTAGAAAACCACCCTTGTATTCGAGGCCCACAGGTAACGGGACTGTACCGTGGCGTTATGCGTATCGCCTAGTCGCCGCTGTTGGTTACCTCATTGTCCGTTAATCCCGTTCCTATGTGAAAATATTTAAAGCCTTTGATGGACTCCAAATTCCCCAAGCTGGTTTGCGCCGTTGGTTTTTCCCAAGCCACCCTTTTTCTGGCTAACGGTCAGTCACCCGTAGTCTCCCCCCCCCCCCCTAGCACCCTGGGTTTCCTGGGGTAGTTGTAACCCCGTCCCTGATTGGTTTCTACTATCCCCCTCTCTCTGCTCCCCACGATTCCCCACTCTAAATTTCCTTCACTTCCCCTCCAAACAAAATTTTCCCGTTTTCGGTTAACAGAATCTGGAGTCAGTTCTCTCCTTCGTTTTAGCCGGCTCTTACACCCTTGTTAACTTGGCTCTCCTGGGACCTCCCTAATATTGGCTGGGATCCCTATACAGCTATCACTTATCAAACTTGACTGACTTCATATCATAGTTATCATTAGCCTCCAACAGTTAACTGCACAACAGTTGACATCTTCCTTGAGTTCACCTGAACAAATTGTCTTAGTACAGTTGCAGGTACATTTAGCCATGCAACACAGTGCATGTAGTGAAATTAATATATCGTTCATACAATTAAAACACAATAAATACAAAGGCAGAACGTACGTGATAAATACTTAATCTTAGGTAATTTAAAAACTCATTTTTATATTAAAAAAAAGCATTCTCTCTCCAAGAATTTGTTTATAATGCATTGGCTGTGACAATAACGGCGTAATTTTATTGAACATCATTAGCTTCTTATCTTGATATACAGCTCACATCATCACCATACGAGTATGCTCCAACGTACTTGTTGCACCCTCACATGCTTGGCATTGTGAAGGGCTATCGAGGAACAAGTATTTCTGCCTTTAAGCAGCACTCAGCCCATAGTTCGAGTGCAACCGACACCATTGAGCAATGACCTTCTATTCGAAGTAGAACCAGCAAGCCATGGCGATGATGCCAGTTCCGGTTGAATTTCTTTATAAAAGTGGCCCTTATCGCCCATTCCATATTTTTCAACCCAAGAGAATGATAATACCGGCTGATGACTGATGAAATGCTTTGTTAATTTTATATTACAGGGAAAAGAACACAAATACAATATGCAAGTGTACAACGGTTCCCAGGTTTATCAAACTGACTCCATGTTTTTGGTGTTTTACTTCAATGATAAACATTTTCAATCAACAAATTAAAAAAAAAAAAAATAAAAAAATTAAGCCCCCCCCCCCCCCCCTCTCCCCAATCTTCCACAATATTTTGGTTTACGTTTCAGGATGAGGAGATTCCAAAAATCGAGTTAAACAAATCATCCGGAGCTATTTTGGAAACTACAAGAGCAAAGTTTTTGAAATTTGACTCAAATATTCAACATCAAAACGGATAGTGAGAGTTCTCTCGAGGGCTCAACCAATCAACCCTAAGGTTTAATATTTAGGGGAAGAAATATTAAAAAATCGAAATTTCAAAAACTTTCGATCTAAGAAGGTAGTTTTTTTGTTCGGTTCAGATAGAAATTAGTTTTGTAAATTTAATGCGATCACTCCGTTTGCTGTTCGATCATCTAATCGCTCACCAATCGCAGGATTGTTTTTAACGAGAGTGTGGATACTATACAAATGTATTGGCCATAAAGGTGTCTCCCAAGCTTCAATTCAGTTGAGTAACAGGTTGAGGAGAACAAGCAGAAGCACTCCTTTTGCCTGTATTTTATTTTATCTCGTTAAATTTTAATTGAGTTTCTTTGAGGAAGCATTGTCTCTGGCTGCACAGTCCAGCGTGGTATTTTCCGCTTAACATGGAAATCGTTTCTAGTGTTGCTCTACGCTGCCAGAATTAGCTTCCTTCCCTTCTTAGATCCCATTTTTTAACTCTAGATAACGTCCCAGTCCAGCAGAATGAGATAAAGAGCAAATTAAGATTGACTGTAATTCAATTACTCAATTAGGAATGTTTCGGAAACCCTTAAGCCGCGATTCTTTCAAAACTGTGGCTCCAGGAGCTCAGAATGTTCGAATTGAGAGACAGATAAAAATTCGGACATTCTTGACTTTCTTTGATTCGTAAAGATACAGGTGTTATCAGCTTTAATGCAAACACAAGTACTGGGGACTTCAAGAAAATGTGTTCATGATTAGCAGCCATTCCATTAAGATAAAATAGGTTTGTTTAAGCCACAATTTCATTATTTCTTAAATATTTTGTGTATCTTGTGCCCTGGTCTGCATTTCCTATGAGGTGGTGTTGGATTATGTTTTGATTATTTCCAATAATGGTTCATTCATTGCACAGGACATGTCCGTCATCCCCGCCCAGGTCTCTCAACTACCGTCTGGTTAACTGGAAGTTACGATAGTTAGACATAATGAGACCACAGTTATGAGGAGTGGAAACTTTCCAAATTATTTATGGTCACTTTACTTCTGGTTATGACCTACAACGCACATCCATTTTATTTGCAACACCTTTTCTACACTTGAAGTCCAATAGCGGATGTTGTGCAAGTAATTTTCGATACAATTTGTCTTATAAAACCCGTTCTTGTGGAAGACAATGTAAACAGTTAGTGAGACAATCAAGGAGCATTTTGTGCGGCCATGAATCATGAGGACAAAAATAAATTACTGTCATCTCGGGCATTCCACGCTCAAACGCCAAGACACCAACCGCAGTGAATCATCCATGGATGAAAGCCGCGTGGGCAAGGAACGAGGTGTATTGGCAACTAGCGTAAACCGACAAACAAACGAAAACTAAGGACATCTTAGATAATTCACGTACCAGCGATCCAGAACTTGAATATTCAAGCTTTATAGTGAGAAATATTTAAAGGAGCTTGTAATGCGCTCCGCCATTCCCAACGTAGTAAGACCAAGACGAAATTGATGTTCAACTTATCAACAATGTGAAGGTCAAAGAAAACTGATGTCGGAGGTTTGTCAAACTTTTCGGGGAACTCAACCAATTCATGGATTTTGGAAAAATGTGAATGATTAGGGTGAATTCCTATAACACGTTGCTTGGTAAATGGGCCTGACTCACTAGCTCTTATGGGTTGGTGGCCTATGGACGCTATAAATGTACAGGTGCGAATGACGGACCTACTACACAAGAACACATCAAGTCAAAAGGAGAAAACAGAATGAAGTGTCGAAAAAGAGAGGGCTGTGAAGAGATATTGGAAGAATTACTGGTGAAGAACCTGCCCATCTCGAGCGTGGAGAAGGCTTCAACTTCTTCAAGAGCAAATCAACTATTATCTCAGACGGTCCACGTTCAGCGCCCCAGTGGATCCTCTCCTTACCCAATCGCAGTAGGTAAAAAGGATGATTTATAGCATTTTTTGTAATTACCACCCATTCCTCAGGAGGGGATACAACATCAACAATCCTTTGATCGAAAACCAAGATCACTACATGCTGCAATGATGTCAAACTCTACGAGGAACTGATCACATCTTTGCACAACGTGAACTAATAATGTGCGTATTAAATACGCACTCTTATGAAATTTTCATAAGAGCTCAACAGCAATACACCCTAAACTCATGAAGGTGTTAGCGGGGTTTCCCTGCATCGTACACCCTAATCAATCATTTGGACTGCCTACATCAACATATGAACATGAGCAATCAGTTTAGTGACGGATTTAGGACTCCCCTTTGACATCTTACACAGAGCATCTTTGATATATTTACTCAATTATAATCATCCAATTCAGTCTTTTGAATACTAAACTTATATATCTGACGGTGGATAGGTGGTTAACTCAAATTGGCCTATTGGTTTATTATTCAATAATAAACTATTGTAATCGCTCTGGAAAAAAAAATGAAAAAAAAAAGGGTGTATCCGAATTTTCTCCCAAACGGCTGAGGGAAAAATAAACCGAAATTTTCAGAAAAAATCCTTATTGGTCCGAAACGCCCCAATTTGAACTCTCTCACCAATTTAAAATCAAAAAAGTTGGACCCTAAAAACCTCAAAACAAGTCAAGGCGGCCTAAGGTACTTATTTTTAAGACCTCGATTTCCCCAGTCCGTAGGTCAAACCATTCCCGATCTATGGTTTATGAACGTGTTAGTAAAATTTGAACTGGTTGTAGAAGGTTGACATTTGCGGTGGTTGACGTGTGTGGAGTGGCTATACAAGACTCCATCTTGTAAATTTTTATTACCACTTAAGGAGGAGGTGATGTGATTTGACTAGAGTGGAGCGTTATATGACACCTTGACAAATAGACTGAAGCAGAGATAGAGGTGTTTATCCACAAAAGTTATTCTAATCAAATGACAAAACCCCACAATAGGAAGACCCTGACTTAGCCCAGATGGGATCGCCCTATTTCATGAAGGAAATCTGATTCTTGATACACATAGGCAATACCTCATTGAATCTCCTTACAAGTGTATCAGTAGACTCGTTGCCTCGGATACCAACATGGGTTGGCATCTATATGAAGCTAATGATTGTGCCTCAAGTTGTCGCAGCTTTATACAGAGATCTTATGGTGTGTGCATGGATATTTGAACTTGATTTCACTGTAGTCGCAACTGAGAAATACAATAATCCCACGTAATTCCGTAGCTCTAATGTAAACACAGGCACGTGAACAAGTCAGTGCCTGGGTAGAACTTCGAAGATTTGGTTAAATTTTTTAATTATTTTTTGTTGATTAATTATGGTTTATTGTTCAATAATAAACCATTGTAATCGCTCTTGAAAAAAAAATTCTAACAACCCCTGAAAATTTCATGGTTTACGTCTCAAATTGTGTAGAATCCGAATCTGCAATAAGAAATTTTTCCGTCCGTCCGCCGTACGCACGATTTCTCCCAAACGGCTGAAGCAAAAAAGCTGAAATTTTCAGAAAAAATCCATATTGGTCCGACGAAGCCCCGATTCTCGAGCCAGCTCTCTCACTTGATTTAAAGTGCCCTTTAAGGGTTGTCAACGTTTTGTAAAATCCCTAAAAACCTCAAAAAAAGTCAAGGCGGCCTAAATTTGGACTCTTTTTGAAGAACTTTCCACGAGGAATCGAATGAGCCCCTCCCCAGGTCCGTAGGTCAAACCATTCCCGATGTATGGCCCGATTTATGGTGCCAACATTTGCGTTATTTTGGTTTATTATTGTTTTTGTTTTGATATCAGTAACCTAGCGATGCAGTGATGTAGTAATGTGGATACTGGAGTGAACTCCTAAAAGGCTTTGTATCCGATACACGGGTTGAAGCATTCTAATAACCATTAAAAAAACGCTGCAAATTCTTTAACTGGGGTTTATTATTCAATTGGCTTGCGTTCATGATTTGAATTTCTACTAAGCTTTGGAGTGTGCGTGTTTCACAAGTGATAGAGCGATTATTGAATTTCAGGAGGCACACAAATATAAACAACTGATCAATCCAAATAGGTATTTTGGTTGAGAACAGATTTACGTGCTCTATGTATCTCTCCTGAAATTCAATAATCGCTCTCTATCACCTGTGAAACACGCACACTCCAAAGCTTAGTAGAAATTCAAATCATGAACGTTAGCCTATTGAATAATAAACTCCAGTGAAAGAATTTGCAGCGTTTTTTCCTTATTGAAGATACATACAATAACCAAGATACGAAGACAGATCATTAACTCTTACTGAAAAAATTGAACATGCCTAACGTCTCCCTTTTTTCGTTTACCTTTTAAGCACAATAGATTTTCGGAAGGGACTTTCGTTTATTGGCAGAAAAATACCAACAGCACATGGTGAGCTACATGCCGGATATTTTTTCAAATTCTAATATACATAGATAAAGACCTTTGGCGAACTCAGATTCACCAAGTGACTTATAAACGATGCAACGAAATAGTCAATATCTAGATATTCTCAATACTTTCCTAATTTTTTATAAAATCCACAAAGTCAAAATGGGCAGCACTCAGTATTTACTCTAGTAATATTGAACTGTCAGATATAGATGGAAACAACTAACGAATTCAAGATCGGGAAATTGTGAGTATTTCCTGGATGAACGTCGGGCTTACCGATTTCCCGTCCGCGATATCATACACTCCCTCCGAAACCCATCATTCCGTCAGTCACTTATAAAGTCGTTGAAGGGTTAAATCGTTCCGTCCTTGTGTAGGTAGAAGCCAATCCTCTCCAATTTAGACATTATACGTTCTGTCGACCATCGGAGAGAGGAAAAACAAGCTGCAAGGTATTCAAGCCTCACCAGCAAGCAAGGAAATGAACACTCAGTCATGACTGACCGTGGTTCCGCTCGAGTCACAGAAGCGATCCCAAGTGTAGACGGGGTTTTCCCGAACTTTCTACGTGTTTTTGTTCTTTGGATGTTCCTTGTTACAAATTCAATGGTGGGTTGGAATTCAGCGTTATTGATCTCAAATTCGGCTCTACACTCGAAAACACTTGAATATATTTACATATTTATGGGCCAGGACTCGGGTGAAAATGGGGAATATTGCGTTTCTCAAGGCCAAACAAGCGATTAAGAAGCAGAAGGTTCCAACTCAAAACATAGCTATCTGGAAACGAATGAAGCCCATGGGAAGTGACCATGGTGTCTGCTCTGTTGTGGGTTGCAAACAAAAGTACATGGTTTTTAGTTCGGCCCTCTAAAGCAAGGTTTCCTCAAAAGTTGGACGTATATTAGAATTGATCCAGGACATTTTGGGACAACTCACCCGTGAGCATCAGTTCCTCCTTCCTTTTAAAGTCGGTGAAAAATAACTGAATTAATATACAATAAGACCGAATTCGTGAAAAGCGATACGTCAATATCCAGGGTGTCCCATTTAAGGGTAGACAGCCCCTAGCCGGCTTCAACAAGCCTATGGATTCTAAAACTAATTCGAGCCAAAAAGTGCCTCCCAGAAATATTTTTGCATCGGCTTCGTTTCCGAGTTATTCACGGTTCACGAATTTTTTCGTGTTTTCAACTTTCCGCCACAAAAACAGCAATAACTTCCTCATTTTCCAACGAATCTCAAATTTGAGGATGCCGTTGGAAAAAGTATTAAATTTCTTATCTTTCCGAGACTACACCAAAATGTTTTGTTGGGTGAAAAATTTTCCTAAAGTGAAAGATGTGTAAATCCGGGAAATCACTGGTTTTTTCAATCACCTGTAAAACCAAATTCTCTCACATGAACATTTTGTACCGCTACTTGAAAAGTGGGCCTGAAAGCTCCGCTTTTCAAAGGTATCCTCAAATTTGAATTTACTCGGGTCAGTATGAGAGAAAATCCCATTTCCCCGTCGGAAAACGTGAATTTTTTGCGAAATTCAGGGCTCTGGGAATGTGTTGGTGGGGACCTCACGACGGAAAGTGTTTTCTCGCTGCGTAATTTTCTACGTGGATTTGGATGGCCACCCCCGGTTTCCTTTGTTTTAAGCAGTGGGGAGATCTTGGTTCACCAAGATAGTAAGATAGATAATTGAATGCTTTTTCCACAGGTATCCTCAGATTTGAGATTCGTTGGAAAATTAAGACGTTATTGCTGTTTTTGTGACGGGAAGTCGAAAACACGAAAAAAATTCTTAAGCCGTGAATAACTCGGAAACAAAGCCTCAACAAAAATATTTCTATGAGGGACTTTTTGTCAGAAATTAGTAGCAGAATCCACCCCTAGCAGGATGTCCACCCTTAAGCGGCACAGACTGAATATGTGTATGAGTTTTTTTGTCAACGCTGCGCTACCAACAATTCTTGAACGATTTTCGCGATTTCGTAGTTCTTCCACCACAGTTTCACTCAAGTTGTGCCAAAAACTCCGGAACTTTCGAATTTCACGATGGAAGAAGGGAACTAAAGGGGGTAACGGCGACAAAACGCGTTTTTTCAACTAATTATGTAGATAATAATAATAATTACAAATCAGCTGATTTTATTTATTCAATTAAAATTCTAACTAATAATTTAATTTTATGAATCAACCGAATCTTCTCATTCTTATTTTGTTCGATCCCAATTTAAATCTAGTTGAGCGCAAACTTCAGAAAGTTTGATTTTGCTATAGGTTGGGAAATGGAGAAGTTCTATTTTTCTTCTATCAGTAGTGTGTTTCCGTATGAGAAAAAGGGATGGAAAATTTTCGTTTATAGTGAAACTAGAATCAGACAAAACATAAAAACCATGAACTAGTGACGGACGCGAGTTTATGCGAATATAATAATGAAAAAACGTCTGCCAAGTGGGTGTGGCACATAGCTTCCTCGTATCCATAACATGACTGTATAGATCATTGAAAATTATTATTGACTAAAGAACTTCGTTCAATTAGGCGAAGTAAATATTGAATTAGGGTAAATTTATTGTTATGCAGGATCATATCTTGAAAAAATAAAAGTAGGCATGTTCAATTATTGAACAAACTATGAAATATACCTAATAAGTCCGAACAATTCCTGAAAATTTCATCGAAATCGGTCAAGAACTCCCGGAGTTATGCGCGTAACAAGGATTTCACGTTTGCGCATGCGCAGTAACTACTATTGATCCGGGGGTCATGAAACCTATAGGGGACCATCTACACATCAAATCGAACAATCCCTGAAAATTTCATCGAAATTGGTCAGGAACTCCCGGAGTTATACGCGTAACAAGGATTTCACGTTTGCGCATGCGCAGAGACTACTATTGTTGCGGGGGTCATGAAACTCATAGGGGACCATCTACATATCAAACCGAACAATCCCTGAAAATTTCATCAAAATCGGACTATAACTTCGTGTAGTTTTGCCCGTAACAAGGATTTCCTGACAGACAGACACACAGACAGACATGGAACCAAAATTGTTCAGAAAGGTCTAAAACGCCAAATGCGAGTGGAATTTTGGATTTTGGAGACAAAAAAATTTTCACATTCCGAAAGTGAAAACAATGCTTCCGCTACCTTAGCAGACTCGGAAGCAAAACCTACAAACCCTTCTAACCCAATACATTCCTGTCCATAATATATTCCTGAAAAATATGCAAAAAGAATTACGTCAGAAAGTGGATGAATAATGGAGAAATAAATAAAACAGAAAGAGGCGGGCGTCGCCGAATCGAAAATTCATCGGCTACCAGGGGGGTTTTACGCTTTTAGGGCTTCGCGCTCAGGTACCTATCGGGCGGGCGGTCAGGGCTCGGCGGCGAATGGGTTAATAGCCAATCGTTGTTCAAGCTACAATTCAGGAACAATTCATGTCCTTCTCTTCGCTTAATTACGATTTTGATTTAGTATTTTAACATATTTCAATATTTTCAAATTTCATTAGGAAGGGGAGGAATGGAATGGTAATAGTGATAAATCGGTATATCTTCGTATTTTTAGTTTACTAAGACAAAGCTTCACCAACCCTCAATGTCTTCCCAAGTGATCACAGTAACAAAAAAAGTATGAATGGAAGGTACACTAACGATTGACCGATGAAACGATGGACTGTGGTTTAAGAATATATTTGAATCCCTGACCATATTCAAGATTCGTGGTTTTTATTTCATCGTACGAACTCAATGAGTCACATTGATTAGCGGCGTCAAAACCTGCGAAATATTCAAAACTCCAACACCCAACTCTTCAAACAGAATGTCACCATGGATAATGTATTCCGGGGCAGAGAAGGGTGATATATATATCACCCACTTGGGGAGAGGATAAGCGGTTCCGTTCTTCATTTTATGCATATTTGACCATCACCTTTGACACTGCTATTCGATCAATACTCGGGGGTGCGAAGGGGGTACTGCGGATATTCAGGGACCTTCGCGATTTCCTGGACCTTCCCTCGGGGTCCCGAGGAAATATCGGGAAAAATGTTCACCCGGCGGGAGTTCGGGAGTTGGGACTTGATTAACGGGAGGAATTTTCCTGAGCGGCCCTTCAATTCTTTTAGAGTTTCCACAACAGGATTTCAAAATGTTGTGCAATAGAAACACCTTCGATCACGTTTCAACGTGAATATTTACGCTGGAGATCTAGAGGTCAGTAGCGCAGTCACGGTATCAAGTCACAACGCTTCATAACTTATGACTTGCATCGAGGTTATTCTAGTTAGCTGCATGAATATGTACCAAATGGGGGGGTCAGAGCATGTATTAATTGTAATTTTCAAGGCGTGATACTTGATATTTAGAACGTTGTGTCACCTATGGGCGCAGTGCAAGGGAAAGGGGCGTCAGGGCAGTCAATATTAGTGAGCGAGCAGTTCATTGTCAGGCTCTGCTAACATACGAGTGGAACAAGGAGGACGATGTCCATCCTGGGATTACAGGAATGAGGACTGTGGCTACAAGTAATGTTTGGTGACCTAATGTGGACTTAGGCTTAGATTCTCATGTACAAACACGCACTACTTGTCAGCAAAATTTATAATGACAGCAGAAGGTGCTGCTTCATTCATGGTCAGTGCCGCCGCAGACCATGGGCATGGCCGCTTACATATAGATTTCTGTCATCCATTCCAGAACAAATATGTATAAATCACATAACATCACTTCTACATCACCTATAAACCAATATTTTTGTAAAGATAGATGTAAAAACTTTTAAAAACAAGAATGAGAGCATTGGAATTGATCAAGGATTTCAACCTCAGATTGAACTTGTCTCAATCTCTCTCCTTCAGAACTTATCTGTAAAAATCCACAGAATTTTAGTTTTACTGAAGCTTAGTCTGAAAGGGAAAACAAACAACTCATCAGTAGTCCAGAAGTTGATTCATGGCGATAGAGCAAGATTTCAAGATTTTGAAGAGGTGGAAGGAGTAAGGATGCAAGATCCGCAGAAGCAAACATACACTGATAGAGGCAATCAGAAAAAACAGTTATTTCCTCTTATTTTGTTGAGAATGATGCATTCACTTAGAGGAAACATGCATCAGTAGTAGGTAGTTTACTTGGACACTGATTATCACATGAGTTACTTTCCATGGCAACAAATGTTAACATGACTCTCAAAAATAATTGTGCTGGCAAGAACGTAATATGTTTAATCGATTTTACTTATGTTAATGAAGTGCAATGAAACAATAAATGACGTTTCGTAATACTTGATTACGGAGCACCAGCTGCTTCAGAATGCCTCTCCAAATGGCTGAGGTGATATGCCTGCATCAATCAGAGGATCCCCCTGAAGCTAAAAACCTTTATGTTGATGCCCAGGCTTAGCAGGTTCAAGAAACAGGAAGGAAGAACTATCCATGTACGAACACGAAATATAACCTCGAGCCTATTAAAGACATGGCAAGTCCTAATTACTGGATCACGTGCTGCTTGCAGCAACAGGAAATTACGTGTGCACTACTGAAATTTGATCAACTGTCCATTTTCGGACGAAGAGATGGAATTTTATAAGAGCAATGAATGCGTCTGATCCAAGCAAGTTTCTGGAAACCTGGACATCTCTGATCATTTAGAAGACGGACACTTTTCTTTTTTCTTCAACATCGAAATTTCTATTCGTATCTGCGTTTTAAAACTTATGAACTTATGTTGGAATGAATTCAGTGTCGGAGACTTCAGGAATAACACTATAAATTTCACAGAGTTGGAATTTGTCAATTTAAACGGATAATCACAGCAAAATTTATTCACATGGAAAGGTGAAAAGAAAGCAAGAACAGAAGGTTACATGGGATATGGGTAGGCCAGACCCGCACAACCGCATAGGGCGAGCTATTTGTGGCTAGTATTCAAGTTGCAGAAATGGGTTGAGTTACAAATATTCCAACACTCGGTACCGATTGCAGATACCACACGACTCAATCATAAATTGTCGTAGCTTCTTACATTTCCATCAGGTAACTAGCGGAGTTGAAACAAAAACATTAGGAATTGATTCGTCATGAATTTCAATGTCTTTGCATCAAGCCTGCAGCGATTTCTCATGCATATTTGTAAAACTTATGTTAGGTTCATGCAAAATTCAAGTGTTTTCTACGATTTCTATATGTGTTCGTCGATTTATTGAAAACAGTAAAATAACTGATTTTTGCAGTGCAAAAATGCTGAATTCAAGAAATAGGATTCATGCGGAGTAAACTAACCAAGTTTATCGAGCTGAAATAGCGATGTTCGTCCTACAAGATAGGCATGCCCTTCATTTACGGTTCGAAACGTCATTCCCATTAATCAGTGAAACATTCCATTGATACCATAAATCTCCAGTCGCAGCAGATGCTACTGAGATGCCATTATCGTGGATTTCTTAATAATCCATATACGTAAAACCGAAAGTTTCTGAACTAGGAAAATTCCAATAATTTTCGAGCAGACATCAGATACTGGATTGTTCTTGAGAACATGGAATTTTTGAAACTTTGAAATGTTCTACAGTGCTCAGCAGGTTTACATTTGAAGATATTTTACAAGAAAAATTGATTCTTCAAGTTTTTTTCTTGACTCGAGCATATACCAGAAGACCCATCTGCGCACATGCATAGGCGATATGACCCTATTACGCTCCGTAAATTTGAGCGTAACAAACATGCGTTGGATGACTTCTCCCATTACATAAAACTTCGAAGTACTTAACTCCCCTGTGAATGCCGGTTTTTAAGCTTACCGTTTATTCCAGCTGAAACAATCAAAACGTAAGGGTAAAAAGTGAAATTTTCACAGGAAGCAAGTGCAAATACAAAACTACGGAGGATTTTAGTCTTTATAAGTGACGGTTGGTAGAGATTGAGCATCAAGGGAACAACAAACTCAGCTGATCAGTGTGGCTACACTCCTTGAATTGTATTCTGATGCCTTACAATGGGACCAAAACAGCAGTTTGTGTCAAAATGGAGGAGAACATTTTATTTATCAAGTGGAAATGTGTTTCTGAACTAAGAATGAGACGATACACATAACTCTCTCGAGGGTTGATAAATTTTCTATAAAAGAACTGAACTGCACAAACAGTCCCGTAAAAGTGTAACAAAATTATAGTGAACAAAATGATATTTAATGTTGATCCAAAAATAAAATTCGATTCTACAAAAAGTTGTCATGCCTTGAAACTTAGATGGGACGAAATTGGAACTCCAACTAACATTTTAAGACCAACCAACTCAACATTCTTCTCAACTGGGTATGTGATGCTACAGCTGAATAGGTGGAATGCATTTTGTCGTTATTTTTGCATATTTTTGGCAATTTCTACGAGAATACAGCATCTTTCCGCAATTTTGATGGTGCCATCATATTCTAACCGACCATTAACATAACATTGTCACTGAATGAAGTGCTCTCGACAAATTTTAATGTGGAATAAACAGATGCTGGGAGATTCGGAATGAATGTGGTCACTCCATACCCAAAACCACTAGTTTACTTTAGAATGTCGATGCGCTGTGATCAAATTGAATTTGGTCTGAAGGCCCAAAACCATAGTTTACTTTAGAATGTCGATCGCTGTGATCAAACTGACTTTGATCTAAGGAACAACCTGAGACCAGCCTTATCAAAATTGGCCAAGAATTCAAGGGCTTCAGATGCTGAAGCTCCCTCGTGTGTGACATGAACATTTAAAAACGTTTTAGGAATTCTCTAAAGATGTGTGTTTGACAACGATTCAAGGGACCGAAATGGCGCGGGACATATTCAAGCATATATCTGTCGCGCGAATCCTACAGCGGATAGAACGATGATTCGATGGAGTTGAAATCGGTATGGGATTATTACACCTGAAAAATTATGTTTGGTGGATTTTTCGTTTGCGCAAGCGCACAGGGATGTGTTGGTTGAGGGGATTATCTACATTCCAACCCTCACATTCGAAACGATATCGCGTTGAAATCGCTACGAGGATATCAGATTGTTCATTATTTATTTTTATTCTTAATTATCCCTTCCTATGCTTAACTTTTGAGAGCGTTCGGATCACTGAAACTAGAGATAATTAAGGTTGATAGTTTTTTATTTAGTTTTATTTTTTATTTTAACGAGAGAGAAAAACATTTATTGACCATTATGTGGGGTGGAATGTTGGGTTAGTTGGGATTTGTGAAAAGTATAAATTGATATGCCAAAAGCTCGAAGTGGTATGCCAGAAGTTGACATTGAGCCGCCGAAAGTTTGAATTGAGATGCCAAAAATATTAAAATTGATTCGTGACAAAGGTTCAAATTAATTTGCCAAAATTTTCATTAGTTGATTAGTTTTTACCATTCAGGCCAATTTAGGCGATGTATTGATTTCTGATAAATGGGTTTCCCTGTAGAAACCATCTACAACAATCTAATTTTTCCCTGAAAAATGTTCTTCGAAAATCTATGAAAACTAGGTTTGTTAAAATGATATTCAGGCTCACGGACAGAAAAACAAACAGATAGACAGGCTCGAAAAGAAAGTTGTTCAGGTTTGCCCAAAATGCAAAATGAGAGTGGAAAGATTGATTTTGAAGAAAAAATATTTTTCATCCGCCGAAATCGCCAACATAGCTGCCGTTCCTCCGTTTAGAAGCCGGTATAATGTATCTTAATGGACCAGCTCATTAAATTGATAAAGTTCTTAATTTATCTTCCTGAAGTCACGAATATCGATTATATTATGGACCTTCTATCAAACAATCTACTGGTGTTCTACATTCGAAGAAAACAGTTCCTCGCGTTGACTCGAAAAATAATCATCTTCCACCAGTCATTAACTGTAATGACGAAAAAATGGAGAAACTCAAGTGATGAGCATCAAGGTTCATTGTCAACAGGTCCCTGGATCCTACGTAATCCAAAGAACAATCCTAAATATAAACTCTAGAATAATCCGAAATGAAAAAAACACTGCAAATTCTTTCACTGGAATTATTCATTGGTTTGCGTTCATGATTTGAATTTCTACTAAGCTTTGGAGTGTGCGTGTTTCACAGGTGATAGAGCGATTATTGAATTTCAGGAGATATGCATAGAGCACGTAAATCTGTTCTCAACCAAAATACCTATTTGGAATGATCAGTTGATCATATTTGTGTGCCTCCTGAAATTCAATAATCGCTCTATCACTTGTGAAACACGCACACTCCAAAGCTTAGTAGAAATTCAAATCACGAACGCAAGCCAATTGAATAATACTCCCCAGTGAAACAATTTGCAGCGTTTTCATTATCAGAATGCTTCAACCCGTGTATCGGCTACAAAACCTTTTAGGATTTCACTCCAGTATCCACATTACTACATCACTACGTCACTAGGATACTGCTTTCAAATGTTGGCACCATAAATCGGGCCATACATCAGGAATGGTTTGACCTACGGACCTGGGGAGGGGCTCATTCGACTCCTCGTGGAAAGTTCTTCAAAAAGAGTCCAAATTTATGCCGCCTCGACTTTTTTTGAGGTTTTTAGGGATTTTACAAAACTTTGACAACCCTTAAAGGGCAATTTAAATTAAGTTGGAGAGCTGGCTAAAGAATTGGGTCGTCGTCGGACCAAGATGGATTTTTCCTGAAAATCCAGATCTTTCGCTCCAGCCGTTTGGGAGAAATCATGCGTACGGCGTACGGCGGACGGACGGAAAAATTTTATTGCAGATTTGGATTCTACACCCTTTGAAATGTAAACCATGAAATTTTCAGGGGGCTTTAGAATTTTTTTTTCAAGAGCGCTTACAATGGTTTATTATCGAATAATAAACCAAAATTAAAAATCTTGTGAGAGTCTTCACAAAACTGTTGCTAACGAATCACGGACAAAAAATCCTAGCGTTTAGCCCACCCCGGACAAAAATGACAGAAATAGATACTTGGAAGCAGAATAATTCTTCTGCGCTCGGGGCCCCAAGTTGATGTTTATGTGTGAGTTGATGTTTATGCTCCCGGGGTCAACGTGACAAGTTTTATTGCAATCATGATTCGTCATATCGCTCCACATTACTTCCTACTCGGGGAGTCTTTAGTTTCGCGATGGAGGTCATCCCAACACTTATTAAGCGAAGAGAAAAGCCGTTATTCGAAGGGTATCAGTACACGCGACACAATATTGAATGACGGCGTAAGGTGGGCTTGCTCCAAAAAATCCTCGTTCAAAATGAGTACCTTATTATGTAGCTATACTCGTACCTACTGTTGAAAAACAAAATATTATTGGCTTATTGAAATTCCGATTCTATTTAATCCCGATTCCCGTTAACAGTGCCCGTTATTTATGCTCTCCACTCATAATTTCCAGTGCAAAGGGGCACTCAAAGTAATCGGTGGAAAGCCGTATGTACCCATAAAGCTCTAAATGTATTTCGTATTTTTCCCTTTTCCAGTAGTTTTCCGATGTTGGGGATTTTTTGTCCGCCCTTGGGGATTTTTCGTCCGATTACCGTTGCGAACCTATGACATTTTACGGTAGCTAATATTATCTATCTCTTTAAGAAAAAGTACATTAATGAACTGACAAGAGCTTTCAAGCGTTCTATTTTAAATAAATAGCTATTTATTAAATTCTTTCTATGAAGTAAAATTAATTTTAACAGTTACCTATGTCATGGATTTCGATCGTACCTAAATTTTTCGGCTGTACTGATAAAGTGCAAACAAGTCAGGAAGCAACTTCAAAACCCAAATAAAAATTTGAATTTAATAAATTTGAAAATAACTGTCCATGTTACAGAATGATGTTGAAATACGGAGTCAATGGTTGTGTAAAAACTGGTGGGCTTTTATGGGGGAACTGTCCACAATCATGTTCCATGTTCTGCATCAAAGTAGCAAACTACGGGTAATTAATCCGTTATTTAATAATTAATTAATTTTTCGACCATTTTGAGGAGCTTAAGAGCCCAGTGACTCTATATAATTTTCACGCATCAGGAAAAAAAATTCGAAACAAAAGCTTTGAGAAGATGACACGATTTTTTGAATCTTGGAAAGAGTGAACTTGGAGAAGAGAAAGGTTTCAACTCAGCTTATAGCGCTCTCATTTACGAGTGTTTCAAACGTCTTGTGTAACGTCTCCATCCCGAATAACGGTGATCGCGGTGTACACCTTAGCTTAATTTAGACGCTTTCATCTTTCACTGTAAAAAATATGGGTAATTACCAGAGGAAGAATGTAGATTCCCCCATGTTTGAAAAACCAATGTGCATACTCTTCACTGTTTTGAAAAGAAAGGGTTATGTTGGAATATTTTCAACCGTAAACTAACCATGAATAGCACTATATTAGAGCATAGGACCAAATCCGCGAGCCAGAACGGTTACAATCCACCGCACCAGGAGGGCGCCGAGAATTATACTTTTTTTAAACCAAAAAGGAATAAGAAGACGACGTAAAAGATCCCAATATAAAACGAAGACCTCGATTCCCTTGAAAAGGGTCGCCCCATAACTGGAAGAAGCTGAAGAAGGTCCCCTTATGTGTTACTGCTTGTAGATACAAAATAGAGTAAACCCCTCTTTCATTTTCAAGATCATTTACTTTACTTACTTTTTAACGAGATAAATTAAATTGTTTGGCTATTTTAAACGATTTTAAGTAGAATGACGTGTTATCGGTGTATTTAGTCACCAGTATTCTGAGTGACTTGTTCATGAAAATATTAATTTATATCTACCAATATGTAATCAAGAAATCCTGTTGAGTGGAACCAGAGTTGCCAAGGGGACAAAGAAGATAAATTATGTTTATAAAATAATAAGAAAAAACTCAACTAAAGGCATTCAAAAGAATGGACACGTTGATAGAAAACATTCAACTTTCACACTGTAGCTTTTAATACTGATTAGATAGATCCGACAAGTAAAATCGATAAATTCATACATCATTTATGGATGAGGAAGGGAAACCATCTAATAACATTCAGATTAGATAAAATAATTTCATGTTGAAATGTTATTGACCTGCTTAGGCCTGTATTTCAATATTTAGTCAGTGATTATATTGTTGATTGTATAACCTACATATGTAAGTGCAATCCACCAATGACACCTACATAGAGCAGTGGTTGTTAGAGAAATATGGTTTACTTTGAATTAAACTTCTGCAGTCTAAGAGCCTTGTTGTGGAGTTTCCTTTGTGAAGAACAACGCGGTTTCTGCTCTAAGTTCACCAAAAAGTGATTCTTCACTGTAAGAAGCAGTTATTATCGAAAAGAGTAGTGGCAATACAAAAAAAGTTTTGAATAATATTGCTGCTAGGTCAAATTAAGATTAGCTTGAGTTAAGCTTTAGTTAGGACGTCAGGTTCTTAACTTCCGTACAAAGTGATCCCTGTAGCGTAAGCTGGGAAAAGGTAGGTACAGGGTTTTGAAGCTATTAGAGAAAAAATGTGAGAAATTGGGATCTTAACATGTTCATTAGATGGCTTTCTATTTAAGCGGGTAGTGGAATGTGTTTGATTACAGTCAAGCTGATGTCAATAATGTAGATAAATCGGTGGGATAGTGGGTAGTTACCTCATGATTCCGAAGGAAAGTCTCTTTAAATCTCCAAGCGAAGCTCAGGGATGGCTGACTGCATCAACTGGAGCAGACAGCGAACTTGTGTGAACTGAGCGTTGCGGTTCAGCTGGGGCAGTTCGCGAGCGACAAGCTCCTCCTCCCTCCACCATGCACTCTCTCCCTCTATCCCATTCTATCCTTATTAGCCGTGTTCTTCTCTCTCGCTCCACTATCATCGTGGATACTACACCGTCAAGTAGATACATCATCCAACCTCGGAGAAGCGCCGACCACAGCCAAGGTCAAGGACAAAAAAGTTTGACTGACGGCCGGAGAAGGGACTGGGATGAAAAACCGGGAGATCCCTCGAGTGACTAATGTTCAGCGAGATGGTCGTCGAGGATATTTTGCGACGGAACCGCAATCCAAATTAACTTGACGCGTAACGCCGATAAGGCGATAGATAACGTTGACAAGATTTATGAGATAACGTATCGAACGCAAACACTACACGGACCAGACTAATGTATGACATTACTGTGGTGAAAGCAATGATTAAAGTCTGTAATCAAGAGAGATTGTGAACGTATAAACGAAACGTAACATCGGAATATTTGGAGCAATACAAAACTAATAATTCCAACTACATCATTTCCAATCTACTCTATCTCCAAAATAGAAAGATGGACTGCAAAATGGAGAATCAAAATGAATGAGCTAAAGTCGATACATGTGGACTTCACTAACCGAAAGCTACAGTACATTCCGACTTTTCTCAATGGTAAAATCATCCCGTACGCCAACGAGGCAAAATACTTGGGGATGACCCTCGATGCAAAGTTGCGGTGGAAATCACACGTGAAGAAAAAGAAAAACGAACTTTGCCTGAAATACAGGAAACTTTACTGGCTCATGGGACGACGCTCAGTCTTGCCAATAGAGAGCAAACTTATGCTCTACAAACAAGTCCTCAAGCCTGGATGGACTTATGGATGCCAGCTATGGGGCTGTGCAGCCAAGAGTAATATCGCAATAATACAAAAATTCCAAAATAAAGTACTCAGGGACGTAGTTAATGCTCCCTGGTACGTGAAAAATGAGAACTTCCATCGTGATCTTGGATTGGATTTGGTGCAAACCGAAATACACCGTTTTGCTGCAGCCCATCAACAGAGGCTACAGGGGCATGTCAACGAAGAGGCCGTCCATCTTCTCGACGTTGAACACCTCGTTAGAAGGTTGAAGAGGAAAAAACCACACGAATTAGTGTTGTGAAAATAGTTAGAGTGTAACAGTGTCCAGTGATTATGTAGGGACGCCAAACTATATTAGTATATAAACAAAATTGCTCACGTTTGCATGTTTGGATCAAGTTAACATCATGTCAGAATAATATCACTTATTAGTTATGTAAAAAACTAGATTGTGATATAAAATAAAGTCTTAAAAAAAAAAAAAAAAAAATCATTTCCAATAACAAGTCGTTGAACTTGACCAAGAATTGAGCATGCCGAAGTGAATGCATCCCAGAAATACTGACTGAGATACAACATCCACGAAAGTAAAGCCCTCTTTTACAACTTTCCTCTACCTAGCAAACTTAGGTTATTAAATTTGTGAATTTTTGTCAGTGAGAAACTTTTACCTTAATAAACCCCGATGCATTTGCCTTCAACTTCCAAGAATCGAGAGGAGCTTGACCCCCCAGGCAATCTATTCATTGAAGATTTTCTAAAGAAATATGCAAACACGATGACGCTGTTAATACGCGATAAGAGCACACTAGGGCTATTGAAAGTGTCACATTCTAAGCGGGTAATACAATTCAATAGTAAACAAGGTATTGAGCTACCTGCCTTGGGATGAGTTTTAGGAAATCTTTTGTTGTTTTGCACAAACTATCAATCAACTTTAGTGTTCAAAGTGAATTTTTAGACTGAAAAATCAGGTTACTACTGAACCTATGGGCTTTTGACCATATGACAATGAAGAGAAAGCAAAGTTAGCTGCAAGTCAGCAGAATTTCCTGCTAAGGGACGCTGCATTTTTGGAGAGTTTGACGGTTCCTAATTGTTAACTCACTTGCAGACATCACGCTAACTTACTAAGATCTCTCATTTTCACCCTTAACATATGTTTTAGATTCTTTAAGTTCTCAAAAACAAAAACATGGACATACGGGAATGGTAATTGAACAAGGCACTTCATTCAATTCGGTTATTTTTGAAATTCGGCAAGAAATTCGAAACCACCAGAATGAATGTTTTCACATCAAAGAGGATTGTATAATGGCAGCTTGGTTGATTCACCAGGAAACGTTTCAATACGATACACAAGCGTAAAAGTAAATACGACCCTTTGGTGAATTAAGTGGACCTTGTAAAAATCAATCCACAATATGCAAGGGTGAAACAATGATTTTAATGAACTAACTGATAACCTTCAGAAAATAAGGGCTTATCCAGCTAAATACTGCAAATTCTTTCACTGGGGTTTATTATTCGATTTCATTCATTTGGCTTGCATTCATGATTTGAATTTCTACTAAGCTTTGGAGTGTGCGTGTTTCACAGGTGATAGAGCGATTATTGAATTTCAGGAGGCACACAAATATGATCGACTGATCAATCAAAATAGGTATTTTGGTTGAGAACAGATTTACGAGCTCTATGCATATCTCCTGAAATTCAATAATAGCTCTATCACCTGTGAAACACGCACATTCCAAAGCTTAGTAGAAATTCAAATCATGAATGCAAGCCAAATGAATGAAATTGAATAATAAACCCCAGTGAAAGAATTTGCAGCGTTTCATGCATATCAGAATGCTTCAACCCGTGTATCGGCTATAAACCCTTTTAGGAGTTCACTCCAGTATCCACATCACAAAGTTACTGCGATAAAAAAAACGCTGTTGTTTTTGTTTTGATCGCAGTAACCTAGTGATGCAGTGAATGTGGATGCAAATGTTGGCACCATTAATCGGGCCATAGATCGGGAATGGTTTGACCTACGGACCTGGGGAAGGGCTCATTCGATTCCTCATGGAAAGTTCTCCAAAACAAAGGCCAAATTTAGGCAGCCTTGACTTTTTTGGAGGTTTTTAGGGATTTTACTAACCTTTGACAACCCTTAAAGAGCACTTTAAATTAAGTGAGAGTGCCTGCTAAAGAATTGGGGACTTATCGGACCAACATGAATTTTTCCTGAAAATTTCAGAGTTTTTGCTCCAGCCGTTTGGGAGAAATCGTGCGTACGGCGTACGGACGGAAAAATTTGTATTGCAGATTTGGATTCTACACCCTTTGAAACATAAACCATGAAATTTTCAGGGGGGGTTAGAATTTTTTTTCAAGAGCGATTACTATGGTTTATTATTGAATAATAAACCAAAAGCTTCAACTTGAAAGATACATCACGAATAGAATGAAATACAAATAAAACGCAGACGACAAAACAGACAACATGTGAAAGATGGAGTTGAATCATCTCATCCACTCCTCCCTTCAGTACCGAAGTCTATAAGAGCTGAAGGTGTCCAGATTTGTTGAGTTACAAGAAGAGTCAATTGTAGGGATCCGCTCACTAACTTGCACGACCTCACAATGATTCGCCACATGCTGTCAAGAAGTTGAGGGCCCGGCAGAATGAACTAGATGGTGATGTAGGAAATGGTACTCTATTAAGTTGGGGGCCATGACAAAATCTCGCTCCATTTCGGTGTTTTTATTACGTTTTATACAATGTTCCCTTGTGTTCTTATTTACTGCGTTTTCTTTGTATATTTCGTTTCAACAGGCTATATTCTGACATTAACCCGTATATTCAACTGTGAGTATCATCACAATCTCCCGATCCTTCTATTGCAATCAAAACCGTGCAATGAATGAGCAACCCCCGTTGTCACCTTCCAGCCACTATCTGCTTTCAAAAGCGACAAGTCTGTTAGGAGTCAGCCAGATAAATCGTGCACGATGTGTTCAAGTATTTCACGAGGAAGAAGAAAGACAAGAATGCGAAGTATTACCAACACGAAAAGTCGGTCATATTGAGAGATAAGGTGAATGCCGAACTCCATCAGGTTACGCAACATGTTTGTATTTTTAAACATAATTTTTGAAATTTTAGCACGTGTTTGCGCTAAAAAAATACTGGTATTCATAGTGATTCTTTGCAGAAGAGGTGGGAGGGGGTTCAATAGCTTCATTTTCTTAGAAAATTCCCTCAAATACCTTCAAGAAAATGTAAAAAAGGTTGTGTCCATCATAAACAATGTGCTTTCAATGTGATCGTTCAAACTAAGCCGGTGCGATGTGATTTAAAATGTGAGCAATGACGTACTGAGAGATGGACGACGATTGTGTCACAAAAAAAATATATATATCAACAACAAACATTTAAAATATAAATGCACAATACGAACCCATGCTTCAGGACTGGTCCGTTGCTTTGGGGCGGCCTCATATTCAAATTAAAAAGTGATTTGGCCGTCAGCCTGCGTGCAAAAAAAAATAAAAACAAAACTAATCATGCTGTCGTGCAAACATGGATACTCTCAAGATAATAATCACACAAAACGACAAATACAACGACAAAAATTGGTGTTGCAATAAACTAATAAAAAATAAGTGTTTCAATAAATGGTAACATAATTTGCCGTATGTGTAACTAGATTGTGTAGATTATTGAAATGTTGTGAACAATTCTAAATCATTCTTAAAACTAAAATGTTGTAAAATTGAGGTTATAACAAGAAAATCACATTGATATGATAAAATCGTGTTAAAATCGATGAGATGATTAAACCGTTCTTCCGCAACTACCCTCCGATAGGAGTAAGACTAGGAAGAGAGCAAGTGAGGCTTTAAGGGTATAACTTCGATAGTTATAACGAATCAACGAGAAGAGTGGTGTAGTATTTGGGGAAAATTAAACTCAGGGGACCATTCCAGACATTCACCAAACAATTTATCAAACACGGATAAAAATTACATAAATTAAAATTGTTAGAAGGATTTACGGACAGTCGAAAGACCTGAACAGAGACAGGAAAAACCAATAGTCAAGAATGGTTTGAAACTTTAAATGCAAGAGGAAATATTGATTTTGGCGAAATTTAAATCCCGAATGTGAAAACAGAGCTTCCGCTAGGTTGATTGACGAGGATTCAAAATTAAAAAGATGGCTGGTAAAAACTGAATGAATAGTTAACTAAAAACGCTGCAAATTCTTTCACTGGGGTTTATTATTAAATTTCATTCATTTGGCTTGCATTCATAATTTGAATTTCTACTAGGTTTTGGAGTGTGAGTGTTTCGCAGGTGATAGAGCGATTATTGAATTTCAGGAGGCACACTAATATGATCAACTGATCAATCCGAATAGGTGTTTTGGTTGAGAAGAACCGATTTACGTGTTCTATGCATATCTCCTGAAATTCAATAATCGCTGTATCACCTGTGAAACACGCACACTCCAAAGCTTAATAGAAATTCAAATTATGAATGCAAGCCAAATAAATGAAATTGAATAATAAACATCAGGGAACGAATTTGCAGCGTTTCATGCATATCAAAATGTTTCAACCCGTGTATCGGCTATGAACCCTTTTAGAAGTTCACTCCAGTATATTGATTTTTCCTGAAAATTTCAGATTTTTTGCTCCAGCCGTTTCGGAGAAAACGTGCGTACGACGTACGGCGGACGGATGGAAAAATTGTTATTGCAGATTTGGATTCTACACCCTTTGAAACGTAAACCATGAAATTTTCAGGGGGGGTTAGAAGTTTTCTTTTCAAGAGCGATTACAATGGATTATTATTGAATAAAAAACCAAAAGTTATTTGTCACCGAATAAAGTCGCTAAAATTTACAAGATTAATCTATTATCCGGTTAATTTATTAATTTCCAGTATAGATAGGTTTTTTTCATATTGTGGTACGAACCAGAGATAAAAATTGTGGGTGATTGAAAAATATCAAGAATGCTTATTGCAGTTATGATTGAAACTCAATGCACAATTTTTTACCATTTAAATCGATCATGCAGATACACTCAAACTGGTTGAACGAGTTCCTATTTAAACGACATCAATAAAAAAACCAAAACCGTCACACACAAAACATGTCCAGACAGAACCAAACCATTATGATGTACAAGGTGCGAATAAATGAAATGCCATATATAATACACTCTAAATAGTAACAAATATACATTCAAAAATCATACAAATTAAGCCTGCAGTGGTCGGACGAGGAATTGTTGTTCCCTTCATGGATGGGAATTAACTTCTTCGTTAATAATAACTTTCTTGAGGTGAGTGGAAGAGTTCAGTGCCGTTTCTTAGTGCGTACAGTTCCCTTGTCATAAATTTAGTTACACTCTATTTCTTAGGGAGTTCCTCCGAAGCTGGATCTTGCAGGGAAGACTTTGTCTAATACTGAGAAGGTGTATGAGAACCCATTCAAGGAGAATGTGGTACCCAGTACGAGAGTGTCTGCCATGTTGGGTGGCATAATAGTTTCCCCACTGATTGTTATACGGACGTTCGGAATTTTTTTTTCAAACAAAGTGATAGACGACTGTTATTTAACACTAAATCGAACAGTCTAAGCATTAAATCACTCGCGACGAAGTTCAATCAATCAATACATTTATTTGCAAAAAAATACATATTGCAAGGAGTTGCGAACTTGATGCATTCTAGTAACTGCAGTAGTAATGACTAGTAATACAAGTAAATAAAATATGTAAAGAGAAATGAACAGCGGTTCGGCATTTAAAAAGAAGAAAAACAAAACCAGGCTAAAGAACATAACGATTTGGTCAATCTTGACACTTCTGAACGAGGGAGAAAAAAAAAACTAAAAACTAAACCACTCAAACTCGATGAAAATCATCCTTCCTCTTACTTATTAGTTTTTTTCTTCATTCATTAAGCGAGAATGCTCTCAGCTTCAACGATTGGACAACATATTTATAAATGGCCAGGTAGCAGTTGGGGTTTTCTTGATTCAATAATTCAACCAGGGCTGCGTGGATTGTTAGTGTGTCTGCGGTGGAGTAGCCAGGAATCAGTGGCGCCAAATAGATGTTTCGGTAGGGTCTGTAGAGAGGGCACAAAAACAGGAAATGAACTACCGACTCCGATTCATTTCTATTACAGTTCATACACCGTTCCACGCAGTCGATTGCATGTACTCGCGATGAAGTTGTGGATGCTCATGTCAAGAACAAGATAGAGGTTTTAGAAAAATGTAAACGAGATTAGTTTATATAATTTCGTTTTTATATAAACAACAGTCTTTCTGGTATTGAATATTCTGATTTGTTTGCATCATCTTCGACGTGATCATCAAAATTTTAATTAATTATGTGTATATGTATGTTCAAATTGTAGTATAATCCATTTGCAAGGTAATCAATTAGATCTAAGTTATTTATATGTGCTACCTCAGTCGTCAGTTTCGTGTATTTTATATTAATATTGCAGCTAGGCATCTTCCATTGAAGTACCTTGGTAACACCCAACTTTATTCAAATTTGTATGCTTGATGTTAGTTTTGTAGAGATCACTTTCACTGGCTGTACCGCTCATTAGGATCCTCCACCTCCAAAAAACGTGCTCTCACGCTTCCAAATTTCAAAATTAACAATTAAAAAACACATTAATCCAAAATTGTTCTAGTCAAACAGAATAACATGTAGTGTGATGCACCTAAAGACTAGATGCTTAGTGACAACAAAAATGTGTCAGGCATCAGGGAATTAAAAAGGCGAAAATATAAAGAGCATCTGCATAAAATTACGGCTGTTTCAAGAATTTCACGTTAGCGCATGCGCATAGCGTACCGCTGATTATATTGAGATGAAATTCTATGAGACCTCAAGAGGTCTTATCCGCATAATCCCTCAAAATATGAGCTAAATTCATTCAAAATTGAGGAAGTTATGGCTGTAACAAGGAAATGAGGACAGACCGACAGATACGGAACCAAATTTGTTCAGTAGGCTTCGAAACGCAAAATGCGAGAGGAAATTTTGAATTCGGACAACAAAAATTTTTTGGCTTCCGACAGTGAACACAAGGCTTCTGCGGCTTCGAAGAATTTTTATTGCTTCAATCATGCAGGTAGGTAATATTAAATTGGTATACGGATTGTTTATATACAACACCTGTGAAACATTAGTGCTGTGCATGGTGAACCAGGACGATAGCAACTGATCGTTGATTGCGTTCAGCGAGATAAGAGATAATGGGAAGTCACAAACGATAGGTATATAATGTACATCACTTACGTCATGGAATAGTTGACGACTGATCATTAGCACGTAACTGATACCTAATCTGATCAAATTATTCATCTATCTGACGTTTTGCTATGACCGAAAACGCATCTGAAATTCCTTCATTTACCGAATCAAGCGGACTGGAGTCCTCATTCCCGGTTACAAGTGTTTCCGAAGGAGCGACAGTGGGCTTCACTGAAACTAATTCAACCAAGGAAAAAACTGATGTACTTTCTCCGGACGAATTAAAGTTGAGTGCTACAGGAGAACATGAATCTAAGGGATTCAAAACTAAAAATCTAGACAGAACCACGAAGACTAGTAGATCTAAAGTTCATTTACTTGGCGTACCGGCCAAGGGGGGTAGTAAAGAATCATCTGCAAGAAAATTAGAGAAGAACGCGGCTGGAAAACAAGGATCGAAAGAATACAACACGAGAAAGCTGTCCAGAAACCCATCAGCTGCAAAGTCGGATAAATTAGAGCCGAACAATGCAGAACAACAAGGAACGAAAGAAAACAACACTAGAAAGCTGTCCAGAAACCCATCAGCTGCAAAGTCGGATAAATTAGAGCAGAACAATGCAGAACAAGGAACGAAGGAAAAAAACTCTAGAAAGGTGTCTCAAAATGCATCAGTTGGAAAGTTGGATAAATTAGAGAAGAACGCAGCTGGAAAACAAGGATCGAAAGAAAACAACACGAGAAAGCTGTCTAGAAACCCATCAGCTGCAAAGTCGGATAAATTAGAGCAGATCACAGCTGAAAAACAAGGATCGAAAGAAAAACACATTAGAAAGCTGTCTAGAAACGCGTCATCTGCAAAGTTGAATAAATTAGAGAAGAACACTGCTGGAAAACAGGGATCAAAAGAAAACAACACGAGAAAGCTGTCCAGAAACCCATCAGCAGCAAAGTCGGATAAGTTAGAGCAGATCACAGCTGAAAAACAAGGATCGAAAGAAAAACACATTAGAAAGCTGTCTAGAAACGCGTCATCTGCAAAGTTGAATGAATTAGAGCATAGCACTGCTGGAAAACAGGGATCGAAAGAAAACAACACGAGAAAGCTGTCCAGAAACCCATCAGCAGCAAAGTCGGATAAGTTAGAGCAGATCACAGCTGAAAAACAAGGATCGAAAGAAAAACACATTAGAAAGCTGTCTAGAAACGCGTCATCTGCAAAGTTGAATAAATTAGAGCATAGCACTGCTGAAAATCAAGGACAAAAGGGGATTAAGCCTGTCAAGCTAACAAAAACTGTGTCGGTCCCGAAGATTGTTGGATCCAAAGTCCATTTGGTTGGTACGTCTGCTGGAGGGGGGAGTCGTACATCCCAAAGCTCCGTGCTAAGTGGAAAGTCAAGGATGACAGAGGGCAATGATATTGGAAAACAGGAGAAAAGCCCAGAAATACAAGAGACATCTACACTCCCCACCAGCAAGAATGAGAAGAAGAGTAAAAAAGGAGGAGACAAGAAAAAGAGATCGCCAGAATCAAAACCAAGTACAACAAGAACTGAAGCACGAGGAAGTGTAAAAAGCAAAAAATCTGCAGACAAAGAACCTAAGGTGGCTAAAAAGGCCAAGAAGATTGAGGATGCCGCAGATAAACCTACTACTGGCGATTCGAAGAGAACTACGGAAGAGAACCGGCAAAGTAAAGCTACTAGAGGATCGCCTGGAAGCAAAAAAAGTAGATCTAGTAGCAAAGGGAAAAAGAAGGGAAAGGGTAAGAAAGAGAAAGTAAAAAAATTGAATAGAAAAGCCATTTATAAAGATGTTAAATTGACAGAGAAGAAAATGCAAGATGAAGAGAAACGAAGGAAGAAGTTGCAATGGGAAAAGAATAAGGTGTTCTTTTATTGGAATTGTGTCGTCGGGAAGTTGATGGATTTAGGCAAAAGGAATCACCAGCTTAAAAAGAAGCAGGAAGCCCTGAAGATGGAAAAGAAGAACGCGATGTTCCACGAGTATTGGAAAAATATGAACCAGACGAGGATGGACAGGGAAGAGATGCTGGACAAGAAAAGAAACGACTTTCGATCAATGATAACGGAATTGAGAGACAACCAGAAAAAGCACACGGATTGGTTGTTCAAAGACATACAAACCTACGTGAAAGACACGTATTTGGTGGGGCAGAAATACACTTCGGACGTGGTGGGGATACGAATGGAATATACTAAAGGGTTGACGGAAACACTTTTCGAAGCCCGGGAAAACTCTAGGATTCTCGAAATGGAGCAAAACGTTAAGTATGGGCCAGAGATGGAAGAATTCGAAGAAGAGGTAAGTCAAACAAATAGGAGGAAATTGCAAATTGAATTCAAGTTAATTAGAATCCTTCACCTCTTGATAGTATTACACAGGGTGGAAGCGGATAAGTGACGAACATTTTTTTCTGTTAATCTGAATCAAAAATGTAATAAAACCCCGCCAACCGCACTTTTCCATCTCAACCCGTTTTCTAGATATAATTTTATTAAGGCTTTTTTCAGAAAACCATGTTTTTTTATTATTCAATAATAAACCATTGTAATCGCTTTGGAAAAAAAAATTCTAACCCCCCTGAAAATTTCATGGTTTACGTTTCAAAGGGTGTAGAATCCGAATCTGCAATAAAAAATTTCCGTCCGTCCGCCGTACGCACGATTTCTCCCAAACGGCTGGAGCAAAAGATCTGAAATTTTCAGGAAAAATCCATCTTGGTCCGACGACGCCCCAATTCTTAAGCCAGCTCTCTCACTCAATTTAAAGTGCCCTTTAAGGGCTGTCAAAGTTTTGTAAAATCCCTAGAAACCTCAAAACAGGTCCAAGCGGCATGAATATAAACTTATTTTAAGAACAAACCGTCAGGAATCGAATGAGCCCCTCCCCAGGTCCGTAGGTCAAACCATTCCCGATGTATGGCCCGATTTATGGTGCCAACATTTGCGTTTTTTCGTTTATTATTGTTTGTTTGTAACCTAGTGATGTCCGGCCGATAGCGTCGAGTTGTAGTGAATGTGGATACTGGAGTGATAGCCGATGTAAATACTTGTAGTGTAGTTAGTAGCCGATACACGGGTTGAAGCATTCTGATATGCATAAAACGCTGATAATATATAGGTAAATATTATTCAATATTATTACTGGGGTTTATTATTCAATACTATTACTGGGGTAAATAAGTATTCTTTCACTGGGGTTTATTATTCAATTGGCTTGCGTTCATGATTTGAATCTTATTAAGCTTCAGAGTGTGCGTGTTTTACAGGTGATTGAGCGATTATTGAATTTCAGGAGATATGCATAGACCACGTAAATCGGTTCTCATCCGAAACACCTATTTGGATTGATCAGCTGATGATATTTGTGTGCCTCCTCTACATCTGTCTACCTTTGGCTAAATCGTTTAAATTTGGATTTGGGGAAGTTTTAACGCAATACGAGTGCCAAAGGACTTGATTTTTATTGTGGGGGGGTATTGAGGTTCAATAAAAAAACGCTGCAAATTCTTTCACTGGGCTTTATTATTCAATTGGCTTGCGTTCATGATTTGAATCTCTACTAAGCTTTGGAGTATGCGTGTTTCACAGGATAGAATTTCACGAGGCACAGAAATATGATCAACTGATCAATCCATATAGGTATTTTGGTCGAGAACAGGTTTACGTGCTCCATGCATATCTCCTGCAATTCAATAATCGCTCTATCCTGTGAAACACGCACAACCAAAGCTTAGTAGAAATTCAAATCATGAACGCACGCAAATTGAATAATAAACCTCAGTGAAAGAATTTGCAGCGTTTTTTGACGTAAAAACCCACGTTTCTCTACTTTAAAAACTTTTTTCTACCATATTTTCAGATTCAGCGTGAAACTTCCTTTGCGACCAATGCACATTCATAATCATAAACGAACCCCTAAGGACCGCAATTGCAGTTCAAACATTGAAAATTGAAAAAAATGCTTTTCCTGAATTACTTTTATTTTTACTGCACTACCAAAAAATATGCTGGAACTTGTCAAACCTCAGGAAAACTTGAAAATTTAATCAGCTTTCTAATGTATGGTCAATTTAGCGATTCCGCGTCGATCTCAAGGGGAATTCTAGTTTGAAGGTGAAAAAACGTTAGGCACTTTTCAAACAGCAATTGTGTGCTGAATAAATTTCAACTTCTCAAGTCAAAATCAGAAACGTTTTCCATTATCCGTCTTCTGGGTTCGAACTCGTTTTATTCGATAAACAGAAAAAATAATTAAAATGGTTCTATCATTTATCGATATCTAAAAAGGCACCTAGTTTTTCTCTCTATTGGGCATTTACTTCTCGATATGAAAATTGTACGAGAACTTTCTTTCTAACTAGACCATACGATTAAAGTTCCTATGTAATTTTTAGATGAGAAGACTGAGAAGCAGAATCCCCACGGAGAGGCAAGAAAGGCTACAGATGATGTTGGCGGATAGCAACGAAATGCTCGTAGAACTGGTGAACGTGTACACGAACATACTTCACCACAATTTCATCGAGGTTTGCCACACTGCGAACATCATCAACGTCCTGAAGACGAGGGAAAGACGCCTTCAGCGGGAAAGAAACGACTTGGTGAAAAAACGGAATAAGATCAAAGAAAGAACGGAATACTTGCACGACAGGGTGTCCAATCTGAAACGACAAGTAAGTTAGTTATGTACTATTGGTAAATAATGAAACTGATCCAGGAAATAAATGGAAGGTATACAAGGGAAGAACAAGAAAAAGTTTGAACGATTCTAAGCACAAAAGCTCATTTTCATGAGTTGACAAGTATCGCGCCATCAGTCGCTAATTCGTCGATGGGGTAAAACAACACTGACCTTCCACAACAGGAAAGAAATAAGGGATGTCATACAACAGCATTCTCATAACATGTACCCACCACTATCTGATCTACTTGGTGGATTCAGCCTACCTCTTCCCAGAAAATGTTATTTTGTGAAGATGTTTTTTGAACAATATCACTATCAGAAGTACAGTCATTACCTTTCCGATATAGGGGACTGTTTTACTTAATTTCAACTTCTTGATTTTTTTTTGCAGTTTCTTAGAAAGGAATTTCTGATTGTTTGAATTTTCCCTGTTTCCGTAACTCAAGTTGCAGTGCAATTTTGAACATTTCTTCTCGATTGTGGAATTCGAATAAGAGATTTCACGAATGTAAATGTTTGCCCTACCCTTTTAGAACCCCTTTCAAGCCTAGGAACAGGTCATGTTATGGATAGGGGCAGTGTGAAGAATGACTGAAGTTGGTATCGCTATTTTGTGATGAAAAACTCTTATTTTTGCACTTCTTAGTACGGAATATAAAAGTAGGCAGATAATGAGGCTAGAGCAACACATCATTTTCAAAACCCATATGTCATGTATATGTTAGCGTTTGAGAAAATAGTTCATAGTCAAGTACCAACTGTTATGGGTAGGGAGTTATATCCGTTCCTATCTACGGCTCGACCTGTCCCACAACCGGTGGCCATTTTTAGATTGACTTGCCTTTTGAAGGATCCGGGCTACCAAACCAAACAATTTGGAAAATGATCGCCAGCAATTGCTCTTTCACTTAGAAACCTGATGATTTCACATTGACAGCCTTGAAAGTCAGGGAAAATCATCCAACAGAGACAGAATAATTTACTTACCCACTTTTGATATGAAAAAAACATAAAACATAGTTTCCACTTTGTGCCAAGTCCTATACTACCGTGAGTACAGGAGCAATAAGAGCGATGGCGTTATAGTTTCTACTAATCTTGCAATGCAATTTTTCCTCAAAACCCAAAATTTCCCAGCGATTGCCAATATTTGTAACTGTACCTTAAATTATACTACCCTATATTATGCAATTCTGGAATGAACAATGATGTTCAACATCGCATTCGCTTTTAAATCCACTCCGTCCGGTTCAGGAGCCACTCCAGACATGTTCATCAACAATTCCATGCCGTCAAATTCATAAATTCAATGTTGCGTGAAGTTTCTCACTACTTTTCAGCCCAATCGGATAGGTACTTTGGATCTTTGGCAATCAGTAATGTGGCCACATTGTACAGAATTTTATAATCTTCACACTTTGTAAGTTAAAAACAGTAAAATAAATTGAATCTCACAGGTGAACGCTGGAAAAGAAGCCAGGAAGAAACTACATCGAGTAATGAAGGAACAAGAGGCACTGCAGAGCAAAAAAGACATCTCCTACATCAATAAAGAATTGACGTACCAAGAGAACGCCAAACTAAATAAAGCGTTCAGTGAAATGTGCGAAAGGTACGATTTCCAAATTAACGTATGGAAAACTGGTTTTTTATTTTAAACAACCAGAAAAGACCCTCTCTTACAGTGAAACCAAGTTTGATTCAACTACAAGATGTTTGTAGGAGGTACGGACCCAGTCATTTTGCATTGCCCTGTTACAAATTTAAAAAGGTTCATTCGAACATTCTAACTTTCAAAGTATCATGAACATTATGATATCTTTTGGCTTTGATTTGATCAGAATGGGGGAGATTTTCCAGGAGTTGTTGATGTGAGAAGGATTACGTAAAAGTTTTCACTGGGAGTGATTAAAATTTCTTGGCCCCTACAGTTTTTCTTTTAGTTCGAAACTTGAAATAGTGAGGACAAAGAATCGACAGAAAGAAAAAGAATTGACACCATAAACAGGCAAAAACTATCACTCACAGTTACACCTCCTCCTCAATGACGTCATTCACCTTTCTTAACACTGCTTTACTTACTTCCTTTTGGCTACTTCCAGTAAAAATCTGTCAACCGTCAAACCAAACTAGTCCTGTCCGTTACTACCCCTTGAAATGTCTCATTACAATACGAAATGTCTAACAAAATTAGAAATTTCTCACTTGGAGCCATGGAAACTTGCGTGAAACCAATATTAAGAACAAATAAAACCCAATGTGCGACAGGATATCTTCATTTTGTCTTCGTAATGAAAATTAGGGTTTCAGAATGTTGATAGACGATTTGTCTTCTAACTTCGAAGCATTGCAAGATGCACATATTCAACTTCTGCACGATTGAGCTGTTGTATTTTTCAGGGTCAACAAGTGGTATTTCCAAGTGAAGAGGTATTTTCTCAAGTCGGTGTTGATAGAAGCCGGTAAATTCAAAGAGCGCGCTCTCCAGCTGGCCAATTACAACCGCCTCGTCAAAAACTTGTTCGATGTGGAGGACGGATTTTTGGAAACGGTCGACACTTTCAAGGACCACGAAGAATTCGAGGACACCAAAGCCGGGCTCAAAGTCTTGCTCGGTAGTTTCAAGCCCTTCACGCTGGGAGATCTCGAGAAAGAGTTCGAAGGGTGCACAGAATCTTTCGCCACGGCCATAATTTTCTTCAAGAGGCGACTGAGTCAGAATTTCCTGTCTCTGGACGATCTCCACTTCTTCATCAAAAGACGGAGTCCGCTGTCTTTCCTGGAGGCTTCCAGGAGGGAGGAAAAAGAACTCGGGAACGCACTAAGTTACATCCAGAAGAAGAAGCAGTCTCTGATGAGCGCGTCTATGCCGCAAAGTTTGTCGACGATATCGTTCAAACTGTGAACACTCAAATGACGGAGAGTTACTATTCATGAGGGATTGTCATGTCAAAACTTCGACGTACGATCCCAACTACTAAGAAGCCAAGAATCATAGATTGCTGCGGGCCCTAACCGATTCTTCAACAGTATGTTGAACTAAATAACTAAAATAAATAAATAGAAATATCACAACTCGCAGAATTATTCGGATTATTGATCGACCGTTAACTACAGTGTGAATCTTTATAGAGCTAAGAGATTTTGACCTGTATTGAAGGCAGAACAGGCATGCCATAGGCTGACGGACTCAAAACCAGAACGAACCATTGACCATCAACATTTACCATTAGTTTAATCTAGTTAGTAGTTAATCAATTAGCAGGGATCAAAAAGAGTAGGTACTGCAATATGTCAATCATATCATTTAATTTGTCACACTAACTTCGATAATAAATAGTATGAAGTTGGGATTCTTTCAATTTGTTTTCCTATAGCCTCAGCTGGAGCAAATAGCCTGATTTAATGACAACTGTTTGGGGGTTGAAAATTGTTTTTCCTTGGTTGATTACAAAGGTTCATTATTGAAAATAAACCGAACATATTTTCTGTATCGGGTGACGCCTTGATTTGTTGTTTTATGAACTGCACCAGTTCTTAGTTTATGAAAACATCAGTAAATGAGTCAGGGAGCGTGAGAAGGTCGGAGTCCGTTTAAAGACAGTCAACCGAGAGATAAATATCGCGAAACATTTGGTATCGTTCAGGATGTTTCCTATTCTCAAAAAGAATCAACACTTTGTTGGCAAGCGACACTTCTACGCGATCAAATTTGAAAACGTTAACTCTTTATCAATCAAATAAGTATTGTGTCACTTGGAGGGGCAGTAGCGTAACACCTCGCTCAAGTACATCTCCAGGTTCTCCACTGTTTAAGATTACAAGGTTCCGATCGCTGTGATTATGATTGCAGTACGAACCGAGGTGACTTTGTTGAATTTCGAGCTGTATTTATATGATTACGTAGTCAAAAATGTTAAGGATATAGAAGGTTTTGTTTGGTCTATTGAATGTGAAGTTGTGTTTGTGACAGATATAAAATTTATAATATACATTTTGCACCAGCTGTCCTCGATGAATAATACAATGCAATGGGCATTTCCTTTATCGTTTGTGAATACTTGATACATTTTGCAGGGTCTTTTTGCATCTGATGGATTAAATGGCGTAACTCCCTATTTGTTCATTGTTCATTCGGTGATGGGATGGTTTCAACTAGTTTGGTTTGAAGCATTATTTGTTAATATAGACCACTCGGAAACCAGAGTAATTTCTTCCTCTATAAGAAAGTATTACTTTATTATGGCTGCCTAATCGCGATTCTCTCCGCAATCTGAACAAGGCCTTCCTAGAGCACTTCCATCCTGCTTCAGGCATTCACCCCGACCTTCATCTCTAAGAGGGCCTGTAGGCATAGGCGTTCCATCCCTAAACTAATGCTCCACGAGGAAATCAAGGAGCTAATGAGAAGCAGAAGAACTGCAAAGATTAGGCCTTCTCTTTCAAAACCCAACAAAACGTGTAAATTCCTGCTGCTTACGATATTTGTCCGACAGACGCAGCTGTATGCCGCAAACTTGTACCGTTCCTAGGTACAGCTGGCGTCAGGCTGGATCAAAATGTCTGCGGAGAAGGTGGTGCTTGCTCTCCTGTTAGCGGATGCGGAGGAAGACGAATAATTCTAATGCTCCATAATTCTATAATATAATTATTCAATTCGACGATTGCCCGGGAACCCTACACTGACATGTTCTGAACGAGGAGAGATGAAGGCTTTATAATTTTCTGATACACGGCCATTTGAAGGACGACCCCATCCGCTTCCAGAGTTGTTTCAGGCTGAACGTGCCTCAGTTCACCTACATTTTCTCGCTGGTGGAAGACAGACTCTACGTCTCTGGGTGCAATAGGGTGCCAGACCCTATTTCTGCTGATGAAAAACTGGTCCTAACACTGAGGTAAATAATCCTCGACTTAAGCTGTGCTGCTTTCCATCAAACTTCGACGGACTCGAGCGGGTATGCATACCTCAGCTGCAGACTCACCCTGCCAGTTGAGTCGCAGTCAAGCTAATCAGTGGTCAGCCTCATTGAGGCGTGCAGCTGGGAAACGCATCTAGGAATGTTGTTCCATAAGAATGCACTGAAGGAGTGGGACGCGTCCAGGAATGTACACCTTAACGGAGCAAAAGTAATTCTAACCACATATATGAGTAAATGATGAAGTACCTGGAGCCATGCGTGGGCGTGGAGGGGGACTGGAGATGGTGGTTGTTGAAGTCGCCAGTGGAAGACCATCTTTTGGTGAGCGGTCCGCCCGTCGGTGTGTGGTGCGTCCTGCCGTTGGTGCCCGCGTGATGCGTCCCGTTGTGGTGCGTGCGGGGGACGGGTGTCGGCGGCGGCGAGACAGAACTCGAGCTCGGGGAGTCCGAGTGGAGGGAGCCCGTGCTCTGGTAGTGGACCCCTCGCCTGCAACGGAAACAAATCATCAAGATTTTCGAGGTACCGAAAAAACTAAAAATAAAAATGAATCATATCCTCACGAATATGATTATATAAACAAGGTGTCCAACGAATCCTTCCATCCCCGTCTAAAATCGTTATGTATTGGGGAAAAAGATGTTTTTTTAAATCTACATGTTTTTCCAAGTATCTCAAATTAAAATTGGAATTAGCCTTCATTCCCGAAAAAATTACATATAAATCACATGAGTTGATTTTTTAAAAGACATTGATCCCATATAAGGGAGATATGACTCGCCCTGGCAAGGAATATACACGTGGTAAATGTTAAAGGTTTCTAAATCAGAAGAAAACGTAATTGATGGACTTTTAAATGTAAATAATTACACTTAGAAATTTAGTGCGGGTACTTGGATAAACAAATTTCATTTTCTACGGATGTAAATACATGCATACATATGTAAAGACTACTTATTATGACTTAAGGTAATCAAAATTCATTATTAAAAACAACTGCCTAATTGTGACATGGGATTTTCCTGGTTTTTATATTACATTTCCTTTCAATTTATTGAAGGAGGAAAGCCCTCTGCTCTGCAAATATGCAAAAATGTGGGACAGATGTAAATTTATTAAATGAAACTTCATGCTCAATTCATGTTCGGGAAATTCACATGGATTTTCTTTCAAAATTTCTTTTATATTGCTTATTTCCAGTGGTATTTGAAAGTTGAGTGGCTGGCGGCTGCCCTAGTGATGTCATCTTCATTGCAATCACAAGATATGGTAAAGTTTGACGGGGTTATTCAATTTTTTTTTGGTACACGATTAAAAGTCTTATTATTAAACATAATGAACCAAAACAAGTGGATTAAAAACAATCAACGTAAACCACTGATCAATGTATATTATACTTAGTCTGTCGTACATTATCTACACTCCGTGCCTCTCACCTCTTAACCTTGTATAAAACAAGCAGCGTTCGTTCTTAAATTCTAAGTCGTTTTCTTTTAGTTTTGAACAGGGTCTTCATTCCGAGTGATCAAATTCTAACGGTCACAAACCTCTTTTCTCAAGTTAAATTTTCTGTTTAAAGTCAACTAATTTCCTAGCACCAACCTTTGTGGTAGGGAAGTAGGAGTGCAGCTTTGGACTCTCCGAACGGCTTCTCGTCCGTCCGGTGAACTGTGGTGGTTGGAACCTCGATACCTCAGCCCTCCGCTGTCCCGTTGATTGTGGTGTATCGAGTTTTGACTGTTAACTGAAAATGGAAACGAATAGGAATAACAATCACAGTGTAAAATTATGGTATCTAATACCAATAAGAGAAAATAAAATAAATATTAAGGTATCTTGCGTAACACCAGATAATGTATGATGGCACATACGTTCTCAGTTCAACTCGTAGGAAATGATCAAACTCAATCAAATCCAATATTTTATATAATGATAGTAAAGAAATAGAAAGGTATCATAGAAAATCAAATTTGAAAAAATGCAGGCTGTACTTGAACAGTGGAGCCGGGCCAGAGAGATCCCCCTCCTTAAACCTATTGGAGTGTATCCAATTACCTGACCACAGGTTAGTCAGTTCTCCTCCAGTAATATCTTTCTATTGGAGCACGATAGAAGAAATCGGAATTGAAATATTTCCAGTGATCGATTTCTGTGCCTTACTTATTAACATTTGTCCTAAATAATATTTCAATTTAATAAAATATAGTTAAGAGAGTTATTGAATTGTCACTCTAATCTAATAGTCTAGGCGTTGTCAATTAAACTCTCAGCGAGTGAGTCTTGGTAGAATGGGACTGATCACGTATAAAACCAGATGTAGCAGCCTATGCATTGTCAATCTTTGCAAATGAGCCTTGATAGAAACGGATTGATCATGTATAAAACCAAATCCGATAGCCTATGCAGTGTCCCTAAGTACCTAACTACAAACCACTACAAGCCGATGTGGCCCTTGGCTTCCCGAACACCACTGCGGTCATCCGCCTGAGACCTCCGCATCCCCACCACCTGGAGCTCCCTCAAGACCTCATCAAGCCAGCCATTCCAAAGACGACTTCTTCGTCTTCTAGTTTCCATCCAAGTTTGCAGCGTCATTTTAGGGTAAGCCCCGCTTGGCATGCGGTCAAAATGCCACAGCCATTGGATGCGCATAGCCTTGATAAATCGGTTATGTTTTCATGCTGTAACAGTACATGGATTTCTAAATTTTGTCTAGTTCTCCAACTTTAACCATCTCTGACTGCACCATAGATTCTTCTTACAATATTTCTCTCAAATTCCCGCAATCTTTTTTCATCCTCAGCCCTCATGGTCCAAGCCTCAAATCCATAACAGACCTCAGGCTGCACTGCGGATCTGTTGCCCTGAAGATCACACGGCTCCTGAAGAGGTTTATATTGATGACATAAAATTCTCGGACGCCCGCCATTATTCCAGAGCATATCTCATCTTGTACATTATTCCTAACTGGCAAAAAGCCCCAGGTAGGCGAAAGACTTGACTTCATCAAACTTCCAAGTCCCATACGTCTCGCTGGGCACGGAACGGTGGTGATATCTTGAGATACTTGGTTTTGCTTTCATTTATTTGTAGCCCCATTGGCTTTCACTCTTCATGCAAAACATCGAAAGCCATCCGTAGAGCAACAAGACTTCGTCCCATCAATGCAGGCAAATGTACAACTGATGAGTATGTTACTAAAACTATTAATTTATTATTTATGTTCCTCCTATCTTTGAGATTTAAGCGTGGTATCAAGACGTCTATCATTGCCAATCTAGTGCAAATCCTCATTTGAATTGTGTGGACCCACCGTCGAGTTTTATTTGTAGCCCCATTCGCTTTCCCTCTTCAGGCAAAACATCGAAAGCCATCCGTAGAGCATCAAGACTTTGTCCCATCAATGCAATGTCATCGGCAAATGTCAGAATTTGCCATGTTTTGTAGACTATTGTGCCTTCCTTATCTGCATTCCTCTATGCATTGCCAATCATTGCGAATGAGTCTTGCATGTATAAAATCATATCTAATAAACATGCACTGTCAATCTTTGCCAATTCGTCTTGGTAGAACCGGATAGATTATGTATACAACCAGAAAATTGGAATAGCCAATGCATTGTCAATTCGACTCTTTGTACATGAGTCTTGATAGAATGGGACTGATCATAAAATATAAATTCAGCAATATTATATGATATTGACTGGCGTGAGTGGCCCGTGGTTGTTATTCACAAATATTATTATTTACATCACTAAATTGAAAAGGTGGATTTTAATGGATCAGGTAATATTAATCTTGAATGACTTACTTTTTTTCTGGCATTAAGATTTCCTTTTTATGGTAATTGTATGGTAGGATTATTATAAAAGGAACATACCTCGTGGTGAGGAAGCGGGGTGCGTGCCTTCCAGTTGGGCCAGCCGCCGGAGGACGTCCGCCAAGGTTGATCGTAAACAGACTATTTCGTCTCCCTGCTCCAGAACTTTCTTCTCGAGATCGCATACTCTCTCCCGCACTGACTCCTGCTCCGTTTCAAGCATATCATCTGCGAAGGAAATAAAATAGAAAATTAATAGGACTGTAATGATGAAAAACTCTGGGTGATCATTGAATAAGTCAAGTGTCATGTTGAACACGATACATATTGTAGGAGACGGTCACGCAGGCTCTTGACGTTAGCAGGTATACCGATCTGTTCGCTATCATTTGAAACGCTCATCAAACTCAATATTCCAAGTTTGATAGAATATTCAACGATTAAGCAAGTTGTTCCTTAAATGTTTCTCAACGAAATTCATTGCATGGGAATAATGTAAACTCCTCAGCGCTTGTAAACATATAATTTCTGAAATAACTTGTGTGCTCAGCAGTATCACATTTACCCTTTCTAGATATGATTTTCATGCCTTCCGTAGGAATCCTTAGACAATCTCTAACTGGTTTCATTTTATTAAAATCAAAGAAAGCCTCTGAGTATCCGCAAAAACTTAATCCATTCCCAAAATGTCTTCCGTTTTTTCTCAATTCCAACGAAACTTCCGAGGGTTGATCAGATTAGTTCCTGGTTGGTTTACTATACTCGGACTCCACACAAGCAGTCTTTTGAAAAATGCAATTAAACCTGAGGTAAATTTCACAACATTTCAATTACAGCCACCATTTGACAGGACTATTTGCTTCAAATTTTGTAGAAGGAATTGAGATTGTAGTACTAGTATAGCAATACATTTTATTTTATGTTATGTAGTACATTTTGTATGGTACGCACCATTATTGTAATATTTCACAATTATTATTTTGATTGACTTTTCCCAGTTAAGGTTTCAACCTATGTATGCAGTATGTGTACAAAATATAGGAAATCGGTCGGCAGGATGTTGAATTCACGCAATTTAGTATTATCAGGTTTTCAGTCAAAACGCAACATGGTATTTCTTTGAATCTGGTAAAAATATACTTGGTTGCAGTCCTTTTCGTTGAACGTTGTAGTAATACACTACTCAAAGTTTCAAGATAAGAGAGTAACCGATTAGCGAGGATGTGGTTTCAAGACAATAAGAACATGACAGAGGGATTGCGGAAGTAATCATTAAAAAAACTCCAATCAGCCTGTTGAAACAACTGAGGTACCTGGAAGATAGAGTATTTTGTGGTGGGTGATCCTGGTGATCGTGGATTCGTTCAAATACTTGGAGTGTTTTATATTATGTAACCAAGAAAAGGAGATGGACTAGCCTAAATGCTCCTTCCAAGGGCAGAGGCGATAAGCCAGCAACACCTAGTCGATACCTCTGAAGCTTCAAGCTTAGCAGTTTCAAGGAACGGGAAGGGCATCATATCCATCACAGATGGTACCTCAGACTAATAGAGCAATACGTAGCATTATAAGATGCAATGGGGTCCTAGGCAGGAAAATGAAGCGAAAGGATCAGAATTCTGTCGGAGCAAACTCGTCTATTGGGCATCCGAGAATGCTCACATTGCGAAGTAAAAACAAGTAAGAATGAAACCTCAATAAAATTGACTACGATACGAGGAGGCAGTAAATGATAGTTTTATAAACTCTTGCCCAGTAATTAATACAATCAAATGATTTATTCGATCTTGCACATAATTGTGTGATCTAAAGATTCAATCATGCAACATTTGTATGAAGTCATTAAAATAATGAATAGCACCGTGTGTGCATTACCGCGCTAACTGGTGTTAATAATTCATCCGAACCCAATGAGGCGGTGACAGGATGAATATGGTGAATTAGCGTATCTGCCACTAAGGATTAGAACTGGTTAGAGTATCCCAGTTATTCCAGCAATATCACCGCCTAACAAGGCGAGAGGGAGCCCCCGCCACATTGGTTTTACGACTCCATAAGTTAGCGCTCCTTTCAATCGGAACGGTGGAAATTCATTACCGAGAAGAGATTACCCTTTCAAGCGGAAACTTGTTGATAGAGACGGAAAAGGCTTTTCGCGGTTGAATAGCGGCCCGCCTCACTTTTCCCCGTTTTCCCTGGATTCCTATTCATCAAGCTCTTTAGGGTTCGTTATATGAAACGGAGCGATGACGAAACACACGTTACGCAACGGAATACACGCTAAAAATAACATTCCTCGATCGAAGTTTTCCCGTTCAAGTCAATTAATTAAATAATATGGAACCTTAGAACATTTCACCGGTTTCCATGAAGAGTGCCACATGGGACTTCCTGCGGTCATACCATACACTAGATTGCTTTTCACACCACTTGCAAAGGATGGATTAGTTAAGCAGAAGAACATCTAATAAACTCAATATCTAATGAAGCAATCTAACAAAGAAGAATAGTAACAAAGAACAAACAATTGAAATAGAGAAAACATAATAATATAATTATTTGAAAACAAAATGCAATTCTCCCTTGAAACATACATGAACTTGCTATTTCTCTTCCTTCCTTTTTATGAGTTTAATTAAGGTTGGGATGAAATGATTCATTTTTCCCTACGTTCTTCTTATCACAAGTTTAGCGAATTTCCGTGAAAAAATGCAGTTGCAACGGCTCGAAAACATTTGAATTAAACATTTTGTTTATTGTCGTTTTGAGACTTTCTGACTGCACTACTGGTTTGTTATTTGGTTCCTCCCACAAACCAAAAATCGATATTCAGTATCGATTGTACAACTAATTTGCGACAAACGATGGCCCATAACATTTTTTGTTTATCCCGCTTAGTTTTCGAGTTATGTGATTCATAAGATTTTTTGGTGTTTTTGACTTTAAATCATTAAAATGATCATAACTTTCTTAATTGGAGGGGTCACTTTAAATTTGATTACACCATCGGAAACAGCGGTAAAATTTCCATATTCCTGATGGAGAACCCAACTTTTTTGAATAAGTTGAATGGATGACAACTGTACTTGAAGAAGAAAAATTGTGAAATATTGAAAATCTCAACATTTTCTTTTAAATCGCTTAAAGGTCCCGGTGATTCAGAGGTCTTCTCTATATTCTTCTAAAAATCTTCTTAAAAAATTTTTTTTCAACGCCAAAAATTACGATCATATGGGTGTGTGGCATACATCCCGCATAGTTGTAGAGGACAGTGATTTTCAACCAATAAAAGATTTTCGACGCAAACGTTATTCAACGTTTCAAGGTTTTACTCCTTTATTTTCAAGGGAATTGATCCGATCTTATTGGATAATCTGGATAAGCAGGCAGACGTTAATTTGTTCACTTGAATGTGACCAACTATCAACTCAAGGTCTTTCCGTTCGAACAAATTCGATTACACGAAGATCGGAGAAAATTCGCTCTTACAACCATGCTCCATGATTAGGACTTTCTTTAACATAATATATTATATTGATCATTAGTACATATCTCAATATGAATTTATCTTGTATCAATATTTTCATTATATACCAACATTACATCAACTAATTACAGGTTTCATAATTTCGATAGTGGCTGTAAACAAGGGAAGTAACAATGTCTCAAAGTTGAAGGCAACAAAACGTCATTCATGTCGGTAATGATCATTATTTAGGGATTACAATTAATTTTACTGATCAATTTATCTACGGTTTTCAATGTACAGGGTTCGGAGGAATTTTTAATATGTCAGTAAACTTGAAACATTTGGCTTTCCTCATCTATTAACGCGAACTATTTTCAATGATCATCATAATTCCGGGATATTTATATTGTTACTAGCTGGAAAGCCGTGCTTGGCACGAAACATATGTCTGTCCATGAGCTCTACAGTTGCCACGGCTTTTCACTGCCAATAAATCGGCTATCGGCAACCGTAATAACAGAAGTTCGGGAACCAAACTAATAGGTCGCGAAGAACAGGTTAAGGATAGTTTATGAGGTAGAAGAATGTTTTGGAGATCTGACCAAGTGTACGTTAAACTCGCTCACCATTGTACAAATGCTCCAGTCAAAATCAGTTCGGCAGATTAGCCTTCTGTCGGGAACATACATAGATAAAAACCAACTTCTCATAAACTACAGTTGCACGGGGAGAGAATTCAGGGTAGCGGGACGAGGCTAGAAAGCTATGTCGTTTGTCATCTTTCCTGCCACATTAAATGAACGTATTTCTAAAAGGACCGCTACGGTTGGTGGCTCTAGCACATAAATATTACCGGAACGTCATCTTACTTTTAACCCTTTTGTTGGCGCTGGCCGCATTTTTCAAGTACAAAGCTCTCCGTTTCGCCAGCATTCCAGGCGCGAGGATCAGCGATCTCATGGAGGCGGGAATCAGGGTTTTCATCTAGCGAGAAGGATCTTGAAGATAAACTCGGAGAACTTGCAATCCCTTGTCGGGGATTTCATCTGCGGAGCCGACGTCTGATATCGCATGTAAAGCGGAGATTCGCCAAGATGGTGTGCAGGGAGATCTGTGATGTGTTATTAGAGGAACTTTCAATTTTAATGATTTGGAAATCAGCGATCTCACTTAACTACGACTACAGTGAGATTGGGAAACCCTTGAGTAATGATCGTGGACCTCAAGTAGCACTGTCTGATTTTTATAAAGCAGAAGCTCGCGACCTCAAGCAGCAACGTTCTGGAATCTCATTTGTAGAAATAAAATGAATCGTGAAATATCACCACTAGAGAGGAATCGACAAATCACCTGAAGAATATGACATCTTATGGGGGTAACAGTATGTATTTTTATTCAGTTGGGGATCTTATGTAAATCAACACCGAACGGCTGGGCGTTTTTTGCGATCTCACGAGAAGAGGTTCAATGATTCATAAACACGACAAACTTGAAAATTGAAGGTTTCAGGATTCCACGATTCAAGTTTCATCAATAAGATAGTTCCAATATTATGTAAAGCGTAAGTATCAGCAAGAATGAGATTTCACGGTGTAAGGATCGGCAACCTCATGGGAGTGATCACACAGATGTTGACTTGATGAGGATTTGTGATACCGTTTAATGACAGGATTTTGCATCGACCGAGTCAAAACTTCAATGGTGGTCACAGGTGAAGAGCAGCAGTGATGTTTGAATCAAGGAATTGCGATTTACCCTTTCAACTTGAATCCTTTACAATTCGCATCCGAGTTTTGCTATAACTCGTATTTTACAAAAACTTCGTAGTATCTCAAAGCAGGAATTAGTAATCTAACGGATTGTAGATCTTGGGAGGAGTTTCACAAGAGTTTACTGAAGTGCAGGTAAATCGTACTCTTCAATCTTCGGTCTTCACAGGTTCTTATGTGTTGAGTTGGAATTTACAATCGGTTGTCTATATCGATTGAAACTGCACCAAAACAAGTTGAGATCTGAGATTTATTGTAGCAGCGATACAAAATTAGTTAACCGGCGATTCGCCTTCTGATAACATCAGTCAGGAGGCTCATGCAATAGGAATTCTCGATCCAAAAGTACGTGTGGCTACTTTGTGATTCCACGATGTGAAGCTCACAGTTACAAAACAAATGTCAATGTGCATCTGACACAATTTCGAACAAGGGTACGCAGGATATGACAGGACCAAGATTTTGGATCGATAGTGAAAACACCAATTTCAGGAGTTAAAAGGTATTTCTGGTAAAACCAATCCTTGGTATCGCTAGGTAATCGATGACTGGCTCATCTACTCATTATTGATTTGTGAGCTATCCTTGAGCATCTCGTTAAACCTTGATCTTTTGCAGAACCGGACTTGCAGTACTGCAGACCGTGATCTTGAGGAATGAAGGATACAGGAGCAAATTCAACAACACAAAAAGTGACACCTGAAATGTCAATCTGCAGCCGTCTATTTACTACTCACGTGGCGGAGATTTGCAACACTATTCAGGATTGAGGGATCATATCGCTATCAGTGATTTTGGGCACGACCATCTAGGGATTAATCAAGAAATCGAAGCTCCTGGAAAAGAATTCGCGATCTCGAAGAACGATGTTTCCAGGAGTCTTCCGCGCTCCGCTCCGCACAACCACAGAATTCTGACTGAGGGCGGATTCCCTGACGAAATCCCCCTTTCTAATCGAACACAACATACAGCTCGCTTTCATTCTCCCCTATCGTTTTTCTTTCTGTCGGTCCGCAGGTGGATTTACATTTTCAAGGTCGGGTTAGCACCGAAGGCAGCGGGGCTTGGCGGAAAGCGGAGAAACCAAATAAGCACACGATCCCCCTTTCGAGGAGCGATTCTTTTTCCTCTTTCAGTTCCAGTTCTTTCTCAGACCGAAATCAACCATGTGCGGAAGTAACAGACGAGACTAACCTATATAATAAGGCGTAGAGACCATATATAGAAATACATATCGTATAATAACAGATTGATGTAGTTATGGGGCATTCCGAGAAAGTCCACAACTTTCTTCTAGTTTCAGTCCAACACTCCTGGGTGTGGAATCATGCACTTAATTGCTTTTAATACTACTTTCGTGTGGATCTTGTCAGGTGCTTCGGACAGTGCCAAGTGATAATATAAACTACTTTCATGGTACACAGACTTGACCGTAATTGGTTTAATTACAGATTTCGGAAATATTCCTGCTACAAAAGTTGGCAACTTGAAACAACTTCTACCGTATTAAGGTAAACTTTACATAGCTCAGGTTTGATGTATAGGTAAGGGTACGTAGCAACTTTTACGTGCTCTTCCCCACATCAAGATACCATATCTAATCAAATAATTGCATAAACTAAAATAAATCATCTTCAACGAATATATAATATCAAAACCTCTTAAAATTTTGAATACTAGAAAAGTTTTCTTATTTTATCAACTAGTTAGTTTTTTATGTCCCTCGAATCTCAAATGTTGATCTCTTAGTACCTCCAAATATTTACATTATCTAAAACACTTCAAAAGATCAATATGTAAGTTGTCGATACCTAGCGAATGAAGCTAAATGCCACATCTAACTTTTTTTTCTTTTTTGCCACCATTCAAATTTAATTAAGATTACAGAATGCTTTCATTCATGGTTATCGACCCTACTCTACATTCACAAAACCAATAATTATAATGGATTATAATTATATAGCGACTCCATATTCCTAGCTTCCATCATTGAAACAGGGAATGCAGGTCAGCAGAAGCGCCTGCCGGCAAGTCAACTGCGTCTGCACGGCTCTGGAGTCGTGCGGGTGTAGTATAACTCGACCCCTACAGTCCGAAAGGTAAACAATGTTGGTTCACAAACGTTAGAATTTCTACTGCCCATTCGTTTTACGTGGAGCTAGATAGATAGATGAATTTTTGAAGATTTTACTGGTACATTTGAATATATAGAATGGAAGATGTAGAACATTTCAAACGTATAGTCAATAGTCAATGGGGGGGAGTGCGCCCATGCAATGATAAGTTCTTAATGAACTTGTTTTATACCGTGGAGTTGATCTCTATCTTAACTGAACTGAAGTTCTATCCTAATCATCTAATTACAGGAGTAAACCATTGGAAAAAACGCATTTCTCAAAGCATTTTGGGCATATTTTTACGAACAACATGGTGAATCTCCCTCTCAAAGTAAGATGTTTGCAGTAGTGCAAATTTAAGTTAATGTTTTAAAAAAAGTTTAAAGCAACAACATAGGCACTCTCCAAGAGAGATGTCATTGCTTTTCCTCACCAATATTCTGGCTAATTCGGCATATTCAAACCAAATAAGGGAAAATATGGAGGGCAACCATCGAATCTATACGATTTTAGTGAGAATTGCGGATATATCACTTGAAACGGTTAAACACAGAGAAAGCATATTTACTTCGAGCCATAACAAAGCAAATAAAACAATAATGAGTCACGGAAATCAACTGAGAATAATGTAAATGTAAATTTAAAAATTGATTTCACCCTTTATTGCACATTCTAATAAAAGATCCATCATAAAAATTATATCCTCGATTTTTCGCACATCTAAACTTGACTTGGAAAAAAGTAAACAACGGAATTTCCCCCTCCGTTCACAACCTCTTTCATAACGAAATTTGAAGTTGAAAAGCGTGTCCAAATTATACCGAGTTCTCAATCGACCAAAACACGAATCACGAAAATCGGCTTAAAATTCCAATATGAGCAGCGTTTGAATTCTTCGTCTATTAGACCATCAGAGGTTTCTAGAACATCCTGACTAAAATTGGGATCGCACAAAATAAGAATCGGAATGAAGAGCACTAAAATCGGTCAAGAATTATGACCTGAGAAGCGTCGACAATGCTCATAGGGAAACAAGATTTTGTCGGCATTATTCCCTCCAATTCGTCTAGTCCGACATGAATTCGTAATTTCCGAGGATTATCCCATACTTGGAGTGAAAGTTTGATTGAACAAAAAGATAATGACAAATGTAGTTAACGTTGGAAGGCGGGGCAGCATGGACAATATTTGTTCAATTATTGGGAATAGTTAAAACATACCTTTTGATATTTGATATTTGACCAATTTTAAACTAACAAATAATTTCTCATGAAATGCTCAATGTTTGGATGAAATAAATTATTTTTATATCTCAATACCAATAATCACAAACACACACATGTATATCTTTCGGTTTGAGGGTATGAAATACAGAAAACGGAAATATAGTAAGTCAGGACGTTTTTAATAATTGCTTTCGTAACAAGCGTTAACTGTGAACTGCCTCACCTCCGTTGTGAACCACCCAAATTTAAGGGATGCGGAGGTGGACGGTACCAACCCCCTCTTGAAGGTGAAGTCGGTGTGTATGCGGTCTTCGAAGTAGTAGGTACCACGAAGCGTCAGGCGGAAAAATGTAAAAGAATATTAATTTAAGGGTAGTAAATACCGAAATGTGTTTTATTGAATTATCAGAGATCTAACTGCAGAACAACTTGCTCAGATGGTCGTTCTATATAAATGGAACTCTAACACGGTATTTTCTCCACTGATTAGCAGTCTCAACTAGAAACTCTTCTGTAATTTGAGGAAGCTCGAAAGTTTTTGATCCAAGTTTCAACAATCCAGAGATACCTATGGGAAAACCAGAAACCATTGAGCGTGTTAATTTGTTTTGAATATTGGCTTATGATGCAGGACTTTACTTTGAAAATGGATGTTGACATAGAAACATCAAACATGAGCTGAATATGAAGTCAAGTTGATATTGGGACTGATACACAACGAGAACAATTGCCTTTTAGTGACACATCCGATCTCGTGATTTTAGAAAAGTTGATACCCAAATGTGACCGAAATTTCGAAATGACCCTTATTCCAACCTTCTTAGCATCCAATACTTCGAGATTGACTGATAACCCACTACAAAACTCATAATTCCGTACAAACTCAAGAAATTCACCGTTCTAGCCTTTTTATTGCTTCATTTCTCTAACGCTTGGATTATCCTTGTAATAAAATTATTGAAATCGAAGAATAATCCTTCGCTCATTAAGCGTTCCTTTCTTTACAGGGTCATCATAAAGAACAGTAGGTACCGTCTAACGACTTTTCAACTGGAAAAAACAAGATTTTTCAAGTTTTAAAATGAATTATAAAATCATTGATAATGAAATCAATTTCCACAATTTAATAGAGCAGGATTTGGTTCGTGAAGTTGTAATCGTCTGAGCACTGTGAGAGAGGAAATGTCAAGAACAAGAAGTGAGTCTCGACATTTAAATTGAACTTATCGGACTGGGTCAAACTTTTTGACTTTTCCCATCCAGTCCATGAAAGTAAACGAACCATAAAGGTCACCGATGGCAGAAACCATTTCGCACACAATGAGTTCCATAAATTAGCACCATTTCTTGGTTTTATTTTTTTTTATTATTATTATAATTATTTTTAAATATACAAGCTGCAGATTAGAGAAAAAGAGGGAGGGAACGTAATCAGAAAAAAATTTTCGTTTCTTGAACTTTCGCATGTCAATGGGAATCTGGAAAATGCTTGTACACATCGATTAGATTGTCACTCTGTCAATCCATAATGTTGTCATGACCTTGCACATTTACAATTAGATAGTGGTTAGAGGGCGAGGAGGTATGATCGAATGTACAGTGGACGCTCTATTAACCGGCACTTTTGGGGCCATAGGTATGCCGGATAACCGATTTTGCCGGATAATAGAACATATTTAATATTTTACAGAAAAAAAAGTACATCAACAACATACCAACTCCAAATTAATAAAGTAACTGTTTTACATCATTTTTGGACCAGCTGACAAAAAAAAAAAAAAAAAAAACCATGGAAGGAAGTGTGGGAAATGACGTAAAACATAGTTTAAAACGCGGCACAGTCTTTCACTGGGGTTCATTATTCAATTGGCTTGCGTTTTTGACTTTCTTCTAAGCTTTGGAGTGTGCGTGTTTCACAGGATAGGGCGATAATTGAATTTCAGGAGAAATGCATGGAGCACGTAAATCTGTTCTCAACCAAAATACCTATTTGGATTGATCAGTTGATCATATTTGTGTGCCTCCTGAAATTCAATAATCGCTCTATCCTGTGAAACACGCACACTCCAAAGCTTACTAGAAATTCAAATCATGAACGCAAGCCAATTGAATAATAAACCCCACTGAAAGAATTTGCAGCGTTTTTTTTTATTGAACCTCAATAACCCCCCACAATAAAAACATCTACCTACATAATAATCAATAATAATATATATTGGTATAATTTATCAAGTCCTTTAGCACTCGTATTGCGTTAAAACTTCCCCAAATCCAAATTTAAACGATGTAGCCAAAGGTAGACAGATGTAGAGGAGGTACACAAAAATCATCAACTGATCAATCCAAATAGGTGTTTTGGATGAGAATTTACGTGGTCTATGCATATATCCTGAAATTCAATAATCGCTCTATCACCTGTAAAACACGCACACTCCGAAGCTTAATAAGATTCAAATCATGAACGCAAGCCATTTGAATAATAAACCCCAGTAATAATATTGAATAATATTTACCTATATATTATCAGCGTTTTATGCATATCAGAATGCTTCAACCCGTGTATCGGCTACTAACTACACTACAAGTATTCACATCGGCTATCACTCCAGTATCCACATTCACTACAACTCGACGCTATCGGCCGGACATCACTAGGTTGCAAACAAACAATAATAAACCCAAAAACGCAAATGTTGGCACCATAAATCGGGCCATACATCGGGAATGGTTTGACCTATGGACCTGGGGAGGGGCTCATTCGATTCCTGACGGTATGTTCTTAAAATAAGTTTACATTCATGCCGCTTGGACATGTTTTGAGGTTTCTAGGGACTTTACAAAACTTTGACAGCCCTTAAAGGGCACTTTAAATTGAGTGAGAGAGCTGGCTCAAGAATTGGTGCGTCGTCGGACCAAGATGGATTTTTCCTGAAAATTTCAGATTTTTTGCTCCAGCCGTTTGGGAGAAATCGTGCGTGCGGCGTACGGCGGACGGACGGAAAAATTTTTATTGCGGATTCGGATTCTACACCCTTTGAAACGTAAACCATGAAATTTCCAGGGGGGGGGGGGGGTTAGAATTTTTTTTTTCCAGAGCGATTACAATGGTTTATTATCGAATAATAAACCAAAAATTGCAACTTTTTTATTTTAATGGAGATTTTACTGGAATAAACTGGATTTGAGTGGGCCGGCTGATGGCGTTTAATAGAGCGTGCCGGTTCACAGAATGCCAGTTAAAAGAGCGTCTACTGTAGTAAACATAACAAAATGTGTGTCAATAATGCAATAATGGCTCAATATTTTAAAAGCTACTGCGATATAATGACGATCAAATCAATAACCAAATCATTTTCAAGCCATCTATCTGCTACCTACCGACACTGAGCGAATGAGAGCCCTTCAGATCTAGAGGAGAGGGTGCAATCGATATTTGAGTTTGCACAATCGCATTCTTCAATTGATCCGAACTTGAAGAAGACCGTGTGACGGCTGACTCTAACCATCCGGAAACCTTCGTATCTCCCACATTCTAGGAACCAAAAATACTTCGGATTACCATAGATTTTCCGCTCCATGTTCGGCTGCAATTAGGACAATCATTCGCATTGCATTGATTCGCCTACTAGTTAACAGATTGACTGCGATTTAACTAATGAAGAAATCGACCAATTGCAAAGGCCAGAATGCAATGATAAGATGTGTGTATCGACTCAAAATTGATGAGTATGTAACACTTTATTATGCAGAACTTTTGAAAATGAAAGAAAAATACAGAGCGCAATAGCAACAATGCAGTTCAACAATTTAAAATTTGAGACTCCACTGTATCTTGCAGAAGAATTTAATACCATTTCCAGTATCCACGATCGCTCAACTAGAAATGAGCTGCTACTATTTACAAGAAGTCATATTATGCGATTGCTATTCGAATATACAACAAATTTAGTGACTATTCTCATTTGAATAACTCAGTAGCATCATTTAAGAGGAAATCTTACTAATCATCAGCTTTACTTATGAGGTGTTGAGAATTTATAACCAAACATACTACGAGTACGAAATAATAGTACTGAAATATGTGCTTTCTATGATTTTGATGTGGAGAAGAGTGAGTTTCCTCTTCATTTATTTAATGACACACTAGCGGGAAATCCGTGATTCTCTAGTTGTTCGAAGAATAGTTGAATCTACCAGTTAACAGCGGATACGACGCCGATTTTGCTGCAGCATAAACGAGCCTCCATCGCCGGGTGATCACGGCAAATGGCTGCAGTTCAGGGGCGTGTAAGTTAGAACCCAGTGGGTAGTGGTGATTTTTTTCTATAGGGTTTACACAGTCCAACATCAATGCAGGTTTCAACATCAAAACGCCTAAACACTAGTTTAATTCTGATCTATTTGTACAACTGATTTGTAGCTTCCGAGAAGGATTGAATAAGGATACTTTTTTTATTTTTGAGATGCGAGCGCAGCAGGCATCCAGTCTACCAACACTACACAGAAGACTGTATTTGTATGAACAGGGGCTTTGGAGGTCCTGTAGGTCAGCACAAACAATAGTAACCTAATGAGGCAACTCACATTGGCGACTGATGAGAGATAACTATAACTAACCTAGGTTTTGAGCTCAGATGCTGTGGCATCACTTTCTACCCTTAGATGCTCCTTTAATAAACTGCCTATCAGCATCCATAATAAAAAAGTTTGAGAACCAAATAAATTGGATACGGACGATAGCGCGATTTATGAAGGATGTTCTGGCCTAGCCCATGTTAGGCGCCGGAACTCGCTGATCATTAACGACCGCACCCGTCAAAATCGGTCCGGGAGTTTAGCCATCTATTGGGAGCACAAATAGATAAAAACAAACAATAAAGCAACGTGAGTTCTATATATGAGGTTAATATGGTTGACCGAGGACAAATATTTGACTAACCCTTTCATGGTAACCGTGAGAGAAGGCCTTAATCCCTATATGTCCCAGGTTTTGTGAGTAGAATCTTCAATCAATCACCGAAAAATGCAAGGAGAATTATAACAAAAAGCTAAAGGAATGAAGTAGCTGCCCCTTCCAATGTTGAGGCAGTAGGTACGCCTACGACTTCCAAAGGACATCCCTGACGCTAAAGGTTCAGGTTTATAGTGAGGCTTAGAAGCTTCAGGAAACAGGAAGGAGAAACCATATGTATTAATCACAGATCTCACAGCTCGGCTTAATTCATCACAGGGTTCCATGCATCATCAACTCAACATTATGTCCGTCCACCCACGATTTAAAGGTTGGAACTATTGGTGAAACTATCAAGAATTCGATTACCAAGAGGTCATGTCAACATCGAAACTGTCCCTTTGCTTGATGCAAGCAACCTACATCAAGGAGATGGTGACATTGAAGATGCTACATCCAGAAAATTGATGAGCGGAAACCACAAGAACTAATGCAATGAATGTAAAATAATGAATCAACAATCCATCAGCTTTCGGAGTGCGTCAAACATGATTCATATCTTTGTTTTGGATTATATAGGTAGTAAATAAAGTTAAAATCAAATTGCTAATTAGTTGTCAGCTTGGTTAATAAGAATGCTACACATATAACAAAAATAACTTTTTCCTCGTAAGTAGTTTGTTTATGTTCGAGCTGAATGTTGTTGTATGATTCTAAAATGCACATGAATATCCACTACCATGAGTCGATAAAGCGAAAATACTCAGTCGACGTTATTCCATCACGTCTCAAATTAGTTCTTCGCTCGGTTCGTTAGAAGCGGCCACCGTTGAAAAACACTAATGAATTATTCAAAACCGAATCCGTCCGTGATGTTTGATCACTGTTGAACCTTGGAAATGAAAAAATGTATCCATTAACTATTTACGTTCTAAAAGCGTGAAATTCGTTAACTGCATGATACATTATGAGATTCTATATAACAAGTAGTACCTATTTGCTCTTTAAAGTTTTTGCCAGCCGACCCCCACCACTGGGGCCTAAAACGCAAGGCGCCCCGAAAAACAAGTTTTTGGAAGCGGATCAAACAGAAATACTACTTTTTAGTAACATTTTTGCAATTTAAACTGATATAATCCAAGAAATTTTTCCATTGCGTAGGAGATCCAGGGCTTAAATTTGGATACCAATAGGACAACATATTGTTGATTGGTAAGGACGATTTTTGTTAACCTCATTCTCATTGTCGCGGAGAAGTTTCAAGATTCTACGCAATAAAATTAATTGTACACCGAGAATGAGAGTGAGGATCAAAAAGGTCAACCATACCAGTCAAGGGCAAACTTTTTAAAATGCAGGGCCAGATAAAATGAAAAGTTTTCCTGACGGGACTGATTAAAAAGTTGAACAAAACAAATTCAAACTCAACGTTTTTATGTTATCTACATGCTGGAATAGTGAATCCAACTTTAAGGAAGTTATGAAAAATGATGTGTATTTAGGTAAGGGTTGAGGAAGTGTCAGTGCGAAGGAAGTGGGACTGAACGCCTAAAAGTTGTCGATAAAAAGGTGAAACTGGGATGAGCTGATTCTCAGTCAGCTTTCAAAATTGTCTTTACAGAGTTCAATACATGTACAAATACGTACATCTTGGTAAGCGACATCTTGATAGTTGCATCAATAATTTTCACCGGTAAATGTTGAATTCTATCATTCTGAACGAACCAAGGCGCATTAGTTCAGCTCCTGAGCACATCATTCAATCGTAGGATGATAGAAAGTGGACAAATAATAATTCATCTCGCAGAGTAAGATATTGCCACACTCAGCATCAAGCTCTCTGGTATGCCATCCGCCGACCGTATGGTATAAAATGTTCTGTAGGACTCACCAACGACATCAGTCACTTGGAAGCGAGATATCAGAACCTATCAGGTATCAGAATCTCAGAATCTTCTATATGTCAGCACCACCAATAGATTTTGGCGACGTTTTCAGTGCCCTGAGAACCACCATACTCCTGGGAGGCCTTATACTGTCCACCTCCCATGGTGGTATGTGCGACACTACCGCGTTCCAAAACTAGGGAACCAAACTTAATGGAACTTCATAGTTTATCCTAGTACATCATCATACCCTACAACCAACCCTATGGGATAGTACCTATATAAGGGTTGAAATATTTAAAAATTCGAAATTCTAAGAAATCTTTGATGCGATAAGGACGTTTTTTGTTTGATTGAGGTAGAAATTAGTTTTTTGATTTGAATGACAACAATCCGTTCCTTACCAATTCGAAAAAATGTGGAGGGTTTTCTTTTTAGCGCGAGGACTGAGCGAAGACAAGCGCCGATGAAAACGCTCAGAGCATGGTGGATACAAGAAGGATATACTATTCATAAAGATGTCTCCCAAGCTTCAATTCAGTCAAGTATCAGGTGGAGGAGAACAAGCAGAAGCATCATTTTTGCCTATGCAGCCCAGTGATCCGCGTTGTATAAATTATTGTTACAAATGATTTGTGATGATTTTTTTGGCTGAGGTATGGCGCTGACGATATCCCACATGTAGCCGGACCAATTCGGTCTTATTGTTTCCAGTAATGCACCCTTGTAATCGACCAGGAAAAAAGAGAAATATCCCTTCAAAATTTTTTGGTTTACGTTTCGAGATTATACGTATAGTTTTAAAAAGCTAACAGTACCCAGAGAATATACGTCAATATCCCTTGAACGGTCTGCAGCTTTTCTGGGAAAGTACTGGGCCAGCCTTTGTATCGTATTTTGGGAGAAACCATCTATTTACCGTATTTATAGGTGTATATTTATGTGATCGTAATGTCGACATTCAGTTTGCTATTTCGATCTGCGCAGGACGGCTACCTGATACAGAAATAATACACCTTTCTGTAGTAATTTACAGCTTTTTCAATGTTCCAATATTACGATAATTATGATAAATAATTATTATAATGGATTATGAATATTTATTTTAGAAAACTGTGGAACCATTGCTATAGCTAAGGCTCAATTAGTGAAAATCCGATGTGAACACTCTCACCTAGACGTAGGTATCTGAATTTTTCGAAAATTTTGGCTGAATGGCTTTCATACCTGACTCATCTATTAAAGTCGTTGCCACATCTCCATTGATTTCGTATAAAAACGTTTTAACGGATTCCGAATGACAGGCGAATCTCAAGTTACTGACAGCTTTCCGAGTCGTTCGATTGTTTTGGCTTTGAGAAGCACTCGTCCGTAGCGTAATTTAAAAAGTGTTCACCGGTTTTTATTTGCACGAGTCGTAGAAAAGGGGCAATGAATGTTACACTACGGATTCCATTGTACACAATAGGTAGTAAATTTCATAGTAAAACTACGGTTGTTGAAAGCCGTTAGTTGTTTTTAAATTTTCAGCCGAGTAACGACTACATCAATGGTACCTACACGGTATCCCAGTAGACTTGAGTCGGCTGATATGGTTCAATGATATATGTAAATCAGAAAAAAGATAAATTTTACTACCTACTTGGGATCGACCACACCTCTGGCAGAAGTAGGTGTAGTATTTGACCAAAATTTCGTTATCTTAGGTACAGCAACTTCGGACGGCTGATGGGCGAATTTTTGGAATTAAGAATCATAAGCCGCAAACCAATACATTTTAAGAGGAAATGGAGAAAAGGTGTATTTTCTTGGCCAATCACAAGGATTCATCATTGCAAATAATGAACTAAGAATGTTTTTAATCCCATTACATCACTTTCCACCCACCATTAGGGCTTCTAAAAAAGTAATTACTGCTACTTTTGCTTTTATTTACAAATAAAATATTTGCGAACTTCAGCGCTACTCAATGTGTATGTATTCCCGACAGATGTGTGATTATTGAGCCATTCCGGTCCGGCAGTTTTAAATAAAAGCGATTTTCCAATTTAGCGGGACAGCTAAATCGTATGGTTATCACTCAAATAGTTGTAATTAATGCAATGAGAAGGCAACGAAGAGAATGATTAATAATGCTAAATTTCAGGTATTAAGGTTTTTTCCCGGAATCAAAAATATCATGTAATAAAACAAAACAGATGCTGGAAGGTATTTTGCTCCTCACTCACGCAATTATAACGCTTATCCAAGAGCAGAAATATGAATGAATTAATAGTTACTCTGACTGCTTTGGGAGCAATTCCAATTGATTTAGCTTTAATAGTAAACTTGAAAAAAAAAAGTTACCTCACAGGAATTTGTTATCAAAAACCTCCTTTCTCCTTATCTTAGTTTATTTAAACATTAACTTTAAACAGTGGTGTAGAGGATCGATATCATGTACGCTAGTGTCAAACCTACAGATTTTTGACTTCTAAATGCGAGATTTGTTAACTTTTTCTAATCGTTAGCGCCAAATAACCAGTTTCCTATTACATACCGCGCTAATAATTGTCTTGACAATTGACAGCCATTCCAACAGCTGGGACAACAAAACAGTAACTTTGGACGTTCGTATAGTGATCTACGGAATATTCGTAGAAGTAGCCTACGGATTTTAGAAATCCGTAGACAGAGTTGCCATTGTGGCTTAAAATGTCATAAGCCGTAGGAGCGCAATTTTAACGCCTAAGAATTTCGTTAAGCACCCAACGAATAAACGGGGATTTTCCACGACATGATGACATCAACAGTCTTAATTTCTCTATAGGTAGTAGTAGAACAAATCGCTTATATGCGACATTGTTGGGCTAGATGGACCGGACGTCGTTTATTTATACGAAAAATGAGCCAAAATTGTACCAAAAGTTATGTTAATCTTTGGCAGCCAAGTTCTTAACCTTGGAAAAACTTGATAGAGTTTTCTTCGATGAAAGAAACAAGTGTAGGCGACCTTAATATTTTGCTATAAACGCTAATTTTCTGTTCATTTTATTTTTAAAAAAATGCGTAATTGTTCATGTCATTCTGAGGCTAGTGGGATCATTTTCAGGTTCATAAATTGCGACTATTTGCCTTGTGTGAATTTCTATGGATCTGCAACCTATCCTGATCGATTTTTCGTTAAACATTACAAATTACTGACACCCTACTTGCCTATGTCAGTAAAAAAAACCCCGAAAACCTCGTTTTTATCCATAGCGTCTATGAGTGAGAAGAGACGTGCTACGGTTAGGTGCTGGCAAGGAGTTGGGGCCAACTAGACCTGAGGTGGAGTCCAGGTGCTAAAGAATGGATTTTTTAAATAGTTTTAAGGCCTTTTATGGCCAGTACGGCGAGCGAGCATTGCAGATTGTCAATGGAAATGATCAATAAATAACTGCTCATCTACTTGAATCAGTTCCTTGTAAAAGTCCACGGTCAAACACTTCTCTCACTCAATTCAAATGGCGTGGAATGTGGCCGGCGGGAGTTCCATGAATTTGAACTCGATAGGGTGAACGGTAAACAACCCATTAAGGGGCAAAGGCAGAAATGTGTTCTGCCTCATTTGGTAGTCTGAATTTCCATTTCAAAAGTAAAAAAATATCCTGAATCAATCCTTTTGGCGATGTACAGATCAGTTGGACAAATACATCAGAATATGTGTTAAAACTATAGGTAGTGTCTTTTCGTTTTGATGTAAAGACATGTATTATGATTTATCTAAAACAGGAGTTCCCCATAGCGTCCGCCTTTGTGGGTCCCATTCCCCTAACGTGCTGCGGCAAGACAAATATCGTATGATCGGGTGCTCACACACATCTCAGTAAGTCAGGTGCTGTTAAGCCCTTTGGACCTTGGAAACTTCCTATCTGCCTTCAATCCGTCAACGCTACCTGACCAACTACACAAGTGTTCACTTGACAAATTGACTTTTGGACTTTTGTTGTAGGTTATGAAATATCCGCACTGTGAGGAGTATGGAAGAAGTTTTGGTATCTACGTACCCTAAAACGCAAACCAATACAGTTTAAGGGGAAATCAGGAGAAACGAGTTTTTGCTTGGTAGACGATTAAACGTTTTTAGGCTCCTTGTTTCAATTTCCACCAACCGCTAGGTGGTTTCCCAAAAAGTAATTATACCTACTAGGTAATTCATAAACCAGTACATTCAAATTTACAAATATAATATTGCAAGCAACCGCGATTTCAGTTTTTGTCACAGATTGAAAAACAGAACGCTGATGTTCGCTGGTGACGGTCTCCTGGAAACCTCTGAACGAGGTAAACAGCGGATTCGCTTATTATTTGTCACATCCGCGACCTTGGCCGCTTCAACGCGAGTGCCCCTCATTACAGATAAGGCTGTTGAAGATAACGACACGGTCCACTTTCTAACGCCCACCAATTAACGTCAGTTTGATCGACTGATATCGACTGAACTGTCTAACAAATTCGGTGTCAAGTCTATAACATCGACTCTTTAACATCATATCAAGGTGTTATGAATACTTATGAACAAAATGTTCATGTGTTGTTCTTAATTTATTAATTTGAAGTCTGAAAGTTATTGGTGTTTTGTAAGAGAATTTAGCGGCATATCAACCTGAAGGGTAATTAGCAGCTTTTCACGAGGTGTTTAGCGAGACATTGGAAAGGTCACGATTTTAAACTATAACTCGTGATCTAAACTGAGACTAGATAACCAGGCTTTCATCACATCTAAGTTAATCGAAGTTAGGACTGGGTGGAAATAAATACATCTCAGATCATAACTATTACCGTTCGTGGTGGATGGATAAACCTACTTCCCCCACCACATCTCCCACACACAGCTTTACGGGCTAATGTACTAAGCAGGTGTCCGTGAATAAGGTGGGTTTGTGCAGACACCATGTTGACAAGTGACCTCACCCGGCCAGTGCTCATGCCAGATGGATTTGGTTCTATGATCGTGGGAGAGTTGATCCCCAACGAGCAAGGGCATAATTTCAATGGAGCTATCACCAATGGCTCTCCTTGCAAGAGCTTCATCAGACTCACTGAAATAGATATCCACATAAAAGTGATAAGTGGATTCTTTGTGTCAGGGGATCATCGGGATATGAGACCCTGGTACTTAGGAAGTCACTGCAGATCACGCAGTTTCCAACTCCCTACAACTGGCAGTTTTGAACAGCCAGTGCCATAGCCAACAGCTCTGCTGTAAACACGGAACCAACGGGTGGTAAGCGTCTAGTGACTTGGGAGTTGGGACTCCACAGAGCAAGGCCAACACCATCAGGTGTGGCTCAGCCATAGAATAGATGGAAAAATATGTCCAACAAATCTGTGGATTACCTAAAGGTACCGGGGATGCGTTGGAGTGTACTGTTGCCTTTGAAACCATCAAACGAAGATGAACTAGCATCTTAGACAAGGTCTAGAGTGGAACGGGTAGTTGAACGCGGTGAAGGCTGGAAGCTAGGCGATATCACACGATACCATAATCGTATTCATCTTATTTATAATATTTTCCTCAAAAATGCCACATATTCACTATCCCCCCTCACCATCTGCTACCAGTACACCCACCATACAGCCACTATCCTTGAATGTTTAGCACTAGGTACGTGCTATAGGTTATCACGTTTTGCTATGTCAACACCAGCATCAGACAGTGAAAGAAAATGTGACATGTATGTGACCGTTTCTGCCTCAACAAGGGGCTGGGCCAAAACTCATACCATCTAACTCCAAAACTCTCAGCAACAAAACCGGCACCAATGATAACCTTTCATCAAATGTAGATAAACTAGTTTGGAAAGGCAAACCATAGGTTTTCCTCTTAAATCGCTGGTCAATTTTATTGGAAATATGAGTAATATCTACTCGAAGATGTCGTTTTTTATACAACGGAATACGACATTATAAACTGGCAATCGGAAAACACGAATTCTGGAAATTTGAGAATTCACCACATCCCTGCTAACCCTGATCAAGGACGCTGCAGGTCAAAACTCATCTCTCATTCTAAACACGCAATCCCAACCTCGAAGTATCGTCGCGTGTAACATGAGACATGATGTCATGCATCAACTCGATGAATTTTGAGCTAAGAATAAAACAAATAATACATTCGAAGAATGACAGTGTAACCACAAGATTGCAATACAAGTGACGGGCCTGAAGGTTTTAAAAATCTTATATCTGTATTGTTTTCTTGCTAAAATGAATGAAGTCGACGGGGCCCACCGCAAAAATAAAAGGGAAGCTGCAAGGACATCACATCCGCGGGCCGGTAGTTGTCATTCACGTGTTCACTCGTCCTCGAGAGTTATGGTACCGCGAACTCCACATACGAATCTGGTACTTGTGAAAGAGAACTCTTTTGATTTTCAAAATGGTGGAAAACGAAGCAACTATAGATGTTTAAATAATTAATTACCTAATTATAAAATATTTTAAAGAACAAAGTTTTAAATGCACAACCTAAATCAAAAGTAGGCTGAACCCAATCGTTTGGTACCTACCAAAATATGGTTTCGTTTCTCATGAAAGTGATCAACGAGGACGTAGGGCACTGAACAAAGGAGATAATATTGGAGCGAGCTACCATTGGTGAATTGTATAAAAGCTACCAAAGAGTTAACAAGTGTAGTATCCATGTACCATAAATCAATCATGTTCTAGATGCATCCAATTTATTGATAAAAAGAATTGTACCAATAAAATGATCATTCTGATAGTTCAGCTCACATCGTCTTCTTTCTTACACGAATCCTACAATTGTACAGCAAGTTTTAGACAATAATCAGTAGAGTAATCATTGGGCATGGAAGTAGTCCCTGCTTTGAACTCAAGAATCATGAAACTTAACGAATTTAAACATTTATTAGCACACCTTGACGATATTATAACTACTGCACTAAATACAAAAGGGAGAGAACGATCTTTAAGAAATACCAAAACGAAAGCTGACTTACAAATATCATCAAGAGACGTTTATCTTTGGAAAAGCGTTGAGCTGCAGACGTGCAGTAGGTCTCATTCGATCCAAACTGGATGGATTGCAATTTCCATATAAAATATGGAATACTTGAATTGGATAGATTTTATCAAGGTGACCGGATGGTGATTTTGCCATATAAACAATCCTGTTCAACTGTTAATAGTCAGTAAGGAACGGAAAGAGGGAATTTCTCCGACCCTTTCCCACAAAACAGGGGAACTTTCCCTAAAACATGGTATCAGGACCGACAAAGTATGGTGGAAATGTGTTGAGTGTTTCCTGAGTGGACTGTCATATTCACTTGATCCAAGTGCTCCTTTAACTATGAATTTGTACCAGTGAGTGGAGGATGAGTGATTGCACAATAACACTCAGGTTTTGCCTATGAATTCCACTCTAAAAGGCACTTTGTGTCGCTAATTAGTGGCAGAATAAGTGGGTGAAGTTCGACGGATATAACGTGGGACAGCCTGTATATCATAACGGCGGTTTTAAAGAGACCTAGAGCTCATCGTGGATGCATGAAAGCAGCTCATCCACGCGTCGCGGGTGGATTCATCATCGTGAAATATTCGGCAACCTCTACGAGAGCAGAGCGGAAGGTGGGTAATTTACCTTTCGAAGAGCTCGCGAGGGAAGTGACGTTAGTTGGACGAGCGAGCGGCTAAATACTTGACAATCTAATAACCCCAGAGCCATCAGACGACCCGCGGTAGCGGCGGAGGAAATAAATCCAGCCAGGTAAGAGCGGAATCCTCGAGAGAAACTTTATAACGCTGGTAAACTATGTAAGTTATTAAACGAGCGGCTTATTGAACAAGTCGGTGCCGCGAGTGTAGTGCTCGTGTCTAGGCTGGGAAATTACCATCGCTACGCCGTAGGGTGTAAAACAGAACCGAACTTTCTTGGAATGATATTGGCCTCATTAACACAAGTTTACAAGACCAGCGTCACAAATTTACGAGGAAAACAACTGGAAACTACAAATCTGTGCACTACTTCTCCAATTTGAACCGATTTACTCTCGAGCATTCAGCTAAATTACGGAATTTCCCGTTTGGAACAATATTTAGGAAATCTAAACCCTCACTCCGACAGTATATTTGCAGCACTGAGTACCAACATTTCTTCTAGTCTTCATCAAAATTGAGATGACAGATTTTATTTCTGATTTTTATCATAATTGAGATGACATTGGGTTTCGGAAGGGTTTTTATCGCTCTTTGAATGCTTCAACCAGTTTGTGGCAAAACTTGCTCCTTCAGGACCAACTTGGACGTATTGCACCTTCTTCAACTCCCGCTCTGTTTATTGTTGGTTTACCTAGTAAATCCTCATTCCATGATCGTCCCGAGTCAATTTATTTATGGTGAGTTCAAACTAAAGTTGGAAACACATATTAGTGTAGTATCGATCTGACTAGGAACAAAGTTGTTAAGACAGAGGAGTTGAGTTATGGGGTTTATTAGGTACCTACATGATTGCTATTGGTAATTTTCCATAAGTCAGTAAGGCAGATTGTGTCAGGAGGGTTCCTTTTTCTTGAAGCTAATTGGATCCCACTAGTTGAAATAATACATCTGAATTTCACTGAATTTCAACTTTTAACAAAATATTAGGACCAAATGTGATTTACCTTACTCGAAATAACGCTGTTCCTTTGATACTAATTTCCACTAGCGAAGAGATAGGATAACATAATTATCGTTGGTTTGACATAACGATCAAAACTCAAAATATAAGTAACTGGTTTTAACAAGAATAATTATAGGGTTTTGATCTTGCTGGTTTATTGTTCCCTTCATAACAGTCTTCAGCTGCATGAGGAGTATACTGTACTGTCAGTTGCAAAACTTATCCTTTCTTAAATAAAAATTGTTCCTTCTCCCTTCCACGTGGAGGACATTATTTTATCAGAGGTTTCCACTAACAGAGAGGCTAACCACATAAAATAGAAACCGAAGAAGTTATAAAATTCGTTCCAATAACATGTTATAACTTTAGAAGTTTTGTAAAGAATTGTTGGCGTTGGAAGGAGCGAGTTTTGCAACTCGGCGACTCATTTGATCCACAAAAAGGTTATTTCAGAGTGAAGCTCATGGAAATCTTTGAAACTGTTTATGAGGACAATTCATGAAACACGTCAGACAAACTGGATGGGAGACCGATGTGTCTTGGAGAATCGGAGTGTCCGATGAAATGTAATTATTGCATGCGCACACCCTACCTTCTGTTCAATGACGTTCATCATCTAGGGGAACCGACTAAGATCTATTCGGCGCAATCCCTGACCATTTCATCATTTGCAACAAACGATTTGAGCAAGCGCCCTTGTTATCACTCATCGCAAGGCAAGTGAAATGAACAGCATCAGTCAATGAGTGAACCACCACAAACCCTTGTGAAGGGATGTTTCATCAAAACCAAGGAGAAACTGAATACAATTTTAAGCGAGACAAGATCTTGGCGTACACAATCAGAGAAATGCAAAACCGAAATAGACCAGCAAGTCCTGTAACTGAAACAGCAGGCAATTTCGATTTTGGAGCTCAATAACTACACATAGTCTACAAAAATAAATATCCAAATCGAAAAAATTAAAAGCTGGCACCTGAAAAGGTTAAATTCCTTAGACAAGTGTCAGCTTCAAAGACAATAAGCACAAATAGGTACTTATTGTTAAAACAAATTTTCTGAATAATTTCGGGTAATACTTCTGCTGAGCAATTTATGAAATAGTACATTCAAAATTCCAAAGCGAGGAAGCTACGTGCCTCACCTCTCGCGGCAGATGTTTTCTGTTGAATCTTCTCAACAGGAGGTTGTGAAGAGCTTCGCTATTATGCATCAAGATTAGATCCACGTATTGGGGAAGCTCCGAAAGGAAAAATTTTCTTCTCAAAAGATTCCGATCTCATTTCCGTTTTCGAAAAGACCCCGATTTCAAGAAGATCGTTAGTACATACAACGCCTAGAGGATAGGAATTGAAAGCGACGAAATAACCTGGGAAATGAGGGACTACAAGCCCAGAACTTATAATTCGTGAGTATCCAACTAAACTAAGATGAATTATGAGAAATATTTTAAATTGTAGAAGCAAACACCAGGTCAAAGATTTCATCATTAGGATTGAATTTCAATACGGAAAATCTTAGGTTAAGTCGGGGAAAAGGTCTGAATAGATGAACGGTATTAAGTGTAGGTAATTCGATAGTAACATAGAATCTCTTCAATTAGTTCTATAGAAAGACTCGAATCATAGAACGCACTGGGACTATTTGAAATGGAACATGTTTGTATTCAGACAGCATTGCTGTGACTATGTTTGGAGGTAGGCCCGCGACAAACCATCGTGTCCACAATACCAGTCTTGTTACGGCTCACATGCCAGAAATATGTCGTATGAGACTTCAAACCCTCGCTGTCCTTTCAATTGCAATGGATTAGAGTTCAGCAAATCGTAATAGGCGAAATAGGAAAACAATTATGTCGGATCTGGAAACTATTAAGTGGTGAAATAACCACGGATACAATTTATTGAACGCATTGAGGCTGGACGATGGGCTTCCGACATTTTATGGGGAGGTCCTTAGATGATTTTTAGGAACTACTGACATCAGCACTCAGTGACCATTTTTAGGAAACCGATCTGTCTGGTTCACGAAAATAGCCTTAAAAGTGTCTGTTTCCATTTCGCATAGGATTTAAGAGACTCATGAAAACCCCAGAAAATACGAAACTGCAACCTATCATTTCCCTATTGAAAGGGACGTAGTCCTGAGCTGGAACGAGTATCATTAACCCGTTTTGTCCCGTAATTATTTTTTTCAATGTTTCTAACGAAAATCGGTGTGGTTGTGGACTACTGGACATGTCTGTTTATGAGAAAAATTGTTTTAAAAATTAAACACTCTAATAAGATGTCCAAATGCTTTGTGCCCTTAATATGAACCCTGTTACTTTTCTGGCCTGGAATTTCTTCGCGAGATGCTGTTGAGTTGCTGGACAGTAATTTTACTCCAGAAACACTACTTTGAGCCTGCTGTGCTGATAGATGAGGAGTTAAGGGAGCCCGGAAGTCCGAGCTAGAAGAAGCCTGCCGGGTACATCAACTGCCTCTACCTCTTCAGCAGCTTAACAGCGCGTCAGCATAGGCACGGGTGGCTCGACACAAACGGCTACTGGTAGTGTTTCTGGAGTAACGAATCGAAGTTTGTTTACGCCAAAATAATCCTGAGGCAGTCCAGGTTGTATTCATGCTCTATTTATACAAAGCACTGTTCATTCATATAGGCAGGAACAAGAATAAATACGGACGAGAAATGAAGATAAGGGTTCTCAGGTAATTACAGAACACGCTTTGGCCTGCCAGAACATACTCGGACAAGACGACACACTAAAGAATGCGAGTATATGGGTACACTGGGATGCAATGGCTCAAGGTATTGGGGAATTAACGGTAGATGAAGATCTGAGGTGGGATTGCCATGTGTTAGCGATGACAAAAAAATGACAGATATTTATACGTGTAGTTAACAAACTCCGTACTCTCTCCATAAGAGGGATCCTAACAAAACAACAGAAACAACGTGTGATGAGGAATGGAGGCAACTTATGTTAAATTTAAATGATTCCTCCGTTAATAGATGGTGAATGGTGACGATTTATTTAGAGGCAATGATCTTGAACTTAGGAGTTTCAAATCGAATGAAAAGGATGAACAAAAGTTTACGTTTAGAATGAATCTCGCTATTCACCAAGAATTCCAGAGGAAAATGGAGCTATTTAAACTCAGAGAGGGCCAAGGAAATATTTTCACGGGAGAATGTGCTATCAGAGCAGTATGACATGAATGTGGGGAAGCGGAACTCTCGCTGAATGGCCCGGCCACCTGTTTTATATGGGACTCACAAGGGAGGGCGAGAGATGTCAAATCTTGTTTGCACAGGACCGATTTACATGTTATCAGCTCTAGTGACAACAAGCTACTGGGTGTGGATGAGCGGTGTATACATTAATCAAACCACAACATCAGCATTCATCCAGGGCAAGGCCATTCGTCGCTTTATTGCAAAATATTGACAGTTTAACCAGCAAGTTTTATTAGACAGTTTGATCCAGGAAGAATATTAGAAGTTATTGAAAATATAGAACGGCATGTGGTATCGCAACATTGGGAATTAGTCATAGCAGCTTTTAAATTTGGTAATGTTAAGGAGAAGTTACAGATGTAATAGCGAAGAAAATCAGCAACATTAGTATGGTCACACCGATCGAAAGAATGATGGGGGCAAGAGATAATAATGCAAAACGAATGTGTGTTTCTTCGAATAACACGAGTTCAATAAGCTACAGGATAAAGCCCCACTATTTTCTCGAAAATGTTGAGCGCTACAGAGTTTCTGAATAGGTAACCAACCTGATTGTGGGTCGATCGAGCAGCTGTAAAATCGTCTTACCACTAACCCAAAATCTGCAAGCGAGGTGTAGTTATACTGTCAGCCTATAAGCAGCAAATTTTTTTGTGGCACATCAACTGGATTTGAGCATTTCTCCTAATGTGAAATATGCGAATCTAGTATACTGCCTGATTCTACTTTTGGTACTGTAAAAAAAATTCTGCAATGTACGGATTACTAGTTATTATTACGAATGTACTATAAGGATTATCTGTTCAAAATAAACTAACTGTCCAACCAAGGCCTAAAGCCTACGCGAACATGAAAAGCGCAGCTGCGGGGTTCCACTGCTTAGAGCAATCGGAATCTTAAGCATACTTTTCAAAATGATTTGCTCACGAACGCAACTAATGCACCCTGGCAAATTCAGAATGATAGACTTTACCAAGATCTAGAAGAGGAATCATTTTACGAAACTATCAGGGAAATTGCTACTGCTCATCAAGAGCGACTCAGATGTCACCCTTTCAGCCACATTGACAGAAGCTGTCCATTTGCTCGATACGAGCGACCTACTGAGAAGACTGAAAATTATTACAAAAAACGCTGCAAATTCTTTCACTGGGGTTTATTATTCAATTGGCTTGTTCCCCTATATCTGGTACACGATTGATTTTAACCTTGGCAGAAAGTGTTATGGCTGGTATATTTCTACAGTCTACCGTGCACTAGTGCTGCCACAAACGGCTTCTTACCACCCACTCTCAATCCGTACAGCAAACGAACGGATAATCGACGACAACCACAGTATTATCATTTTATTCACGGAACTGATTTATACCTGAATCAAACAAAAAACTCCCACCTTACAGCGAACATTTTTGAAACATTCGATTTTTTAATATCTCAACCCTGAAACATTAACCCTCGGGGTTGCTCCAGAATGATTACGATTTTCTACGATCATAGTTGGGCTATACGTGATTTTTATTACAAGTTTCATTCAGATAGGTCCACTGATTTCGGAGAACCGCGTAAGGGCTGATTTTTTAAAATTATATTTTTGGATTCTATGCATCTTGAAACGTAAACTGTAATGATGGGGTGACAGAAATGAAATAGTTTTAATCGTTTTTTTAAAGTTAATACCTGATGATACCACAAAATAAAAGGCGAAATTAAGAAATCTTGGTGAAGCTAAATCCGTTTTCTTCACCCGCAACTACCCATTGCTAATATGGAAGCACAAATGAAGACAGTTTGTTGTTATCGAAGAATTTTTTCGGAGGATTTCGACTAAGTATACTGAATTAGTATTCATTATACGGAATATCTCACCATTTTGGTTCATTATTTCAATAATAAGACTTTGTAATCATAAAGCAAAACTTTTTATAACACCCCACCCCCCAATTTTGACATTAAACTTTCCATTGTGCGTAGATTCAAAATTTATAATGCCCGTCCGCCGTTGTACTGGTCGAAAACGTAGGTTTTAGAGGTTTTTGCAGATACAGACAAGTGAGGTGTTATTTCCTAGTAATTTTGGACGCCAAATTGACTTTACAATTTTTCAGATGTCTAGAAATTCACCCATATCGATTAATCGCAATGTTTCAAGCTAAAAGTGAACCCCCAAACCTCAAAATGACACGAGTAATCCCATGTGTTAGAACTGGCAGTATTTTTCCGAGTACCTATTCAATATTCAAGAATAATATTGGAATTTCGCTGATGAGGAAAAATACCTTAGTCTAACACAGCAGTTTAGAGGCTATTAATTTTCAAGACAATAGCAGAACTTTCCGGTGTTTATTCTAAGAAATTCATTATAATATAAATGTATAAAGCTCGTAGGCAGTAGTACTCAATGCAAGAAACAAGCACGCGTAATATATTTTTGGGTTTGAATAGGAAAACAGGACGTTCTAACTACCAATTCCAAGACCAACAAGACTGCGTAACAGAATAAATTCAAGCAGGCATGTAATTTTCTAATAAAACCTCAAACGGATTGGATCTTATCGTCTAACAGATACCATCATTTAATAGAACCGACTTGTTGCTCATAGTTCACCCTGTGCAGGGCTAATTCCCGGGTTGGGCCGCTGCCGAAGGAAAAACGAACGGGTTTCGTGCCAAAAGGCGAGTTCGCTCCGGTGGGAGCGATTGCTTGGTGTAGCAATTGCTGTGGATAATCTTGATCAGCAGAAGCGAAGTCGATTGCCGGGTTTCACACGTGTGGACGGGGAAGGAAGGAAAAACGGTTCGATAATGTAACTCAGGCGGTTGAGCTCCCACTGGAGGGAACTGGGCGAAAGCTTGGGAAAAATTAGCCCGGATGAAAAAAAAAAGTGGCTTGTTTTTGGACTTCCTGGAGTCCTGACAACAGCTGAAAATGAGTTGAAGAGGAGTAAACTGAGAGAATGAATATTTCAACCAAAGAAACAACTCGCCAGCAGCCAAATTAACAATACAAACAAGAGCAACATTTGTTTTCCAAACGTAGATTTGTTCACAGAGAAGGATTATGTGACGTTTTTTTTGCAATCCAAATAAATTTTCTCAAAAACGTTTCCCTCAAAAAATTAAAAACTGGCTATACCGTTGGCAAGCTGAGGCTTTAGCGAAATTATCGGATGCGCAAGCTTGTCACCAAAACTATGAGGACTAGTGATGGGAAACTATCGATAGTATTATCGGAACTATCAATAGTTCTGAACTATCGGAAAAATCGATAATTTTTGAAACTATCGATAGTACTAATGGCAACCTCAAAAAAGTATTGTTTTAGCTAATCGTAAAAAGAAAATCCGATGTTTTCCCCGTTAAGTTATGAAAGTTTATCGAAGAGGAATTAATAAAAATATCTCAATTCAAACAAAAACGTATATTGAATTTAAGATGTTGCAACAGAAAATGCAGGTAATCTCGCAATATTCTCATTTTTTAAACCCTCAAGTAATAGCTTTGAGAAGGAACTATTTATTGCATTAAATTGTTCAACTTTCTGTATATTTCTCGATATCACAGCATGCATACTTGAGAAGAAACTATATTAAAGAGGACCTAAAGGGTTTTTACCATCGTCATTTCCCTTGTAAGTTGACTCTGGGTATTATATGAAAAGCGTAGAGAATCTCGACGAGTAAAAGTTTACTTATGGACTCCAGAGATGAGCTCGCTACTTTCTTCTGTTGCGATAAAGGTATCATTTAATACCCATCAGACAGAGAAATAATAGAAAACAGGGTTTGACCTTTATGTGGGGAGATGGATGCAAAAGGTTCCGGACGAGGTGTAACAGATGCTTTGCTCGTACACCTGCTCAAACGAAAAAAGAACGCGGGCCCCAAGTCAACAAAGTAGGTAGGTAACATTCACCGAGCTACCTTTCCTCGTCAGACTTGTCTCGAGGGTGAAAATGGAGATGTGGGTGGAGCTATCTATTCGTAGCCAACATTACCTGGACCGTTTGCGTTTGCGGACGTGAAAGGATTCCCTAAACTAAGGCGACCATCAGTCCCGCTTTTTAGGCTAGTGTCCCGCTGTCCCCAGATTTACTGGGAGGACGCTATTATGTCCCGCTTTGGCAGGATAAACAAATAAACGTTCCGCTTCACATATTATTTAATATTATATGCTGAAATAAAATGTTCTTGAGTGACTCTTTCACAATATAAATATAAAGGCAACTAGGAAATTGCATACACTTAAGACTTGAACGTATCTCAATTGAACGTTCTAACTTTAAGAGCAATGGTTATGCTGAAGTACAATGTTGGACTAACTTGTGATAAGTTTCATGACAAATTAAAAGGAGAACCAGCTCTCCTTAAAGGCATACATTCATCAAAAAAGTATGACAATGAGTGAACGTGTAGGCTAGTGAACATACTGTACTCGTTTTTATTGGTTTATTATTCAATAATGAACCATTGTAATCGCTCTGGAAAAAAAATCTAACCCCCTCTGAAAATTTCATGGTTTACGTTTCAAAGGGTGTAGAATCCGAATCGGCAATAAAATTTTTTCCGTCCGTCCGCCGTACGCCGTACGCACGATATCTCCCAAACGGCTGGAGCAAAAGATCTGAAATTTTCAGGAAAAATCCATCTTGGTCCGACGACGCCCCAATTCTTGAGCCAGCTCTCTCACTTAATTTAAAGTGCCCTTTAAGGGCTGTCAAAGTTTTGCAAAATCCCTAAAAACCTCAAAACAAGTCGAAGCGGCCTAAATTTATACCTATTTGAAGAACATACCATGAGGAACCGAATGAGCCCTTCCCCACGTCCGTAGGTCAAACCATTCTCGATGTTTTTGTGTTTTTTTTTTCAATTCTAATAAACAAAATGGTCACAGTATTTTGCATCAGTAGGGCTAAATACAACATAAATCATGTTAACACTACTTAAATTTAGATTTAACCCTGACATATGGTGGAAAATTATTCCCCAATATGGGCCACTGCCCGTGGTGGGGGAAGAGTCAATCCCGCCGGTAGGAATCGATATGATTGGTAACAGAACTAACGAAGATTGCGCAATACATTTAAAAAAAATCTAAATGATCCTATTTTCGTTCTGTATTAAGTTCATTATAATAGTCCTTCAATAATTTGAATTTAAAAATATTATTATCAGAAGATTTGAACAGCTTAGCTCGTAAATCAGATGAGAAAGTACTAATTGTGCAGGGGTGCCCTCCCACCCCAAGTTTCATGACGCACCCTGTCCTGGCCAGAGTATTATTATTACCGTTATGATTAATTGTGTTGCCTAGAAGGACTACTGGGTGTTACATTGATTAAAAATTGAGTTGATTATCTGAATTCCTAAGAGTGATTATTCTTTATTACTTAATGCCTAGAAGGATGCAAGACATGGTGTCAGGTGTGGAAAATCAACTAGGGAAGGAAAAGGAGACGTCGTTCCATGCGGCGATGACTTTACCTGAAGGATTAAGTTGGGAAAATCCGGATTGGTCCAACTGGCTACGAAGATGGGAGAGATACAGGTTAGCGTCCAATTTAGTTGAACGACCAGCAGCGTGTCAGGTTAATATGCTATTGTATGCATTAGGAGGAGAAGCGGATGATCTTTTGGACCAGTTGGGATTGACAGAAATGGAAAGAAGCGGTTATGATGCGGTGGTTCGCAGTTTTACCGATCATTTCAGAGGAAAAGTCAATCTTGTGATAAATTTATTAATTTGCCAGGAGTTGTGAATTGAGCCCACTTCGAGATGAATTAATTATGCATAAGATCTTACAAGGCATGCAGGATGTTAGATTGTCGGAGAGCCTCCAAATGAAGGGGCATATAACGCTAAAAGAAGTTGAAATGAGAGCAAGAGATTCCGAGAAGATTCAAAAACAACAAGCGGCAATTAGAAGAAGCAACAACATGGTCGACGCTATGGCAGTGCACAAGAAAATCCAAAGAGATAGGTGGGAAGAAAATGAGACCTCGTGTAACCCCCCAAACTTAGAACCACCCCCCCCCCCCCCCCATGTAAGTTGGTACACCCTTCCAAAAACAAAAAATGTCAAAAACACTCGTAAGCACCCCTTATATAGGTATTGAACAAAATTGAAAAAATTCAAACCCATCCGGAAATAGACAAAACGTGGATACAGAAAAACAAACCATATTTCAATTAATTATTAGATTCATTATTATTTACGTTCTATCTAGTCATGTAATATTTTTAAATGTCGTGACGTTGAGCACTATTTTGATCAAATTTACCCCCCCCCCCCCCCCTGTGGGCACACCTGAATTAGCTACTTAAAATAATTTTTTTAAAGAACCAAGTTTTGCAGTAGTAATTAAATAGACAATACTAGATCGAATACCATAATTTCTCTAGGGCTACGGGTTTTTCTAATTTTTTGTTTCGTTTAAATAAGGGCCGGGAGGAACCCCAGGTCATCAAGACCAACTCTACAGTTTAGGAATCTACAGGCCCGAAACTTGTTCACTGCCAGCTCAGGAAGCTAAAGGTAACAATGGGAAATCCAATTTGTGACACTCGAATGAAAAATGAACGGAGTCCTAATAAGTGGGTGAGAGGTCAAGCTATTTTTGGGGGACCCGCCCCCTCTGGGGCGAACCAGACGGATTTGCTATTCAGCGGGTCAACAATGGCATCGGCGAGCGAACCGCATCTTATCAGAACAGAGTCAGCTTGTCGGTGAATATTGTAGGTGGAACGAAGTTACCACGTAATCATTTTTAAATTGAATAACAAAGTTTAGAGTTGTATATTTGATAATTACTTTCAACAGGTACAACAAATATAATGAATATTTGTAAACAACCTGAGATGAATTTAACCACCGCATAGTGGTCCGAACACCCGATTAAGCGGGACAAAACTCACGTCAAGACTTGAATTCGCCCTTCATGCTAGCTTGTAGTAGGTACATGACCCCTAGACCACAACGCCCGAAACGATACCTCAAACCTGAGTAAAGATGAGAAATCGATACAAAAAAAATCGATTTTTTGAATTGAATCAAAATTGAATCCAAAAGATCAATTTACCAAAAAATCGCCGCAAATGTATCGATTTTTTTAATAAAATCGATTTGAGAATCGTTTTTTTATCAAATCGATTTAAAATTGGTTTTTTATCAAATCGATTTGAATAGTCATTATTTTTCTAATGAGATACTATTTTTTAAGAATAATTACCGTAATGATAGTACCATGTTCGAGTTGGGTAGGTTGTAAGGATGGGAAATCGGTACAAGTGTCGATAATTTTTCTTGTTATTAATTTTTTTATAATTCAAAATCGAAACCTAAATCAATTTCTCTGAAAATAAACTCGATTTTTCATAAAATGGATTTTATTTATTTTTATTATAATTTTCTTTTTCATTGTTTGAAAATCTTGAAAGTGAGGTATTTTTTTCTAGAAAAAAACAATAACATTTTCTGTATCGGTGAAAAAATGTATTTAAAAAATAAATATAAGCATATGGATACATGGATGAATCGAGTGAAAGTTCTAACTTCCATGGACTCATTCATTGTCAAACCCATTCACCTGTAAAGATGTTTCCGAACATCAAAAGAAAAGAGAATAAAATCCGAAAGAATTAAAAGTCATTGGAGGAGACCCCAACAAAGTTGTCTTTTCAAAAATCATATTCAATTTCAGCGTATCTGGGAACACAGAACTCCTTACCCTATTCGACTTGGCGCGAAAAATCAAATTTCAACCCCTAGGAGGGGGTGATTAAGGGAAGAAGAGGTGTCTACGGACTCTTGGAAGTTCAAATTCGATCTCAGAAACCCCCAACACATTAAAATCCATACCCCACTTGACTTGGTGTGAGAACTAAAATTTCAACCCCTGAGAGGGGGTGATTGAGGGTTGAAGAGGTACCTACAGGCTCTTGGGAGTACAAATTCGATCTCAGGGACCCTAAAAACATAAAAATCCACACCCCACTCGACTTGGCGTGAGAACTCAAATTTCAACCCCTGTGAGGGGGTGGCCGGGGGGGGGGGGGTGATTGAGGGGGAGGTAATTTCCCCAAGTACTCTCCTTGTCTGAAGTTGAAAAAAATGTAGAAATTCACTTTAAAAGATGTCGTAGTTGATCCCCCAATCTCATGACTCAAAGTGAAGGTTCTGACATCAATTTAAGGGTAGTTTTTTGGCCAAAGCTCAAAATTTTGGGGGCTTTTTGGACCTTGGATTCGAATTTAGCGTCGAAAAATACATAGGAATACCCTAGTCTACTTTACGGATCTTGACTTTCATTGTGGGGCTGTGTTATCTGGAATAATGTCAGCGATTTTGGTTACACGTTATTTCACTATATGGCTAAGATGTTGAGGGTAAAATTGATTTTCGTTTTTAGAATATCCCTCTGAAACAAGGAATAACCAGAAGTTAAACGTTCGATCCTTAACATATAGGTAATTGTATTCAAATGAAAATTGAGATTTTGTGAATCATGTTCCCTATATTTGTATACAATTTTGCTAGAAATTTGTCGGGCACTTGGTGCCTTAAAATTTTATTATATCCTGATCAGCCAGGCCTCAAATCGCCAACAAATAATTCTTGGCATAAGCAAATAACCAAAAAAGTTTCTTAAACGTTATTCGCTGATGATTCTGGAAGCGCCCAGATAATTAAATATACTGCCCACCCAACTTTTCAACGTCCATCAACTGCAGGTGAAATGTGGTATGGGTGAATTGGATGTTTTGTACTGGTTTCAATAAAATGATTTATACTGAGGACATTGAAATGTTGGGGGAATGGGATTAAATACCCTTCACAAAGGAGGTTGTCCTTGCGTGAAACTGGCAGCTAGTGAATGCCTTCAAATCTATTATGACTTCCGATTCATCCCACAATCGTATGAACGAACGGTGACTGATTCCGCTTTCACCTCGGCGAATAACAATCATTCGCCTCCCTCGGCGAACCTTCAGTTAACCTTAGCGGTTATGAAGATAACCCCTCTAATATCCCCCTCGGAGCCGTTAGTTTGGGTTTGGGGACATTTCCACGTGTCTAAAGCGTTTTATTGATCCAGTCTAACCCCTCCGACTTAAATGGTCTCGAGTGGAAGCAAAATATCGACTGGGAGTCGGCTTTTGAGGCAGACACAGCAACGCAACGACCAGCTGTGATAGGACAACATTGAGTGCTTTTATATTAAAGCGTGTCACTCGTCAAACTCCTCAATGGAGTGTTTATTTTGATGATTGATCGGTTGAAAAACAGATTAAAATCAACACAATAACATTAGAACTGACGTTAGCCCACACATCTGCTCGAAACAGACCACTCAGGGAACAATTCATTAACCTTTTAACGTAATTTTGATTGCTGTTTCAGGACTATATTGGGGCAGGACATAGGCAATCGATCCAGAACTCTAAAGCATTCGCGTCAATAATAGAGATGGGGAGCGTTATACTACCCTTACTTCCACCATAAATCATACATCAGTTTCCATTGAAGTTCTTTGGTATTTTCTGGTACCAAAGTTGAATTTTTTACTCCAAAAGATTTGAAACACTAGTAAAATACGTTAAAATCACAATGTTTTTATTAAAATGCTGAAATGCGGAAGGTGAGTTAGGGCATAACCCCCCCCCCCCCGGGTAGTTAAGTGGGGTCACTAATGGAGCCAGCTTGTTTCAATATGGCATTGGCAACCCGCTTCAACTTCTGCTTTAACCCGATCTAACCAAGTACGGTAATTGGGTCTAATTATTGACAATTTATTGAAATGGGATAAACATATTAATTCGCTCCAGGGCAGACTAAGAAAATGTAATTATGTATTTTCCTTTCTAAAGAAGACAGCTAGCACTAATGTGCGCTTATACAGTCTTTGCTACTTGACGCCTTACCAAAATTTTCCGTCCGTCCGCCGTACGCCGTACCCACGATTTCTCCCAAACGGCTGAAGCAAAAATGCTGAAATTTTCAGGAAAAATCCATGTTGGTCCGTCGACGCCCCAATTCTTGAGCCAGCTCTCTCACTCAATTTAAAGTGGCCTTTAAGGGCTGTCAAAGTTTTGTAAAATCCCTAAAAACCTCAAAACAAGTCAAGGTGGCCTAAATGTGTACTTATTTTTAAGAACTTACCTCGAGGAATCGAATGAGCCCCTCCCCAGGTCCGTACGTCAAACCATTCCCGATGTATGGCCCGATTTATGGTGGCAAGTTTTGCGTTTTTTGGTTTATTATTGTTTGTTTGTAACCTAGTGATGTCCGGCCGATAGCGTCGAGTTGTAGTGAATGTGGATACTGGAGTGATAGCCGATGTGAATACTTGTAGTGTAGTTAGTAGCCGATACACGGGTTGAAGCATTCTGATAATATATAGGTAAATATTATTCAATATTATTACTGGGGTAAATAAGTATTCTTTCACTGGGGTTTATTATTCAATTGGCTTGCGTTCATGATTTGAATCTTACTAAGCTTCGGAGTGTGCGTGTTTTACAGGTGACAGAGCGATTATTGAATTTCAGGAGATATGCATAGACCACGTAAATCGGTTCTCAACCAAAACGCCTATTTGGATTGATCAGTTGATGATATTTGTGTGCCTCCTCTACACCAGTCTACTTTTGGAAGTTTTAATGCAATACGAGTGCTAAAGGACTTGATAAATTATAGATGTTTTTATTGGGGGGGGGGGGGGGGGTATTGAGGTTCAATAAAAAAAAACGCTGCAAATTATTTCACTGGGGTTTATTATTCAATTGGCTTGCGTTCATGATTTGAATCTTCAATTCACAGAGGAAGATAAGATTGCTAGAAGATGAAAGGGAAGAAGGAGGGAGGGGAAAGACATGAAATGTCCTAGTGCGTTGCAGACTTGTATGCAAGAATTTTAAAATTGGTTTTAAATAAATTTCGTGTTTTTTCTAAAGAACATCCTCATTTTTGCCACTCAAGCTAATTACCATTACGGCAGCTGCTACCCATTACCGTCATTACGCTGTGATGGCCTCTGGAACCAATAAAACTCCTTTCAAACCACCGAATTTCATGGTTTTAGACAGGGAAACATTAAGAGCACCTGTAGAAGTTAAATAGGTCCATTAGGTAAACATTAAATGAAGTTTCGCATCGTCTTTCTTGGAGTTGTTTGAACGAGACTCAAGTTTTTTATTGATCAGCTAAGCTACCCAAGTTGAATGGTGTCGAGTGGAGGCCAAATATCGGTAGGGGAGCGGCATTTGAGACGAGACACTGAAACACCGGCGGCCAGCTGTGATAGGACAACAGTGGGCGCATTTGTGTACAATACGTCACTACGTCAACGTCAACGTTTAGTAACCTTGAGCGATCGCGAAACAGTTAAAATTCTATGTAACAAGCATTCGGATTGTTGTGAGCCAACGCATAGGTAAAAATATGTCACAACATTTTGTGAATAGCGCTAATGCATTCGTTCATCCATCATCACTATTGGATCTATTTGAGCAGATATGCAAATAAAAACCTTTCGACACAAAAAGGTCAGGTTTTTTGGTTTATTATTCAATAATAAACCATTGTAATCGCTCTTGAAAAAAAAATTCTAACCCCCCTGGAAAATTTCATGGTTTACGTTTCAAATGGTGTAGAATCCGAATCTGCAATAAAAACTTTTCCGTCCGTCCGCCGTACAACGGCTGAAGCAAAAATGATTTTCAAAAAATCCATGTTGGTCTGACGAAATAGGTACTTTTTAAAGGCCCTGTAAGAGAAAATCAAATTCAAAACAAGTGCTCCAAATTTGGATCTTTTGAAATTCAATAATCGCCCTATCCGTAGGTCAACCATTCCCGATGTATGGCCCGATTTATGGTTATTATTGTTTATGTTTTGATATCGGTAACCTAGTGATGTGGATACTGGAGTGAACTCCTAAAAGGCTTTATAGCCGATACATGGGTTGAAGCATCCTGATAGCCATTAAAAAACGCTGCGTTTTTTCTGAAAATTTCAGATCTTTTGCTCCAGCCGTTTGGGAGAAATCGTGCGTACAACTGATCAATCCAAAAATAGGTATTTTGGTTGAGAACAGATTTACGTGCTCTATGCATATCTCCTGAAATTCAATAATCGCTCTATCACTTGTGAAACACGCACACTCCAAAGCTTAGTAGAAATTAAAACATGAACGCAAGCCAATTGAATAACAAACCCAAGTGAAAGAATTTGCAGCGTTTTGGTTAGTTTGCCAAAATTTTAGTTAGTGTAGATAACACAACTGCCTGAGGGTTGCTATGGATTAAGCATAGCATAACCAGGGGCACCAGATTCAATGGCTTGGAGGGTGACCGCTATGTAAAATAGTGGTGTGAGTTGTGAAAGAGAAGGGTTGCAATGGAACCACCGGCGCCATAGGGGAAGGAGTTCCCATGGAAATATGGAAAATAGATGGATGGGTGGGGTTCCAACAAACAGAAAATACCACATTGTTACACACATTTTTGAAATTTGAACGGAAATCATTCATGAAATGTGAAAACTAAAATTTTTCCGTTGCTCAGGAGACCCAAGGCTTGAATTTCAGTAGATTCCAATATGTCAGGATGTTGTTGGTTGGTATGCGCAATATTTTTTATTCTCATCCATCTCATTCCCGGTGTGCAATTATACCATCCCTAAGATGGAGTGCCACCACATTGGCACTTATCTGATCGTACCTACCAGAACGTCAATTTCCCGAGGCGATGGATCGGCCGCCAGGCAGCCCGTAACATATCACTTCATCACTAGCCTCCAAGAAGCCCTGATCTTACCCCCTGCGATTTTATCATCTAAATAATTAACACGAGTACAATCCAGTTCTTAGCGACCGACCCGACAGCCCCCCCCCCCCCCCCCACCGCTCACACTCCTTCAACTAACCTTCGGGTGGGTTCCTTCCGCCCTTTGTTATCCCGGCATCACCACTTTTCCTTCAGCCCGAGGGGGTCATTCGGGGACCTGCCACCCCCCGCCCCCAGCCGTAGCTTTCATCTCTGTTTACTAGCTCCCCTCCTCAGAGCTAGAATCCCATATTTGTAGGTTGCATAGGCAATTTTTCATCACCGGTACTCAAATGTGTACAATTAATAATTTAAATGATCTGGCTGTAGAACCATAGAGGTCTACTGTCCCGTTTGGGTGTTTAGGATACCTCTCCCAGCCACCATTGATGATTTGAAACGAGAAATAACAGCACCTATCCAAACTGTTACGCCTGATATGCTACAGAGAGTGTGGAACGAGTTCGAGTATCGGGTTGATTTTGCTCGAGCGTCTGGAGGGGGCCATATTGAACATCTCTGAACTTGTTTTTGAGTGAAAAAAAAAAAAAAAAAAAAAAAAAAACCTTTTTAAATACTCTTTGTAATGATGTATAATAGAAGGTTATATTATGTTTCTTCCATTAAATACACATTTTTAAAGTTGTGGTATTCTTTTTGAATCGCCCTGTACTATTTTGAATGATCTGTACTTTCATACATGTAGTATGTTCACTATGCACTTTGGATGTATACAATTACAAATGGTCATAACTGAAAATGAAAAACCCAAGTTGGTTTGAATCTGAAGGGCTTGCTCAAGATTTTCAGCATTGGTCTTCGTTCTTTCAATATAACAATCTTCTTTTAAAGCCACAACGGTATATCCCTCGATAATATTTCAAATACGTGCCTACCAGATAGTTGAAATAAGGTGAGTCAGACTATTTCGGTTAACACGAAACAAACAGGACCTGCGATGGAGGGCAACATTTATCAAGTTTCGTAGGCACGAAAAGTCGACCAACTTTTTCAATGTCAATAGAAGATCCACTCGGCTTCACTTCACTTCTCCTGTTTCCCCACCAAATTCAACCTGGCTATTGATTTCCACGCCAGGGTCAAGGGTCATGCACATGACTTCCTCCACAATCCCTGAGCAATTGAGCATTCTAGACACTTAATTGATAATGTGCACTTTTTATATCAATTAAGAACAGGGGTTGAAATTCAGTGATTGTTATTTTTGGAAATCGCTCAACATTTGAGTTTTATTTTTCACTCAGAAAATAATGATTATTTTTTTAGTTTTATTTTTTCGCTCAGAAAATAATGATTATTGTTTGAGCGATATTTTTTCACTCAAAAATAAAACTCAAAACGCGCTAGCTCCTAGGCTATTACACCTACGGATCTACCGTTGGTCTCGTTCGATTCAGCGTTCAAAATGCTACAAGTTTGATTACCCTGATCACTTCGAAAAAATATTCTGGTGGCTTTGTTCTCACCGAATATGCAAAATATGGGTCAAATCACAGGATTCCGATTAAACATGAAACTCAACATGCAATAGCTCCAAGGCTATCACGCCTACTGATCTGAGGATGAGGAGAGATTGAAGATGATCCTAACGTTAAATTAAAAACACACACGACAACAACAACAAAAATTTATTTTGAAATGCCGCCAATATACATTTTAAAATATTACTGATCATACAGCGAAAATCTGTAACTGGGATTGTTGTTTCTAAATCAAATTGAAAAATATCTCTGCGAAAACCCCTTTACTTTTATTATTTGATGAATGATTAGTAAAATCGACAAACGAATTATTTGAAACAAGACAATATGTGATACATAATTTTAAAAATTGTGAAAAAATTAGATTGGAATGGCTGAAGAACATTAGAATTGGCTGACCGATGAAATTTAAGAAGAATGAAATAGAAATATAGTCAGCCAATATTACGAATTCGGAGAAATTCTCTGCCGTTTCAGTATTTGAAAAATATCACAGTTGGAGAAGTACCGCCTGCAATGAACCGACTCATCGAACCCGTATCAGCGCGTTCACTGAAAGCAGTACTGATTAGGTTTAATTTTATTAGATGCCGTTGTTATATTCCAAACAACATACGATTGACCCTCAACATTTGCTAATTATACGGACCGGAACTGTTCGCGTATTTTGTATATTTGGTGAGAACGAAATTGCCCGAATATTACTTCCATTATTGAAGTATAGTATGAACGCACACCATACAGAATATTTATTCGAAGTGATCAGGGTAATCAAATTTGGAACATTTTGAACGCTGAATCGAACGAGACCAACGGTAGATCCGTAGGTGTAATAGCCTAGGAGCCAGCGCGTTTTGAGTTTTATTTTTGAGTGAAAAAATATCGCTCAAACAATAATCATTATTTTCTGAGCAAAAAAATAAAACTCGAAAAATTCATTATTTTCTGAGCGAAAAATAATCCTCAAATTTTGATGTTGAGCGATTTCCAAAAATAATAATCACTCAATTAATATCAACCCCTGATTAAGAACTGTGATTTCTCGAAAATATAGAATGTTGGGTAGCGTAATATTCATTTAGTACAAAGGTATACAATTCTCAATGAAGACTACGCATTGGCCTCAGAAATGTATATTTACCATTTTTAAATCAATAAAGATTTCATCATGAGAATGTTGACAACATCCGCGCTATGCTACGTTAAGTAGTTAGCTCATTATGAAGCTTCAACGTTTTGGAAAAGCATACACGAAAGACAGGCAAGCTAATCAGGTACTTTCATATGTTTGGTTTGCAGTGTAAATATGAATTGTCCTCGATTCACTGGTTCCAACACAGTCACAGGGAATAATTAGTTGATAAATTCTGACATATAGACTGACAAGATATATGTCCATGTATGGAGACACACTGATCAGCTGAATAGCCCCTGTGGATAATTCCTTTCTGATGGATCTAATATACTGAAAAAAAAAAAAAAAAAACGTCTGCCAAGTGGGTGGGCTAATTCCTTATCTAACATGACTGTAAGATCTAATATAACAATCCCTGAAAATCGAAATTTGTCAAGAACTCCCGGAGTTGTGCTTGTGGCAAGGACTTCACGTTTACCCAAGAGCAGAGGCTACTATTGATCCGGGGGTCATGAAACTTATAGGGGACCATCTACACGTCAAACCGAACAATCCCTGAAAATTTCATCGAAATTGGTCAAGAACTCCTAGAGTTATGCGCGTAACAAGGATTTCACATTTGCGCATGCGCAGAGGCTACTATTGATCCGGGGTCATGATACTTATAGGGGACCATCTACACGTCAAACCGAACAATCCCTGAAATTTTAATCGAAATTGGTCAAGAACTCCCGGAGTTGTGTTTGTGGCAAGGACTTCACGTTTACCCAAGAGCAGAGGCTACTATTGATCCGGGGGTCATGAAACTTATAGGGGACCATCTACACCCCAACCCGCACAATCCCTGAAAATTTCATCAAAATCGGACTATAACTTCGTGTAGTTTTGCCCGTAACAAGGATTTGCTGACAGACACACAGACAGACACGGAACCAAAATTGTTCAGAAAGGTCTATGCTACATATGAAAACAATGCTAAGTAAACTAAGCAATAATGGAGCAAAGCAACTTACGATACCATAATATCCCAGAATACGTTTTAAACATGGATCAGCGATTTGCGTAGAACGTTTGTCTAATATCTAATACAGAAATAAAAACCCGTTGTCTAATAATTTGCAGCGTTTTTGTTTTTAGTACGAGGCTGAAATGTAAAATGAGGTCCCTCTAGGACAGGAAGAATAAATCACAATGTGCATAACAACCCTGATCAGCTGTGGCCTTGAAGTCAACTTCAGATATAATCATCAAAACTATCTGTCTTTATGATAATCTAATAAATAATATAATAAAACAATAATTACGCTTTAATAGAGGCCAAAGGCGATGTCGTGAACTAATTAATTATGAGGCAACTTTGTGTACTTTTAAGAAATCATAAGGAAGCAAAGTAATTGTTTCCGAGAGAGACTTGACAAATAATTGTAAGATGTTTTTAATAGAGAAGGCGAGAAGGATTTTTCACAGGCGATTGTGAAAGGAGGAGGTTGGAAAACAAAAGGGGGCCCCAGGGAGACAATTTATACCGCTGCGCTATTATGAAGGAATGAATCAAAGCGACTGCAATTAGGAGGAGCTCCATTCCCAGTCTAGAGGCCTTTGGAGATTTACTCTGCAGCCTGCAGCTAACGGTTATGACTAGCGCAAATTTAATGCGGGCAATACGGCTCAGGACTATTAATACGAGTTAGAGGGAGGGACTGCAAGCTAGAAGATGTAAGAAGCATTAAATGGTTAGGTACCAAGAGAGAGACACTGCGCCCAGGAAGATTTCACCCAGCTGACGACTCCTGGGTAGTTTTATTCTTTATCGAACGTTTTTACTATCCATCGGAGCGGCAGTAAACTTCGTTTTTTCCCAACTTGGGATTTGAAACTAATCAACTGCGACCCTGTGGGAATCGGAGGGTTTCGCATGTCACACAACGACCGACAGGGAATTTTATTTCCCGTTCTCAGGACTCGCGAGTTGATTTCTTCACGTGCCAGGCAGCGGATGGTTACTACCCAAGGTTGAAACGTGAATTCGAGTTCGTGAGGGGTTTCGTGGAACGCACATAGCTCATTTCGCAACGTGAAGAGATGTGACAATCAATTCAAATAGATATGACGATTTGGTGAATAGGCCAAGCACAACCATTCAGATTCAAAAAATTTTGACGAGTTTAAAATACTTTCTTACAATCTTTGCCAAAAAATCGATGATTTCTAATTAAAAAATACGTTTGTAGAAGTAGTGCTCAAATTGAAGGACATTTGAAACTAAAGTATAGTGAAACAACCTCCCTATGCCTTAACAGCGTTAGGCCGATCATCCTTACATAAAAACTCACGAATAATCAATACATTCCATTGTCGTACACCAATCAATTATTTAAGCTCCCAAATCGATCATCTTGTTCAAGGTAGGCCAACTTGGAAAGCTTATAAAAGCGTCAGGAAGCAGAATGGAGCAGATATAAACTCGAGGTCTCCAATTGCTAATTAAATAAATAAATACGTAGTTACGATTCTATCAGCGTTGTGAAGATCAGAGATCATAGATCATCGTCAGCTGAATAATATTAGCATGGAAGTTTAAGTTTTTCGGTTTTCGCCGGAAAAAATCTGTCTCCATTCGTTGAAAGCTTTTCGCTTTATCACACACGCCTAGCGTACTTGTTGTTGCTATGTATGTCGTAATAATATTTTATTTATGTTATTAATAGATGTAGTAAACAGTGCCGCTTGTTTTGTTGTCACTTGGTTGCAATGTTGGTTACAGCAGACGCTCACCAGAATAGAAAACTACCTACACCGTATAGTTACTCGCTAGTAATTTAGGAAACACATCTAGTTCATCTTAATAAACCGTTCAATAACGATTTGATTTTTGATCACATTGATTTGAGGTGAAAATGTGAAATAGGTAAACCATGGTAACTTCAACTCGTTGTAATTTGAGGTAAAAACACGAATTACATTATCAGGAGACGTAACGCTAGGTAGTGGTCGATGGTGTGTAGAGTAGGGATGTTTTGCTTCGATATTACGATGTTTTGCCATCGATGCCACATGTTCGATAATATTGATATATCGATGTGTTGACTCCGATAACATCGGTTTGGTTTACTCTTTGGTTCACAGAAAAAATTCCACCTAGTTTGCTTGCTACCTAACGAGAAAAAATAGAAACATTAAAAATTCTTTCAACTGCCGTAGTATTAGGGAATTTTCGAAGAAAAAGAAACAACCTACTGTTCTCGGTCTAAAATATTTAAAATGAGAATTTTCCAAAAAATATTTCCATCAAAATCCGTTTTAAAGCATTCTAAATCCACTGTCAAAAGACACCAAAAACACATTCCAGACGATAACTCGTGATAAAATTGAAATTAAAACTCAAATTTGCACAAAAATCTACCTAGGCTTTTAAAAGGTTAAGTTTGAATATGAGCACAATCGCCTCACTCTAAGGGGAGATTTGGGACATTTCATACGGGGGAGAGTTACCCGAAAACCCCCAAGCAGGTGACTTTCATTTATAAAGGTTTTTTCACGCTGAACACGATGGTGAAATCGGATTGGAAATATCTCAATCCGTTCATACTAGAGCAGTTTGAAGATGATAAAACAAGATAGATTGGCGAAATTCGACAAAAAAAATTCTTCAGCTTTCAAAAATTTTGAAATTAAAATGAGGTATCACAAGTCAGAAAATAAAATTGTCGGTTTTTGCCTTATTTTTTCTTTTTGCAAAACTAGTTACTTTGAAATTTCCCTCATTTCGTCATGCTCCATGGCTGGAACATTTTTTACCATCTTCTTCAACGTTGAAAAACCTATAAAATGAGATATCATTTCCCAAAAAATAAAATTGTCGATTTTGCGTCAATATTCCTCATAATTTTACTCCCACAGATATTGTATCTGGCAGACTCGGCGTTAGTCTTTTGATAAAAACACCACTTACTTGAAGACATCTTTATGGAATAATGATCAAAACAAAATCCACTACTCAAAATTAATCGTTAGTATAAACGTAATAAGGATACTGTTAATAATAAGGACACCGATATCGATGTTTTCCCTCGATGTCCCAACACTGTAGAGTTGGACACATATGCAAGCGTTTGTACATTGGATACGTTTCTCGTAAAGACACCGTCAACACACGTCATATTTTGCGTCGTGGAAACGTCCGAAGAATTATTCAGTGTACAGCCGAATGTTTCGGTCATGATAACATGGCTCCGTTTTTTTAAAATTTTTTTAAGTTAAAAACTACTATGACGGTTCGAATCCACCTGAGAGCGCAAGTTTTGCCGCAGGCTCTAAGCAGTAACCATCAGGTAAAGGTCCAGGGGCTTGCGAAGCGCCGAGTTTTTCCAAGAGCTTATAGAACGGACGTACAGGTAGGTACTAGATATAACCTATTTACTCAGCTAATGTTTCTAAACAAAAACTATGGGAAACACCAATTTACAGAAATCAAAATTCAGTAACAGAGCAGTTATTTAATGGCTCAAACAGTTGAACAGTGACTGAACAATTAATTGAGGACGAAGCTCGAAAAAGATGAAACTAGACTTGTAAGAATGATCAAATTAAGAAATGAGGGCCATCGCCTTCTAGGAGAGAGAGGCAGACCTCTCCCAGTATCTGGACCAGACATATTTCTCTCGAAACGTCAGCAATAGCTATGATAATAAAATTCTTCGAGGAGTCTTGCAAATATTTCGAAATCGATTCATCTTACCTCATTTTAAGTAAAGTATTGCTGAGTAAGGAAATGTAGGACATACCTGCAAGAAAAGAGAAAGTGCGATAAGTTTTACAATAATAATAACAGAAATTTGCTCAATATAAGTAACAGAATTTTAACTTCTTGCGTAATGATTCAAATACGAATTCTTTGTGAGAAACAAGTTGATTGTTTTCAAGAGAAAATCCGTTTCTTTCTCCACGTTCCTCTTTTAGTAGATATACTTATTGTTAATAAATGTTGAAGCAATGAGCTTTTTAGTAAGAGTAAACTGTAAGTTTCATGATAAGGTATTCATTGGTGAAGAAGGTGCTTGAAAAATACAACCAGGTCGAATGAAGGAATCCCGAAAACTGTGAGGAATGAGTTTTATTGGAATTATTTCACTAGAAGATACAATTCGTATACAAACTTAGCTTGCCTGCTTTTATTGAAATGTTCGCAGTTCTGAAAACGTTTCTCAATAATCCGATAGAAAACTTGAAAATTATTACCTAACATGGGTAAGTACTGTCAACGAACCATCACAGTAAATAGACCATTTTCGGAACTCCGGGGGATATTTGTTCAGGAAACATCATTCCGTTTCCAGAATAATGGATAACGAATAGAAGGACTAAACTAAACTGAATATTTCCTAGAACTAAGGTGCGTACAAAGAACATCACAAAACATCAAACCAGTTCAAAAAATACGATTTTAGAAGGAAAAAAGGAAACCAAGTTGCGCTTGACAACGCTGATTCCAGGTAAAGTAAGGAAAAAGGGAACTTTGTGCCACTAAGTTTCAATTTTTCAGACGAAGAACAAAATTTATGAAATTCAGATTGGTGCTGTCTATTATATCCTGAGTAAAACATTAGGAAAATAGACCCAGATTGATAAATATAAGAAGGCAAGAACACTACTCTTCCGAGACTTTCGACTGCAAGGTGGATCCCTTGTGGCATGGGCGGCTGCTGATCGGAGGTGCTCATCCCAAAACCAATAAATCAAAAAGATTGAAACGATCTCTCCATTGCAGCCAGTGAAAGAAGACTGGCAATTAAACTATTTGAACCAACGGGCGAAATAGACCTTCAGGGTTCTGCTTGAAATGCAGTTTGGCGGGAGTACCTTACCAATCAGAAAGGCATGACATCAAGATCACACAGTGTACTAAGATACGAGGGGGAATTTCAGCTTGAATTGAGGCGGGCATATTCGATTGATCAATCAGGTACCTTGAAAACCCCAAACAAGGCGCATTTTGGTTCGTTTGCTCCCAGCTTAGTGCTCCCCAGGCGTATTTTGATCGTAACATTTTGTTTTGAGTGAGTTCTCACTGGTCAGTCCATCCCTGTTCAGTTTTCTGTGCTATTTTCGAAATTATCTCTGAGAGGACTATTTACATTCAACGAGCACTATTCGCTAACACTGTTTTCAAATAATCATCTGCTTGGAGGGTGTGAACCGTCAACTGTGCCAAACAGAGGTTTGCAAACCCTGTTCGCAAACATTCGCAAATGCCCAAAAGGATTTTTGCCACTTGCTGGTAAACCTAGTGGATCTGTTACTTTGAGCGGTAATTCGTGTTCATAGTGCGTCCAGTGTAAATGATCGTCGAGAGAAAGAATGGCCAGTGGAACCGACTAAGGTATTCAGGAGTTTTCGATGTAGGTATTTGTTGGCACCTTTTTATCATGTGTTTGTTGCGTTTTTGTTTTCATGCAGTGTTAAATGAAGTGGGACAACGAGACATAGACAGCTTGACATTTTTATTTGAGAAAGTCATCTATCTTATCCCATTTGCGATAGCTCGTGGTGGTCTCTGTGAACCCCCAGTATTGCAGCGAAAGGGCCGCCACAGCCTTGTGGTCTATTTCCACGTCAAGTCACCTTCTATTTCATGACAGATACAGGATAGTTATCTGGTCACGCCTAAAGTCTTGTTACAGGAGCAGTGAAAGACAGGCACTGCATCTTATCTGTGCCCTGAACAGTTAGAGGTTGGAGTTGATGAACTCATCTCGACCATTAGGATTTTAACACTGAATTAGTCACGATAGTATTCGGTGACATTTAAAACGAGTTGTGGGTAAGCTACGAGAACCTTTTTACATTTTTGTGTTGAGCACCTTATTTACACAAGAAAGTAAGCACCAATCATGCCATTTCAGAAGGAAAACAAACCATTTTGTTTGCAAAAGGTTCAGAAAATCCTGAGCACAGGCAACAGGTTTCCAATGAGAGGTCGAATTTCATCAAACGTCTTGACCTATTGAAGTGTTCTCAACTCGTTTGCACAGATCTTACCCTTGAAAAGGCTCCTAAAGAATACAACGATTACTTTACTCCCTTACTTTTATATTTCACTTGTACAGTCTACATTGCAGTATGGGATCTTGACTTGAGGGATGCTTATCCCAGCTCATTAGACAAACTTAACATACTTCAGAGAAGATTACTTAAAATAATGCTGGGAACATCGCAACGCTTTCTTTCTAGTCTGATTTATGACGAGTCAAAAATATCTAGCATAAGACAATTGTTTATAAAAATGTATTGCTTCACTTTCATAAACACCCTAACCTATAAATCCTAGACCAAATTTGTTTATCACCACTAGAAGCCCTCAATATATTATTTATTTATTTTACAATCAAATCGATGGTAGATTGGAAGATCCAACGAATTGCTCGAGGGACGGGTACAAAAAACTAATTTATACCTGGCTCATTCAAAATGGCACGGGAAATTGTGACTCCATTATAACGAGCATCTATAGACATTAAATTGAATCTATATTACCTTTATTATATTGTATTGATTGAATAGAGAGATTTTAGAATATAATTTATAATTTATTATTTTGCTTAGAATTTAGAAAGCACAACTCTTGTGCGACACGGGCTCTCAGCCTAACAATATTATTCAGATTATTATTATTTCTCTGTGTTTACCATTGTATATTATTTTTCATGAATAAAGTCCCTCCCCTCTCTCTCTCTCTCTCTCTCTCTCTCTCTCTCTCTCTCTCTCTCTCTCTCTCTCTCTCTCTCTCTTCTCTCTTTTCAATTTTCTCGAATTTGCTAGAAACGAATTTTGAAGATCTAATTTTTTTTTTAAATTGTTTTTCTCGATGTTTCACGGTCATGTTAAACCCTTTTTTCAATACCTTGAACGTAATCGGGAATTACTAATGACTTCATTTTAATACGCGTGAATGTCAAAACAACCACCAGTCATCCAGCTTCGCTCACATTCTGAAGGCGGACCTAGAGTCAAAAAGAACTCCGCAAGCTGCTCGTCCTTGGTTGGAACAAACGGATTGAGAAAGGATTTTTGTAAAAATAGACTCGAAGAATAACTGTAATTATGAAATTACGACACTGAAATCAAAAGTTCCCGCGACTTTCTTTTTTTTTTCAAGCGGAATCGTGATGGTGGATCTCACGTGTTTCCTTTCACTTGCATCATCTGTCGTCCGTCCTTTACGAGACTAAAAGCTTTTTAAAGGCGTGAAGTTCGTCCTTCGCAAGTTTTTGCGTTTTGAATTGACGAAACTATTTTCTAAGAGCCTCGGTCGTGCACCATGCTGCGTAAAACTGGATAATCAAGAACACTTACTTCTTATGATCTAATGGCCCGCATTAGCCTATAATTTGAGGGCATTAGAAGGAAACTATTTAGCTTCTACACTACCGAAGGTAGGGGAATTTTATGGAATCTTTGGGACAAAATAGTGTGATCTTAAATCAAAATTTCAACTCCCTTTTGGATTTCAGAGCTTTCTGATCAACTTTGGTTCCACAACATTCTGATGTCTGACTTCGTGTGCCTATTGCTAATCGCGTCCAAAATGATACCAAGTTTTAGTCCGAATTTGATGAAATATTAGGAATTGGTCGTGTTATTCCCTATAAATTTCATCGTTTGGGGGTTGTGTGCTCGTTTGCCTAAACGTGAATTTCTTGTAACGTTATTCCTTACGACTCATTTTCTACAAATTTGGAGGGGGGGGGGGGGGGGGGGTGTTGGATGTGTGATAGAGAATAGCAGCCTTTTTAATTTTAATGTAATGGTTTCAATGATAACTATAGGGTATGAAACAAAACGCTGTAAATTCTTTCATTGGGGTTTATTATTCAATTAGCTTGCGTTCATGATTTGAATTTCTACTAAGCTTTGGAGTGTGCGTGTTTCACAGGCGATAGAGCGATTATTGAATTTCACGAGATATGCATAGAGCACGTAAATCTGTTCTCAACCAAAATACCTATTTGGATTGATCAGTTGATCATATTTGTGTGCCTCCTGAAATTCAACAATTACTCTATCACCTGTGAAACGTGCACACTCCAAAGCTTAGTAGAAATTCAAATCATGAACGCAAGCCAATTGAATAGTAAACCCCAGTGAAAGAATTTGCAGCGTTTCATGATAGAATGCTTCAACCCGTGTATCGGCTACAAAGCCTTTTAGGAATATCCACGTTACTACATCACTTTAATTTTAAACAATAATAAATAACGCAAATTCAATAAAATATTGCAGATTCGGGTTTGAAAAATGGTTTATTATTTGAATAAAAACCAAAATAAAAGTAAATGAGTTTACATACTCGAAAATTCCAAGACTAATAGACTGATTTAGGGCAAATACCGTGGTAATATTAACATGAGCACGAGCATGGATTGACTCATTATTTCACATACAAACTTAAGTTAGCATATGTTCAAGTTACAATAAGTCAGGATGACTACTATCTACCCAAGCAACTTTGTGGTTTTACCACACAAATCTCGGAATTGATATCAGATTTCGTGCCCAGAAACCGATTTTCATAGATCCGCTTTTCACAAAGGTAACAACTATCTCATGTCAGTTTTAAACCTGATAAGTCGCTTTTCCATCAATTACGATTTTCTGATGAATGAATTGAAGGTTATTGGCAGGTGCATTGTCGATTACGGTAAAGTTATTTTGCGTGATCCCTAGGGGTTGCGATACAGATTTCCTTTTCACACCAAGAGATAGACGCATAAATCTCTCAGATTCTTAAATACTCAATCCCCCAATCAGTTTCACTATGGCATTTATGAAGATCAACTGAATCGGAGATATCCGTCGTTGGATTATCAGGAATGAGACCAAATAATAGCTTCCTTCTCATTCGCCGTGCATTCAGTAAATTTATTATCTTTTTCAAGGATGATAGCAGAATGTATCACAAACTTTAATGAATGACGGCGAATACTTAGATCCATAAAAAATACTAACAAGCAAAAATAAGAAATAAAAAACAGTACTTACAGGTAGAACAGCTAACAAGGTTTACAGGATTTCGTGAAGAGTGCATATTACACGACTCAAGAGGAGCATCACAAGTCGCAACCACGAATTGAAAAACACTATAACACTCAAATTAGCTACCTAAGATTCCGAGATACCGAAAACTAAAAACTACCTAACCAAAAAACTATCAGACTAACAAACATTACAACAAACAACCAACGCATACCAACTCAACGAATCAACTAAAAACCAGTGTATCATCAATCAGTGAATCAAATAAAAACCTATCTTCTCTTCGTTGAAAATTTTAGACCGGTTCAAGATCTAGAAGTAATGAAAAAGTCTCCTGAAATGATAGTGTAATCTGTCTTGTGTATTGCGGTCTTAAGAAGGTGATCAATTAGTCGAAAGCTCGACGAAGAAGTAGGAAGCTAATGTTAGATGTCATTTTCGAGAATGAGTTGAATGAGAGTCTGGTACAAGTTTAGTTGGGAGTGTATTTTAATTACGTAACTTCCTACCCGGTTTTCAGGATATCGGGAAAGTAACGGAAGAATGACAAGTAAATAATTATGATGATTGCAGCTACGGAAGGGATTCAGATACTTGGGTTTGTTTACATGAGAAAGTTACAAGCGTGCTCACCGTCCTTCGTCACTACGTAATTAACTGTAGGATGTCTTTGTTTAACGCGACTAACCTTTTCCATGTCGTGCTTATGATAATAAACATCTTCGTAATTAACATCAGGTTTTCGACCGTTTGCATTTTTCAAGATACCCGATAATTAGAATGGAGTCAACAAGCTCTAAATGGGAAGGCCCGGAATAGGAGTGCCCTGCATACTCGGGCCACCTCCCAGTGGCTTCCTCCGCTAGGCCGGTTAATTCTGAGTTATCACCTTAGTTTTTCATCTCATTTACACATTTTTAGGCCCTGCCCTAATTGTTGAGGCATTGTCTCGTAAATCAAAAGAAAACTCGGCGCTGCGCGCCTCGCCAGGTGGCAAGCCCACTGGACCCCCGGATGCTTACTGCTCAGAGCCTGAGGCTGAAATTCAAAAAAACATGGAACATGCTTTTTGTTTTATAGTAGTTATCTAGAAACTAAGTCAACGTGCCCATCCGATGGTCAAAAAAAGTTAAACTACAATTACAAAATGGTAATGGACATCGACACTTCAATAGTTGAGGCGTTTGCTATTGAAAACAGCTTATTCCATATTTTTCTGAAATCCACGTTTTTGTGTGTGTGCATATTTTGAAAGTTTGGAGGGTCCTTCATAACCTGACGAAGGGATATAGGCCAATCAAAATTGCATGACACGATTATCCAAGAAACGGGACGGAATCAATCCTGTATCATCGACGTATCCTGTAAAATTGGGTACCAAGTTGATAAAATAACGTTTAAATACAGTAAATACCCTCAAATATTCGCGCACATACCCATGCTGCTTGCCTAGAACTCTCCAGTTTATGATGAGTTAACCCCCCCCCCCCATCCCCACACACACACACACACTGAACCTCCCTTTAGTCCTGGTTGTTAACCTTAATATCCCACGATTCTCATCGTATTACCGCCAAACCATCCGTTATCTTCCCTCTTTATATACCAGTGCGTCTGGGGAGTGGGGAAGGAGCGTTTTTAAGGCTCCAGACTTAGCGAGCACAGGTACCAGTATGTGCCAGGAGCTACCAGGAGCACATACAACACGCGGTATCTTTGAGAGTGTCGTAGGCTCCAACCAGAATAATTAAAACGCGATCTTAGCTCCTGGTCGCTCCTGGCACGTGTGACACTTCCACGTTACCCCCCCCCCCCCCGCGTGACATTTTTCGGCTAGTTAGTCCAAGGCTGAAGCAAGTTCCATGCTAAAACCACTGTAATACTTCCAACACTGAGATCCTGGCTATCAGTAATTTCTGGTGCTCTATGAATAAAACATACGCGTCCCAAACACATCTTTTAGCGCAGATTGTGACAAATTGACCAAGATATAGTTATCCTAGATGTGGGCTTTATTCTAATTGAAAAGCATGTTAATTTTTTTCCGTTCAATTCCACAAAAGGTGAAGGTGGTAGATGCCTTGAGATCGATTTCGAAGGTAAAAACGTAGTCTGAGGCACATTGTCTAAACTCGCACCAACATACCTCGTAAAAAAGAATCAAGTATTTTTGTTCGATATGAAAACCTTTCATAAATGAGTGTTTTGAGAATTGTCAGTTACATCGGTTCATTGGATTAACAATTGATTAACATTCACAGTTGTCAAAATACTTACAGTTTTTTGTTGCAAATTTCAACTTGAAATGAAGAGAATTCAGGATCTTCATCCGTTTTCTAATACAACAGATTCTAGAGTCAATTTTGTGAACTTTAGTACAAAAAAATTGTAGGAAAGTAGATTTAAAAAAATAGTATATTTTGATTTAAGTACTAGTATTTTACAACCTAATGTAACAAGTTTTTTTTCTCTGTGATCGACGTCCATTATAGGATATAATGAACTAAAATTTCAATCTCTCTGAATAACTACCGTCTTTCACAAGGTGGTGGATAAATGATCGTCGTGAAATCGGGTAGTAAGTGGTTTTCGTGATAACATGAACTGGAGTGCTTTTACTGAATCTACTGGAGAACGCCGGTGGAGGTCGTAGCTCTTGTTCTGTTGCTAATTGCGTAAAACGCGGATGGTGGAATTTCCCTCTAATTCACTTAGACGAAGAGGCACAGGCTCGACATCTGTGGTGGATTCCCACTGACACTGCAGCCAGCAGCGCGGAAGGTGTTGGGACCGGGCTAAAACTGGCGCTAATAGCGGTAACTCTGTAATGATCAATGATGGACGCTTTGGCAAAGCGAGTAATTGAATCCGAGGTTAGCCTCCTCCGTTGGGTCACGATCCGGGTCCCACTATCTGGCGACTTGTGCCGGCGGGTGATACCTGCGGAGTTTTCCTCCAGCCGAGGCGCAAGAAACACAATGGAATCGAACCTGATGATTCAGCGAGTATAAAAACACGTTTTACCACCCAAGATCGATCTGCGCACCGAAAAAAGGTTACTAAGCCGATTGATTAGTCAAATTTGTCAACCTTAGTCCCTCGAAACCCATTTCTTGAATAGTTTGAAATTGCTTGAATTATATACCTTGAACAGATTTAAAGAAAAGCGAAGACGGGATTCAGACGAGATTTCATGGTTGTGGAGTGTGGTGTGACCACTTTCTTATGAAACATCAAGAAGTTTAAATTGGTATATTTTTATTGAAACTTTCATTCCTCTATGGGAAATTCTTCAGTCCTGTGTACGTAATTTTGTTCATTAAATCATCCAACATGAACTTGTTCAGTAATTTTGTAATTAAGATGAAACAGGTAATATAAGATTATCATTGGAAATCCAGATAATTTATAGTTTAACTATAAATATCCTATCTTCTGGATTTCCAATGATCCGAATATTACCTGTTTGGCAGATTAAGGAAAAAATTACAACAATTATATATGTTGTTGGATGGATGATATACTATAGTTTCCAATAAAAATATACAAGGTTTCATAAGACGAGATTTGTGTTCAAGATGACCAAGAAAGAGCCACCAGTAAGCTTCTCCTTGGAAATACTATAGACTCGAACGGGGTGTACTATATACTAATGTCTGTTAACAATTAATGTGGTGTAAATATAGTGTTATAGGTACGTACTTTATAAAAATTAAATGTAAGAACCAACTCCGGGTTGGGCCACAGTGTTACACTATCCAGCTCGGCCATCTATCTATCTATCTATCTGCACATTATATCTTCTTGGTCCCATAATTCATTGTAGCTCCCACTTCTAGGAGTAAACTGAGATCGTTATTAACAACTCAAAGATACCATCAAAACCAGTAAAGCTTTGTCTGATCCTCACAATCTCAAAGCAGTTACAATGAAAATGATGGCCCTCCAAGGACGGCTAAACTTGAAAATTTTAAATTTATTGCTCAGATAATTCCCAAACCGTTTATCCCGCACACATTTTTAAACGCGGTAGAGCATAACTTTAACCCCAAAACACGAATTATCTATAAAAACAGAATTGTTACAAACAAATGAAAATCGTGGTGTTTTTGGGTCAAATCAACTGGCCTGGTATTGGTTCGATCGAGGTCTGTCAAAGCTCTTCCCAAATTCAGAATGTCATCTGGAATTTTCGTCCGATTTAATTGACATTTTCCGGGAAAGTTGTAGTTAGGTTACAGATGGTCCCCTATGAGTTTCATCGATCAGAAATCAATACGATTGATCTATGCGTGGGCAATGTAAAACCTACCTAGCTTAATTTTCTCAGGTTCAAGCCGTCCGATTGCACCCAAATCATTTTCAACGCGGTAGTACTGTTAGTAGAATATTGTGAATTCCTCGTAACAAGCCCAATTCCTAGTTATCATCCGATGATGATGGAATTTTGGGGAAGTGAGCAGGTTAAGCTATAGATGATCCCCTTTGAGTTTTATTGCTCAGAAACTAATACAGCACTTGCCATGCATTTACGTTAAATCCACCAAACATCATTTAACAAGTTCCAGGGGTTCGATCGGCTAGAATTTTAAAGTTAATCGGGGAAGAACCTTTTAATGACCTCATTTCAATTTCAACACGATACTATCATCATTTTATCCGATTTAGAAAAGCACAACGGACCCAAATACATGTAATGCACCTGTTTCGAGATGGCAGATGACGATTTTCTCATTAAAGTCACAAAATAAAACGTCAAACCTTCTATAAAAATGAACACCCATAGTGGGCCTCAACTGCAAGACTCGTGGTCGGTTTTGAAGCGGCGCTTCCTGACCTTGGAGAAGTCCGTGCTGGCTCTTGTTTCCCTCATCCTCTGGAATACTGGGGTAGACGCAGTGAATTACATAAAACCCGGCGCGGGAATGAAATATGTGATAACAAATAAAATATTGATTGAGCAAAGTCGTCGATCAGCAATCTCTTCAAACACGGAAAGTAACTATAAAAACGAAGAAAGTAACGTAAAGTAAACTCAGGAATGTGAACCATACCCGCAGTGTAAACAAGCTTTGGAGGTTAGACAAATCAACTGATAATAAAGGTGTTGTTCTCTACTAATTTTTCTTCCGAGTCTACCTGCAGGTGGCGGAAGCTTTGTTTTCGCTTTCTGGTGATAATTTGATCGATTTTCTCAAAAATCAAAGTTTCCACTCGGAAATGCGTAGTAGACGATCCTGAACAACTTTCGTTTCGTGTCTGTCCACAGCTCCGTGAGTTAAGCTTTATTCCAACAGTTTTCATCCGATTTTTACGAGATTTTCATTCAATATACGGGTCAGACTGTAGATGGTCTTATATGAGTTTCATGACTAATGAACACAAAAGTTCAATTCACTCAGCATCATTCCCCAGGTTCTAATGGTGCGATCTCGCTGACATTTGGAATCTAGTTGAGGAAGGCCGGTTCAATTTTATTGTTTGCGAGAACTTGACCTGCGGTACGTTCACCCCATAAATCGTTACTTATAAGCTTTTATTCGACATTTGTTAATATAATTTTCAACATTTCAAAAGATCTAGACATTCATTTACTTATACGGGAAAGCTATGTAAAACACCAAACTTGTCAGAAGTCCTTAATGTATCTTCAATAAATCAAGCGAGTTTTATTTGTAATGCTCAAACAATGGCATTACAACAGTCATAAAACACAAATTTTAAAAAAGTCAGATAAAAAATTGATTTAAAAAAAAAAAAACATGAATCAAACTATCTAATTGAACACTACCAAGTAGAATTCAGTACAGTGTAGGTACTTCGCCTCCAGTACAACGTTTTGGTTTCCTTCTGTTAATTTAAATTGTAATATTGTCACTATGTGCCGTTTGTAAATAAATAAATAAACACTTAATACGTAGATTTCGAACGGAGGTAGGTGAATACCGTGAAACGAATACTTTAGAACTAACCAATAAAAAGAACGAATTGCAATGTGATAGCAGTGATCGACAACAATATGTGTTTCACTGATACAAATATCGTTAAGGTGAGAACTCGGAATGATACCTCGGAAAATACAATGAAAAATGAGCAGAAACCAATAGACACACATGAAATATCCACACACAATCTGGAAGTAGGTTGTAGCTTGTTTCCGAGGGTAGTCGTGAATGCAATGTGCTTTGGCACGTATCGATCCAACAACTTTCATGGTTTGAATGGATTTTGACAACCAAACAACTGAAACAGTAGAATTTTTTAAACTTAATAGCCTCCTGACTCAAATTACTCACTTTCATGGTGATGGTGGTTTGATAGATAATATTCAGGGCATTTCAACTAATATTTCCTTAAGAAGCGATTGGTTAGCAGTTATAGAATCAATTACAATGGAAGACCAGCTGACCACTATTGTAGTAATTATTCACCACCGAGAATTCACCAAGTTGGGGAGTTGTTTTGTATTATGAAAAATACGATTTGGTTTAATCAACCGATAGTGACCAGTGAACTTCTTGATATTAGCCAATCGATAAGATAAGACACCTCTAATTCTCAGCGATGCCAGAAATTGCGGATGTCGCGTGCCGTGCCATCACCTGTAAACACTACAATACGAAAAGCTTTTAGATCGGAGGACGAAAAACAACGGATCGATACGTGAAGTCGTCGTGCGGAGACTCCTAAAAACAATACAGGGCAACTAGGAAAGCTTTATCGTGTTGCCGTGGAGTGGATTGGAGTAGATACAGATCACGTTTTCTCTCTCAAATTGAAGGATTCATTGGTGCAACTCGACTTCCAAACTATTTTGGAAGAGATTCCAAATACTTAACCTAACCACTCAAAGTGAGATTCACTGAGTGAATTGTGGCAACAATACTGTTTTAAAATAGTAAGGAAACCCGGCTAAATTGATTAAAAACAGCTTTTACGTCTCTGCAAGTATTTTACAACATTTGGCATTATTGTTTAAATGAATTCAAAGCAACCAGATTATTTCCCTCCAGATTCAAAATCCCCGCTCCCACTTTAAATTTTTGACCATTCTGAACAACTTTAATTTCATATCTGTTCAGTCGCACAACATTAATCTAATCTTCTAACAAGATTAATTCCTACAATTTTCTTTCGACGTTATAACACATATCTCGGAAACGATGCTGAGGAACCAATACATCAGTCCGTTACAATACATTTGCAAACGTTAAATCCACCGGGAATCATTTTGTCAATTTCTACAGGTCCGATATCGCTCAAATTTGGAGAGAGTGGGAAAAACAGTTCTATAATCTGATCATCCTCATCCTATTATAGTTCTATCCTACTATAATTAGCTCAGCAAAGCAGCAATACTTTTTTTTTTTTTTTTCGAAAAATTTCTTTATTAGAAACATAACATAACAACTGAGCATAGCCCATCAAGTTAATTTACATTAATACAATAACTACAGTTTGTAGAGGTAATAGCCCAATGGCAACTACTATATATGATCACTTCAAGCACTTGTCACATTGTCACGCCACAAGGTCGAGAGGTTTTGTTCTATCCAGACGTCGGATGACGTTGCTGTTGTCTAATAATCGTAGAGCTTCTGGGTTCATATGTTGATGAAGCCTCTGCTCGTGTTTAGCGGCAAATAGTTTGATCACCTCACTGACTGGTTCTATCTTGAGGTCCCGATGGAGGTCGTCATTACGTACGTACCAAGGAGCGTTGACGATACTCCTTAGCACCTTGTTTTGAAATGTTTGGATTATTTTGATGTTGGTCTTTTTTGTACAGCCCCAGGGTTGAATTCCATATGTAAAAACTGGTCGTAGAATTTGCTTGTAGAGAAGCAATTTGTTATGTAGGGATAGTGTGGAGTATCTTCCAAGCAACCAATACATTTTTCGGAACTTGATGTTTAATTCTTCTTTTTTTTAATGACATGCTCTTTCCATCTTAGTTTTGCATCAAGAGTCATCCCAAGATACTTTGCTGTATTGGCAAAAGGAATTTCTCTTCCGTTTAGTATAACTGGTATTTTAGTTACCTATATGCTTGTTCGTGAAATTGATGTGAGCCGATTTCTGCTCATTGAGCTTGAGGCGCCACTTCTTTGTTCAAGTACTGACGTTATTAATAGTCTCCTGTAGTTTCCTAGTTGCATCCTCTACTGAATCTCCTACTGCTAGAAGTGCTGTATTGATACAGCAGCAATACTTGTCGACTAATTTGCTGGATGATTGCAGGAACATGTCTCCCGGCATTTCCGTCCCGTGAATCGTAGTAAAAAGCTTGTAGTGTACAACTCTCGAAATGATCTACAACGTTTCAAAAGATCTGTGCGTTTATGTCAAATGGAAGGGGAAGCTATGTGCCATACCTATCTTGGCAGACTTTTTTCACTAAGCCAGAGTCACCCATTAGCGTAGAGCTCAGGAGGCAAATGTGTGCCAATGACCAACATACCGGCATGAAACGTTTCATTGCCGAGGAACCACTACATCATTCCTCGCATGCACAAACGTTAAATCCACCAGACATCATTTTGTCAATTTCTATTACACCCTGTCTTATATCGCTCCAACTTTGAGAGCATTCAGGGAAAAACAGTCCCATCCGATTTCAATTTCATCGCTATCGTATCACCGTTCTATCCCCTATACTATTACCTCGACAAACCCGCTATGGGCGTCTACTAATCTGACTAACATGATCTTCCCCATTTCTGTCCCTTGAACGTTGTAAGAAGCTTATATTCTACAACTTTCCTGATTATCTAAAACATTTAAAAAAATCTGAACGTTCATGTTACCTAGACGAGGAAGCTATGTGTCATACCCAACTTGGCATACTTTTTTCAATATCCAATGCATTCCCTTACCCCAGAGGCAACCGGCAGCGCAGAGCTCAAGAGGCAAATGTATGCCAATGGCCAACATACCAGGATCTAACTACTCGTGAAAATGAGGCTCGAAGTAGGGTAGGTACCAGGGTCGGGTGACGCCGGGAATTAATTCGGCGACGATGAGTTGTGACGGATTGACTATTAATGTAGCGATGCCCCTGTCAGTTGGGCGGTGTACGGTTTATGCGGCGGAACGGAAGAGAACTTCGGTGGTTCCGTTTCGGTGTAGACGGATTGATGTGATATGGATCTCCGGACTTGGCGAACAATGTTAGCAGTTGATGAGCAGAGCTCCGACCGTAACCACCGGCGATGGAACACCTCTGGGGCCGTAGGGTCTGGCCCGTACACAACGAAGGAGAATTTCAGTCCTATCAAACGATTTAAGGAACTAATTCCTATGTGAATCGAAATAAAAAAAAACTACCGTATTACTACACATTATGTTTTTGAGACTCCGATTTTTTAGATTAATCTGATATAATTAATCTGATTGATCAATATAAATGACTCCTAAAACGATTGATTTTTTATCATTATTATTGTAATGCCCTATATGTATCACATATAAAGCATGCAAATACAAGTGGTGTCCAACGCGTTCCCCTGCGTTCCAATCCCATGCAAAACGAATATTGTTACAGTGAATGACTTCATTTATTGTTGTGAATGACATCTACAATCGATCCCTGGATTTTTGACCATTAGGATCGTTATGCCCTGTATGTATCCCATTTGCCAGTATAAAGGGTGTCCAACGAGACGTTCCCCTGCGTTCCAATGGGTTCTTCCCGTACAAACGAAGGTGTTTTCAAGGATAGATACAGAGGAGCAGTCGCAATGAGGGGGTTATTAAGGCATTATCAATAAATTCTATTGTTGTGAATGACATCTGCAATCAATCCTTGGATTTTTAACCATTAGGTTCGTTACACCCGGTGTGTATCACATATAAAACATAAAGCATGCCAATATGCCAACGAGAAGTTCCCTTACGACCGCGTTGCGAACCAGGTACGTACGCAAATGTGCTCAAGCCACTCCAACTTTTTATTTTTTTTCATATTATAACCCTCTTTTTTATTCCAAATTCGGATTTTACGCTCAATTTCATGAAAATTTGACCTGCCCATTTGTTTTTTCGGCAGCATGCAACCCATATGGCAATCCTTCACACTTGCCGAGTCATCAAATGGTGCCAACAGTTGTTACCAAACCCAAAGTGAACCATAAATTTTCATTGATTTTCAAACCTGATTTTTGTATAAAAGCGATCGCGTTTAGCCAAATGAAAAAAAGGGTAGTACCAGATGACTCAGCTTTGAAAACAACGAAAATTGATGTGTCACACTTCGTGTTTGTTAAGAATTGTTTGAACAATTGTTGACCCCGTAACGGTGCTCGCTAGCTCAAATGTTCATGAAATGAAGAGTAGAATACAATCTGGAATAAAAAAGGGGGATCTCACATGAAAAAACAAACAGTAAAAAAAACATGAAGATTAAAGAAAAACATTGTTAACCCAAAAACAACGATTTTAGCATTTTGAGGGCTCGCTGATCGGTTGAGGGGTCGAATATCATGAAATTCAGATTGAGCATAGAATCTGAATCTGCAATAAATAAATGGTGGTTCCAATTTGAAAAACATATTAGGTAAGCTCTGTGCATAGTTTCACCCGTTGTGCACATATTTGAAATTCATAGAAAAAAACATATAGATTTATTAAAAAAGCACCAAATTATCACGCAAAGGTTTATTATTTCTGTTTCAGAATAACCCACACAAGCTACCACTGAAAATAGTTCAGCTTTCTAGGTTAATTTGGACGGAAACTAGTCCTTGGGCTCACTCAGCTGACCTATAGCTTATTTTTTTAATTTTAATCACAATCAAGTCAGTTTCAACAACTTATTAGTAACTTATTTCTAGTATCATAATTTAATATGCAGTCCTCTTGTACATAACAGGAGTTTCTAAATATAGTACATAATACTTGTAAAATTTGATTTTTAGAAGAACAACTGAAACAAAGTTCTGCAGCGATTATATCAGCTGATGCGATCATCACACGATACTAGGCGATACCCGATGCCCAAGCACGTTCATATTCACATTCATCTGTCCGTTCTGTTTTCTGCCAAATTTCCCTTAGGAACAGCGAACGGATGAACAAAAAACGGTCTGGGTTGCCTCATTCCATTCATTGAGGACACAGTATTAGTTACGAACGTAAAACCAATCGTTTTATTTCAAAGGTTTTCGATATTCAGATTTTGAAATATCACCCCTTTGATTGAACTCTTTAGGGTTGACGAAGATCGATGCCGAAAATTCAGTCTCAACCAGACCCCAAATGTGATATTTGACCCAAGATTCATTCACTTTCTGGCAAAAGTTTCGGAGAAAAGCTTCGGACGGAGGACAGCGAATCGCGGACGGACGGATATGTGTAAAATTCGATTTTCGGATTGCGCTCTTCTTGAAACGTATATTAAAACAACGAATTTTGATGGGGTGGCGGCTTCAAAAATATTTTTTCTTGATCGATCAAGAAAAGTAAAGCAAGTTCAACTAAAGAAAACTTGATCAAGTAAAAAAGTTCATTATTTGACTTCCATCAATAAAGAGTTTACAGGGGGGGGGGGGGGTCGTCCCTTAGAACACACTGTATACCTGAAGACATGTGTAATGATTTGATCATTCATAATCTTTTCTGAAGACATCAGTTATTTTATTATTTGGCGTTCTAGATTCATGTAATGATCTAGCGATCCACTCGGCTCAATGATTACAAAGTGACTAACAATGAAATTTCGCAAGGGCCGTTCAATCACCGGCTTCGTATCGCTTTGCAGTGTCATCCAAATGACGCGACGAACTCAAATCGTGTCGTTTGCGAATGCCAAGAATCCCGTCTATTTTTGAACCCCCGCAGGTTCCTCTGCACTTCGACTGTACTAGCGCTGATTTTAGTTCCGACACCGAATATAGTCACTCGTCAATATAATCATGCCACTGTGGCTGTTACACTTTGCAGCAAGACCATCAACACCAATTTTGGTTCCTTATTCAATAATAAACCAATGTAATCGCTCTAGAAAAAAAAATTCTAACCCCCTGAAAATTTCATGGTATACGTTTCAAAGGGTGTAGAACCCAAATCTGCAATAAAAATTTTTCCGTCCGTCCGCCGTACGCACGATTTTTCCCAAAACGGCTAGAGCGAAAAATTCGAAATTTTCAGGAAAAATCCATGTTGGTCCGAAAACGCCCCAATTCCTTAGCCAGCTCTCTCACTTAATTTAAAGTGCCCCTTAAGGGTTGTCAAGGTTTTGTAAAATCTATAAAAACCTCCAAAAAAGTCAAGGCGGCCTAAATTTGAACTTTCTTTGAAGAACTTTCCACGAAAAATCGAATGAGCCCCTCCCCAGGTCCGTAGGTCAAACCATTCCCGATATATGGCCCGATTTATGGTGCCAACATTTGCATCCACATTCAGTACATCACTAGGTTACTGCGATCAAAACAAAAACAACAGGGTTTTTTTTATCGCAGTAACCTAGTGATGTAGTGAATGTGGATACTGGAGTGAATTCCTAAAAGGGTTTATAGCCGATAAACGGGTTGAAGCATTCTGATATGCATGCTCCGTCTTACAAAATTTAAAATTCTCAAATAGAATATTTTTCCATTATAATCGCTCTTGAAACGCTGCAGATTCTTTCACTGGGGTTTATTATTCAATGATTCATGATTTGAATTTCTACTAAGCTTTGGAGTGGGCGTGTTTCACAGGTGATAGAGCGATTATTGAATTTCAGGAGGCACACAAATATGATCTACTGATCAATCCAAATAGGCATTTAAGTGCTCTATGCATATCTCCTGAAATTCAATAATCGCTCTATCACCTGTGAAACACGCACACTCCAAAGCTTAGTAGAAATTCAAATCATGAATCATTGAATAATAAACCCCAGTGAAAGGATTTGCAGCGTTTTTTCTAATGAACTAGCTGCAAGTACTCAATAGATAACAAGGTTGAATTTTAATTATAACACATTTTGGAGTTATTTCCATCGTTCACAAGTTAGTTATGTTAGTTAGTAATAAATCTCCATGGATAACAGGGTGCCGAAACACCCTGATCAGCAGAGTAAGCTCTAGGGTAAAGTTGTTCCTACTAAACTTCAATGCTGGAATATGGAAAGGTACCCTAGTTAAGCATCTCAGGTTGGTCTTCCTGTTTAATGTAATATCCGCAAATCCCCCTCAGACTACTCTGAACTGGATCCATTTTCTATTCAACCTGAAGACGTTTGGTTTGTTATTTTCAATAATGAACCTTTGTAAAATGCCAAGAAAAAAATTAACCACTCTCAAAATTTGTGAAAGTTGAATTTAAAACATTCGTCTGTCCGCCGTCCTTTTATCTTAATTACCGAACGAAATTTAATGCAACCCGGGTTAAAAATCTCATTGCCGCAATTCGGCATCGTTGGGACTCATTTCTCGACATCGATCTCAGTGAATCCTAAAGGGTGAAAGCAAAGAGTTGAAATCCAAAAAATTGGAGCATCAAAAACTTTCAAAATAAAAATAATTTATATTGAAAGCAGTGAACGAACCCACGTGTACCGCTTTACGTTCCTTAACGGCTAGAACTTTGACTGAACAAAGAACATCAACAAGAATGTGAATGTGAACGTACTTGGACATGGTAAAAATTGCCTAGAATCATGTGAGGATCGTATATGCTGATATAATTTGGTGTGAAAATTGGTTTTCAAGTTCTATATAATACATCTGCGAGCAAGTGATGGGTAGGTAGGTGTTCTATTTTCACTTTTCTCCTCTTAAGCTTCTATTTCACGTCCGCATAATACAGTACGTTGCACAATTGTAGGTATTGACATTCTACTATTCACTTGCTCGCTGGGAAATATAAGCTCGTGTGTCCCGAAAAATGCATTCCAATGGTTCTCAATTTCTGGTTTAACTTTAACGAAGGCCCTTGATACAGAATGACGCTTTACACAAACTCCGCTTATAAAAATAATATTGTGGTAGATATAATTTATAGTTGATCGAACCGTTTACAGTGATTGTGCGGCGCAGGAAGGTCGTTGAGCACAATCCATTGTACACATGTAGTTAGTTGTTCGAGTGACGAGCGGTGAAAATCGTTACAAGGATGACCAACCATTGATGAAGGCTCACATTCTGAAAGGAAGCTGAGACCTTCGCGGTGAGGATGATTTACGCTCGGAATTGTGAGTTTCAAACATTCTCCTGATTTCAAGTGTTCCATTAATTTGAATGTTTCCAATACAACAATGACTAGTTGCAACAACTGTTATTCCTGAATCGTGAATGACGACATTTTGTTCAATGTTTTGTGGTGTGATTTGTAAGAAGTGGGAAACAACAGACAACCGCAGGTTGTGAGCAATGAGTAATCATTTTTCGGTGGGGAATACTTTGATATTTAATACACAACGTAAGAAATTTTCTTATTGTATCTGAGTCAACAACAACGATAGGTTGTCGAATTTGCATGAGTTGCGATGATTGTTGACGAAAAAGGTAATTGATCTCATCAACCTTCGGAAATCTCAAGATCCAATTATTTCGGGCCAATCTTGCTTATTCTTTATATTAATGAATTATTGAATATTAAAATACATGGTCATACATTCGGATTCGCAGATGATACTGCTTTGGTTTTCTATGGCAATGATTAAAAAGGTATGGAAGCCAATATTAATTCTAATCTTTTGGTTTATTATTCAATAATAAGCCATTGTAATCGCTCTTGAAAAAAAAAATAAATAAAAAATTCTAACCCCCCCCCTGAAAATTTCATGGTTTACGTTTCAAAGGGTGTAGAATCCGAATCTGCAATAAAAATGTTTCCGTCCGTCCGCCTTCGCACGATTTCTCCCAGACGGCAAAAAAAGCTGAAATTTTCAGGAAAAATCCATGTTGGTCCGGCGACGCCCCAATTCTTGAGCCAGCTCTCTCACTTAATTTAAAGTGCCCTTTAAGGGTTGTCAAAGTTTTGTAAAATCCCTAAAAACCTCGAAAAAAGTCAAGGCGGCCTACATTTGTACTCTTTTTGAAGAACACTCCACGAGGAATCGAATGAGCCCCTCCCCAGGTCCGTAGGTCAAACCATTCCCGATCTATGGCCCGATTTATGGTGCCAACATTCGCGTTATTTTGGTTTATTATTGTTTTTGTGTTGATGTCAGTGACGTAGTGATGTAGTAATGTGGATACTGGAGTGAACGCCTAAAAGGCTTTGTAGCTGATGCACGGGTTGAATCATTCTGATAACCATAAAAAACGCTCCAAATTCTCCAATTTTTGGGGTTTATTATTCAATTGGCTTGCGTTCATGATTTGAATTTATACTAAGCTTTGGAGTGTGCGTGTTTCACAAGAGATAGAGCGATTATTGAATTTCAGGAGGCACACAAATATGATCAACTGTTTTTACGCTTATTATGTTGAATTAATTGTCGGTTTGGGAGTTCGTTCGTATTTCTTGTGAAGCTAACATACAACTAATATACAACTGCATCTGGGTTATCACATTTCGTTCACAATTAGCTTTCCAAATAGAATCCAATATTTTCTTAATAAAATTCAACTTTTCGCATTTTAAAGCGAAAACTACATCTTACATAGTTACCTGCGGTATTGAATCATCGTTTCTGATTGTTTGATTTCATTCCTCGATCCTCTAATTCGATATAAAAAAAAAGACGACACTACTTTACCTTCTGCCTTCTCAGTAAAAGGGGTAATCTCTACTACCTGTTGTATATTATTAATGCAACCAGGTAGTTAGTTACGTGATTTGGTTCTCTCTCCCCACGTAGCATTGTTACGAATATAATGGACAGGAAACTACGCTAATCTATGTTGCGAAGCATTGCATAACAACTTCTTTACTTTTTACCTCAAATCGGAGCAATATTCCTAATTTCGTATTTTTCTTAATTACTCTCTTTCTTATAATACTGTTTCTAACGTCCACGATCTTATTTTCTTGTCCCCTTCGCACCTCATTATCCGAATATGAATTTCGGTTCTGACACTGTTTGTTTTTTAAGATTACACACCTACATTCTACAACTATGTCGTATTTTGCCAGGAAAGGGCACCTCTATGAGCGATAAGGCGTTTTAAATCTGCGGCACGCTCGTTAGATTAGTTCCAGTCACGTTGTACTGCGTCCATTTGGCTCCCGAAAGATTGCGCCGAGCTGACATAAATAATTTTACAACTAATTCGTGTTGGATTAATCGCTGCGGATAGCCCCAGTTGAATGGGCATAAAATCAGTCGTTGCATTTCGGTAAAGTGCGTCTTCTCTCCCCTCTCAGCCTGTGATCTACTTCATTAGCGCACAAGTTACCGTGTCGTGAGAAATTAATATTTCAGAAATTCAAAACAGCGCACAAATGCTCACTGCTGATAATCTAAAGGTGCACGATCCCGTAACGATTTATCAAATTTGATCAAATTGAGACACTTCTTAGCTTCGGACATAAAAAATCTGACAGAATACGTGGAGAACCAGCAAACCTAATACTCATCCAATTCCTACGAAGATCCCAACATCGTAATAATAAGGTGTTCGTTCAAAATCATATCACAGTTATATGATTTTAATTAATAAACTTTTGTGATTGCCCAAAATACATTTTTTAACCTCCCCCCCCCCCTCCACCAAAGATGTTAAAAATAATTATCAATTTACTAATTATTAATCAAGATATGTAGATTTCAAAAATTGGTCGTCCGACCGCTATACGAAGCTCCTCCACGAAACTGCAGGACCAATGTTAACGGAATTTGGCTCAGAAATCCCACATCAATCTGGGATGTACCGGTAATCTTGGCGAATAATCTTGATCAATAAACACTAAGGGGTAGTAATTAATTACTAAATTATTGAACAATTACAATATTTAATTATTATTTAATTAATTAATTGCACGCTTATTACACTGTCAATGTAAGTGCATTTTTTTTGTTAAATTTAGATAGAAATAGTTCAATGAATCGAATTACCTAGACCGATTCAGGTCGTGTGCGATCATCTGCTCACTAACCATTTAAAAAATCGGCCAGGTAGACGGTCGGGCTGCAGAACAAACGCCGCGACCGATATTATCAATAACGCCATCTCCCAAGCTTCAACACGGTAGAGTCGAACAAGCGCTCTTTTCCCACCATTCATTGTTACAATGAATTGTTACAGTGTACAATGTACACTGTACATCTAGGAAGCATTGTTTCTTGTGTACACGTACAGTTCTGGTAGTCCGGTGATCAGCTTAGAAGGGTTATTTAATACAGAAATAATAAAACTTCGCGTAATAATGTACAGCGTTTTTACTTTAAGGTGGTATATTTCTTGGTGAAATGTGTGATGCGGCTCACGCACCTAGCGCGTGAGTTAATAGTAAATGCCAATTTCAAACTTAATGTGTCGCGTGTTAGTTATTCGCTTTTTATCGCACCTGGAAAGGAGTAGGTATTTTTCATTTTCTCGCTCGAACCTTCATTTGGTTCGAACCTTCTAAAGGCACTATGGAAGTCAATGGAAGGTCACTGACCTATAGTCCATGGTTTTTATTCGTTTATAACATTAGAACAATAAATTTCTGTATGATAACACTTTGCTAATTTGTTCAAAAACAACTTAACTCGCCTTATTGGAAGGTAATTAGGGAATAGCTCGAAAAGGTACAGTGTTACTCTCGTCCCAGAGAGTGGTCATGACTGATCACATTAGCCCTTTAAACGTTTGTTGATTTTTTCTCACACATTTTTGTAAGAACTCAATGAAGGTAGTTATTCAACTCTAATATGGGTAGGTGAATGTTTTGATTGGCAACATCTTCATCAGCCTTCAGTTTGAATGATAGAAACGGTCGTAGAATTGTCGTAGGTAATACTCTACAGTGCTATATGGATAGACATCTCCACTTAATGACGAATTACACCAATTGGCGTAAAAACATTTAAGATACTCATCTTTTCTCCTGACAATAATGCATTTGAGATATCTGTCATCAAGAGCTATACAAACATTTTCAACTGACCACGACACGTGAGCACTTTAGCAAATATGCATTGGTTTGGGTGGGCATCAAACAAAGGTGAGCAGGAAGGTGCACCCCATTAACTAAAACTCGTTTACTAAATTTTTGTGTCATCAGAAAATTTTTTATCGGTTACTAAAGTCACCACGGTTACTAAAATGGACATAATATATTTTGTAAGAGGAAAAATAAAGAAAAAGGGTTATTCCATACACAATGGACAACAAATGGAGATGTCAGTCAGGCTGCATAACTCGGAATTTCGATGAGATGTAGTGCTTTAATGCATTGCAATCAATAATTATTGTTGACTGTAGACTGTTGTGGAGATATTATCGTTTAACAACAGATGGAAGAGTTAGATTGTCACTCATGTTTAGTACAGTCGCATATCGGCACAATGTCTAAATGTTTTATCCTTGATCAGAAACTTATATTCCGCGACCACATCTACGAACTTATCAGATAGATAGATAGATAAATGGTTTATTAGTTAAGACACTGAACAATTTTACAATTTTTACACAAAATAAACAATACGGCATGGTTGTAATAACCGTCAGCCGGATTTTTGTAACGGAATTGAAATTAAACTCATTATTTTATGAAAACCTAAAACAAATAATCTTAAACCGAAAATTATTAACAGTAAATTCAATTTCTACAACAATAGAAAGATACCATTACATTAAACAACAAAAATCAAATGAAACAAATTAGCCACTGAATAAAGTAATAAGAAACACACTACGATTTCTACGAACTTATCATTTGACATCAAAATCAAAATTAAAAGCTTGTAACATTATTATTCTGCCATTACGGCCTTAACGCCTTACCCATCTCAATTTGGCCGTCTAGAACAACAGCAGGTCCTGAGCCTACAAGAAAATATTATTCACGTCCCACCATTAGTCAAAATAGTACGATATATCATGAGTTCCTAAAATACCTGTGGAATTTCGAAAAAAAGATCATGACGAACTTCTTTAAAACTGCCAAAAGCAACGCACACCCTCTAGTGCTGAAAGGATCTGTCTGTCATCTTCAGTCTTCACGCGGAAAGAAACCTCAAGACCCAAGCTTCCTTGTCGTTTTCCATTTTCTTACCAGAACTGTACGGTACCATTCTATAAATTCCATAACTGGCTCCCATAACTGGGTATTTAGGACGCCTCGCTGAAGCAAGGATTCGTCAAAGAGTACGCCTGTTATTAGAATTGATCAAGGGGGCTGAGGGACAACACAAACATGAGGGAAAAATAACTGCACACGAAGGCACTTTCTAAAGCGTTTCCAGAGCAGTCTGAGAGAGAATCCGTGAAAAAAATATGAACGTAAGTCTGCACGCGCGCCCAGGAGTATGTGTGTTTGTCGAAGCTACCGAGTCTGCAATTCTTAACCCAATTTCATGATTCTTTTTATATATGACATAAATCTTACTCTAGTTCTACTTCAAACTCCGGGAATTTCGGATTTCACAATGGCAGATAGGAATTGGAGGGAGTAATGCCGAATAAACACGTTTACGGGACAAATTTCGATTCGCGAGCTTTCTCGGCAATTCTAAACCGACTTTCATGATTCTTATTTGGTTTGATCCCAATTTTAGTGTAGTTGTGCAATGAATTTCGGAAATTTCGCTTTTCATTACAGAAGGGGGGAATTAAGGGGCTAACAGCAATACTTTCAACCAATGCTTAAGCGAGAATTCTCCACCTAATCACGGCATTTTTTGTCGTTCAATTGAAAGTTTTGTTCAGTATTTTAAAATAGTTCAGCTCACTTAATTTTCATTATTCAAGGGTGTGAATGGAGGGCCTAGTAGTTATAAATCGTTATTCCTTCACTATTTTCATCTGATTTTGTTGATTTAAATATATGTTCTTTTTTGACCCTATTTCTAGTTTATTTTGAGTTTGATTTCCTGATGGGACTAGTAGGCAGGGGGATAGCCGATTAATTCATCCAATCCTCATACCTACTACAATCCCCAACAGGTTTTCGTAATTTTTTTTATTAAGAATTTAGTCGAGCTTTTAAAAGTACTCATTCTTTGTTTACAATTATGTTTTTAAGTGTGATCATATAAAAAACCGGACATTAATGATAGCATTTGTTTTTTTAAAGTTGTTGATTAATTTATTTCAGTTTCCCGATGACATACTTCTATATATTTTTTAAGCAATATTAATTATTCACCACGTTATCCATAAAGCAATAAGGTGTAATACTTTTTAATAGTTTGATTCAATAATAACAAACAAAAAACATTACGATTCCTTATCTTCCAAACTCCTTGTTTGGTAAACCTTCAGCCTAAACTAAATCTCCGTAAGGTAACGGAGTAATTGTTGCAATACACCGATCATAATTAACACGTAACAACAGACATTGTTTACGATTTGAAACTATCTGTAGACTCCCAACTGTCACAGTTGGGTGAACAACCCGATATAAGTAAATAATGGTGTTTACATTGTAGTGTGTTGACAGGTAATTTGGACTCAATTTGGACCCAAAATAAAAGAAACGGCAGAAATGTTCATACTCTCTAATGTTCACATGATTGTATCCTGTTGAGTGACGGTACTTGCAATTCGTCTATCAAGTTCTATTCTCTTATGGTGGTACCGTAACTAATAATTTTAGAGAGATGGAGTTTATCTAAAAACTGTTGATGGATAGGTTTGTAAGAAGTTGGATTTGTAAATAAATAGTTCAATCATTTAGTCAAATGTCAAATGGTTAAAAATAAAACTGCAGACTGCAGTTATGTTAATCATGTGGCATGCAACTTTTGAAATAGGCAGTCCTCAACTGGTATGAAAACATTATCAATCTTGGATTACTGTAGTGATACATGATGGTTTAGGTATGGATAGATTAAAGAAATTTTCGCTTGCACTTAGTCAAGCCGTCATATAAACACGATGATAGTGTTGATATGACGATATCGTGACACGAGAACTCACTCCATGCATTGATGACACCGCTGATGGTGTCCGACGGACTGCTCATGATCTCTCACTGAGACTCCAATGGAAGCATGATCACAACACTCGTGGTCGCGAGCGAAACAAGGCTATGAAAGGAGCAAACCAAAATAAAAGGTGAACAACCGCGGGCCGGTATGTTACGAAACGGAACGCGTGACAGTTGAACGCGCACTGGCAGGCTGGCCGGCGACCAAGCTGACTTCCCACCCCCGCTGTGCCCGGTTCTCGCTTCTCTTTCCACCTTGATCGATACGGCAGACGGGCGGACAGGGGATATGAGCGGTTACGTGGAGCTGTCGAGTTCTTGCACTGAAGAACTGTTATGAACACTGTTCCAAAGTACCTGTTACTCCACAGGTAAAATTATGAAAATTATCACACAAAGGTGTATTATTTCTATATCAGATAACCTTTCCACGTCAATTAATGATTATGTTTGTTTTACGTAGTAGTACCACGTAGTGTGTGGTACGTTTTCAAACCTCAACGATTACAAACCTTGTAATTATATTCTAGAAGCTTTCATAACAGCTTCATTTACACTTCACCTCCCTAGATCGATTAAAAAACAAATTAGCCGCAGGAGACCTTCAGTTGAACACTGAGTCACCCTGCCTTGTAAGAGACTTCTAGACGTCCCAAGGGCAGTTAGATAACTTAGTCAAAATGTAACTCCGTGAATACCGATCTTTACTGGTCCCTTTGTACGAAACAGAAGCTGACACCAAAATAGTTACAACGTTGCAATATACTGCATATAGACACGATCTAGAAATCCACAATTAGGACAACTGAAATTCAACGATGTAAGATGGAACACCGAAGTACGCTTTACTTGTCGGCGATCATACAGCGTAAGACTTGATAAACTCGATTTCAAAAGGAACTCTTGGAACAAAATTCCACTGCAAATAATCAGCTGATCCGATCTATATGATACTATTTGATTTTTACTATGCCGAAGAACGTTCACATACACATTTGTGTTGACGGTCCCTATTCTGTCAAATTTCTAGCAATCAGGGAGAGGGAACGGACGGATGCAAAGCGGTCCGAGTGGGTTCATTCGATTCATTGGATCTACCAATAACGAACTATAAACCTTAGTGTCATTAAGAAACTTTTCATTGCTCACATTTTTGAAATTTCAGCCCGTTTATTTCACCCATTTAGATTGAGAGAGGTCGATCCAGAGAATTCTGTAAAAACTAGGCCCCCAAAAGCGAATTTTGACCCAAGTTTCTTTAACTTTCAGTAATTTCGGAGACAAGCTCCGGATGGCGGACGGACGGATTATTTTAAATTTGATTTTCCGATAGTACCTATACATCGAAACGTAAAACATCACTTTTTGAGAGGAGTAGTAATGTGTGTGTGTGTGTGTGGTGGGGGGGGGTTCAAACAGATGTTTTCCGAAAAAATAGAACAACTAAAATTGAAAACCTGCTGGGAGCAAGTTCTTGAACGAGAGCTGTCATTGACCATTGAATAAAGATCGGCAAGATCAGCTATGAAAAGACCAACTACACCGAGAAAACATTACAAATCTTCTCCTGACCCTTCTGTCACAGGTAAAATATCACAAAAACTAACGATTGGAACCGCAGTGCCCCTTATGACACACCAATCAAGAAGATTGGTGGTGATGGTTTGTCACTTGTTACACGTTTTCAATAAATCCCATTCAAGGAGTGAGTGATTAGTAGGAACATATTGGTAATGCATGCATTATAGAGAACGGCCTTACGTCCGGTATTTATACGATCAAACATAATCGTAATTATAACCACATAATGAGTATTTTTAAAAACCAAACCAAATTCTTAATCGAACAAAAAGAGCACAAAAAATGGCTGGGAATAAAGAAGGTATTGAGATTTCAGAGTTTTAAAGCACGCGGGGAAAAAAGCTTGGAAATAGGGAACAACGATTAATCGCTTTCATCTCTTCCATTCACCCTTTCTATAATCAAATTGAAATTTTCCGAAAAAAAACAACTAAAGAGAATTGTTAATTGAACAAGGAAAGCTCGAATATAAAGATGAGGGTTCTGGAAGGTACGAATGGATTGGCCTTTACTTACCCGTCCATCCTCCTTCCCAACATCATATTCGAAACGTTTTTTATTGCACAAGAGGGGCGTATAAACAAAAATTAGGATTGCAAACAAACTAAATAAATAAAAGTAAGGAAAAACGAAAAAAAGTGAAGATATGACGATTAACCCCCCCTTCCTCATTATCCATTTACCCCTTCCATAATTGAATTTGAAAGACTTGAAATATGTTTCACGACTACTCTAATGTTCTTAACCAAACAAAAATGAATCAGGAACAAAAAGGCATTATCAGGTATATGAGCAGAGCTTGAATGGATTGCCAATTACCCTCTTCATCCTCCTCCCAACAGAAAATTCGAAATTTCTCAAGTTTGTTACATAACGACATTAACATTGGAATCGAACCAAAACAGCCTGATGAAAATCGGTCAAGCTAGGAATCGTCGACAAAACTTCTCATACACACACCTATCGGTTTTTTCCCACGGATTCGGTCTTAGGGTGGTCCGAAACGGATTTATATGGAGTTATTACTTTTTTTTTCATGTCTGGGTTATCCCACGCTCAATGCGCCAGTTATAACAGGCCTTCCTTTTTCGACGAAGCCTTGGTTCAGAGATAGGTCCTAAATATAAAAATTAATTTTACTCAATATTGTAGCCATCTAGTGAAAATATAATAAAAATCGGGGACATGGTACATATTCCAGTTTTACCAACCAATTCTTAAGACGTTTTCTGTTGTTTACAAATATTCATTATGTTTATTGCATCTGTTGAAAATAATTATCAAATATATCGATATTAATCCTCCTGGATCAATTATAATAGGCCTCCCTCTACTAACGAAGCCTTGCTTCTGAGGGACGTCCCTAAAACACGGTGCCAAATCTTACACGTGGGTTTCATTATTTTTGTTGTGCCCTTGTGAGGTTTGTCAGTTCACTTTTACGTCCAGGAATTTCGATTATTTGGTATGACTGAATTGGTACAGATCTAGAACCTATCTCAGTCGGTTTTTTGTCCAAAATCACTCGAGAATGACACCCCACTTGCCTACGTCAATCAAAATCCCGAAAACGACAGTTTTTGCCCCTCCCCACCACAGCATCTATGCGTTTGAGGCTTGCTGGAAATTAGAACCAAGTTAAAACCCTAAGTGTAACCCACTCAATCCCAAGTCCTGTCGTGGTCCGTATGGCGTACGGAAATTGCAGAATTGAAATCAACGAACCTTGAAACCTACAGTGACGAATTGCGAGGGGGGTTATGATAATGTTTGCTATACGTTTACAAAGAATCGTTATTGAAAACAATTTAACCAAAAAAGGTTTAGAAGAAATGCAGATTGCAAGAAATAAGGGAAAGCAGGTAACGGGATGATACATCAAAACTACGCATTCAACAAAAGTTTTCTCAAATCTTAAGAGTCGCTATATTTCCAAGAAAATTGCAATCCATACTATATTCCCAAATGAATCAAAGATTGTAATTTTATAACGTCTATCTTAAATTACAACTCAGCTGTGCGTTGATGCTGTTAGTAGTAATCTAACTTATAAACGAAGATTCTGAACAAACAAGTCACAGAGTCAGGATGCGAACATTATGAAACGAGGGGTAGAAATAGATTCGATTTTTAAATGTAGAATGTAGTTTGTTGAAGTTCACATATTGAAAGGGTTTTCCCGACACCGACCTAAAGCTATTAATGGTAAACAACCCGTAAACTCATCTTTTAGCCAAGTACTAATTGAAAGAATAGCAACCCCGAAAGAAAATCTCGCACTTTGATAAAACCCGTCAAAATCGCCCAATCGTTAAAAGATAAATTACTCAAAAATGTTGTTTACTCTGTGTGCTAATGTGTCCTAATGAGTTTCCAGTAATTGTTGGTCCTGTGATTGATGATCATGGCTGATAATCGAGGTAAAAAGAGGAGGTAAGGAAAAATGCAAACTACTGCTTATGATTAGTAGTCATGTACTACCGATTATATTCGTTCATTCCATTCAGACCCTGTGTTACCCCACCGCTGGCAGAGCCAGTAGTAGGATTCATCCTGAGAAGAGAGCTTAGAGCCTTCTTTTGTAGCTCTCGAACAGAGAAAAGACATTTTTAAGAACTGGGAATATATAACTCCAACACTCTCCATACATGTACCTCATATACCAAGATCAGTTCATCTCAACGCCGCCAAGAACAGTGATTCTCAAAATTATGTTCTTAGTAACAGCGATTTAATAACGAGCTCCGGGGAACAGCGGAGCTGCTCCTCCAGGTTATGTTAGGTTATAACCTCCTGGGCAGTTCTAATCATCAACAAAGCACATCTTGCTGCGGTTGCGTTGCCGGTCTCAGTTCATTTCACCGGGACCCGCCTGCCGGCGTCCGATAGGTTTTACGACGTCTCTGCCAGACAAAACAAGCGCTGCCTCTCTCTACCTTCGCTCTACACCTGCGGCGAGCAGGTGATGGTTCGAGAAACCACACGAAGCTTGTTCACCCAAATTTTCTTCACCGTCATTGTTCCACGATTTGTTCACGTTGAATAACACGTCCACATGGCGCATAATGGTCATGTAATTTTGGCCTACTAACAAGTATGTTTGATCATCAATAAAATCCCAAAATTCATATGTGTCTTCTTCAGTATGAAAAGATGCCTTAATCACGAGACACATATAATGGTGTATAAAGCTCCTGTTCAGAGTGTTTGTGGTTCTTCATGCACCGTACTGAACGCTCTAAGCGTAGTTCAAAAATCATTTTTGAAAGTGATAGCGAAAAAACCCCTCTGATTCCCTTCCCATGATCTATTCAGCATTGTCCGAGTTTCACCATTCAACAACTATACATAAAAGCAGCTCTCTCATTTTTTAATAAACACCTTGATTTTGTCATATACCCCACCGGTAACCCATACACCATCCGCTACACTACTCGGCGTCCCTGCACCAAAAATCCTATTATGGAGTAATTATATTTTTCATCATGCCTTCCTTACTTCGTTCACTCCATGATGAGATGAATTTCCCGACAAACTGCACCCGGTCTGTATACAGGAAGACAATTTTCACCTGTCGGATAATTGAAGGGTCTGAGTTCTGTGCAAATACCCTCTCTAGTGTGTATGTGATTTGACAATCTTTCCTATTGTACCTATTCTTCCTTGCGGGCAACTCGAAGGCCTGCTCCAATCTAATTACAATGTATCCTTAATTGTAATGTTTACCTGATGTGCAACACATATCCTTGAACAACCAACTCCCCCATAACCGAACAGGATTTTCATATGATTAAGGGATAATATCCCTTAACCATATGAAAATATGGAATATATTATATTCCAACAGTCTATACGTGTAGTTTATTTCATATTATTTTTCAGAATAAAGTTTGAATTCATCCAACAATGACGCTTGCAATCAACCAAGAAAAAAAATTATACCCCCCCCCCCCACCACTTACCACAAAAACTTGTTGTTTCACTTAAAATGCGTAAAATCCTAAAATCGGATTTAAAAATTTATAGCAAAATTTATTTTTGATTCACTTACATCAAAATCTGTAGGAAAAACAGATAGGCGGAAGTGAAAGCGAAACTTATAGGCTGCTATATGTATAGAATCAATTCTCTCAAAATCATGTTTTCGCATAAAAATTTGTTGAAAATGACTTGAAAATAGTTTCAAGAATTTGTTGGTGATATAAATAAAATAGCTTCATGTAGCTGACTTCATGCTGAACTAATTCCATTTGTCTCTAATTTCTAAAACTAAATAATTAGTCGGCTACGGGTTTTTAAAAAATAGATCCCAAAACTCCTCACGAAATAACGCCGTTTTCCCAAAACCTGCTGGTTTTACAGCCCCTACGAGTCAGCTTAATGACTTTTTGGGCTGGCAACGTTTGATTTAAGGCCTCCTAATTATACTAAATGGAATGAAACATAATGGTTTACGAGAGATATAAAAGTGTTCGGGAGATGTTTTTTTCCACCTGTAGACTCACTGTGGAATTTTTTTGGAGTTCTTTTTGAAATAGAGTTTTTCATTACATACCTATGTTACATAAATATTTGCGAACAGGTGAAGCGTAGGTAGAGATTCATTTTAACTCGTTGAAGTTCAGTTGCCGCATTCGCGGGTTTCAATGTCTGTGTCGATGAACAGTATATTGCATCATTGCAGGTTTTTAGCCATCTCCGCCGTACTCAGGGACTGGTAAAGTTTTAGTGTTTAAGAAGTTTCATAACAAAGTCTTAATATCACTTTCGGTATATCTAGAAATGAAACGCAAGGGGTGGAAACACACTGATCAGCTGAAGGATCTTTATGACTAATTCGTTTCCTAATCAATCTACCCCGGTGACAATTTAATTGAATACAGCTGTCCCTCGATAATCCGACAGTTAAGGGATCGATAGATTGTCGGATTACCGAAAATGTCGGATTATCGAAAATGTCGGATTACCAAAAATGTCATATTATCAAAGATGTTTTACGAGTATTCTCAATGCGTTTGAACACAATGAAGTTAAAAAAAAAAGGAAGAAACAGTAAAGGTACATGTAATTTATTAATACTAGGATTCAAAATGACAATACATGCAAGTTCTTAAAAGAAATACGGAAAGAAACGGGAGATGCATGTTGCTGCCGGCAGCGCGTCGAACTACCGATTAAAAAGTGTCGGATTATCAAGGAACAGCTGTATTTGATTTATATCAAATTAAATTATTATTACTGAATTATTTATATTTGATATTGTTATGCGAATTTGTATTTAATATAAATTAAGGTCGTTTTAATGTTTCAATTTTGGGATATAGAAAACAATTACAGGACATACAATCGTCGCCACAAGAAATGAACCACAGACCACGTCAAATGAGTAAACCCTTGTTTTACGTAGAAGTTAATAATAATACTGGTCAGAATGAAGTCATTATCATTCAAACCAGAGTTAAAATGTAACATTTGATATTTTTCAAGGTTTTTTTCAACCCAGTTTCATCTTAACCCTTTCTCAGTGACGAACAGCTTAAAAATGTTTCTGGTTTTCGCTTATTTTAATGCTTAAAATGGCACGAATTGTCTATATAATGCTCAAGTTTATTCCTATTCTTAGTTTATTTTTAATTTTATTCTGCTTATAAATCGAATGAATAGTTAGGTTAACTCATCTTGCTTTCGTGTCTACCAATAAATATATTTCTTCTCTATCTTTTAAAATCGAAAAGTTAACTCTCATTTTGTCTTTCGGGATTCCAGAAAGTTTTGGTTCCTTGCAAGCAGTGCCAGAAGAAAAATACCTTTTTAGCATGAATGGTTTCTAATTTGACTTCTTTCGGGCTACTGGAGAATAGTCCCATTAAGTCACCCCTGAGGCTCATTTCTTGAAAACCACATAATCAGGGGTGCCCACGGGGGGGCTATGACGCAGACTGCGTCACTGAAATTCTTGGGGGGGGGGGGGGGTTCCAAAAAATTTAGAGGAGGGGGGGGGGGTAAAGTTTATTGAAACAGTGTTTAACGTTTTTAGGTATTTTACGATGTCATTATTATTTGTTTTTTACCTTTTTGAATGTTACCATTGAGAATAAGATGTTACCTATGTATAGGTATACAGGGTGTCCCAGGAGTTATGCACAACCCGACTCCTACGTGTTCAACAACTCATTTTCAATCAGAAATGCCTCATAGCGATTTTTTTCCAGTGGCTTCGTTTCCGAGCTATTCGCGATTTAAGATTTTTTTGGTGTTTTCGATCTAAGGTCATTAAAACTGTCATAACTCCCTCAATTGTGGAGATATCTCAAATTTGATGACACCGTTGGAAAGAAAGTTGAATTTTCTATCTATTTTATGTCAAACAACTTTTTTTTAAATTGCATTGAAGATGTGCGATTGCTGCGCGAAATGGCAGTTTTGTCGAAATCTTGAAATCGCCTGTTTTTCACCTCGCCTAGAAACCTCATGAATGCTTTATGCCAAAATGTCAGCTTTCCAACGGTGTAGTCGTGTTGGTTTTTACAAATATTTTTAGTTAAGGAAATGGTGTTTAACTGCAGAAAAACAAAAGTTTTTTGTTAAAATTGAGGTTTTTCCAAAAGTCTCGACGAAAAAAGGTTGGTGGCGGAATATACTAACTTTTCTCGCTGAATTGAATGGTGACAACGCCAGATCTCTCAAGTGACGATTTATAAGTTAGTTTGGTCGGATGCATAAATAAACCCGTTCGTTTGTGAACATCGTCTACGGCATTTCTAAGCTGTCCGGCTAAAGTCAGGATAATCGAAGAGCCGAGAGACGGCTATTGTTTGTGTTCATTTACGATAGATTGCGATGAGTTGCATTAATCTTTTTGCTGACAGGATTCCGTATCATTACCAACTCTTCCCTTTCGTCTCTTTCCTCGCTGTATTTCCTTCAGCGAGGTTTTCCCAGTATTGCTCATTGAACCATTCATCATGGTGCACTCTAGCTATTGAACGTAGCTGGTAGTAATAACCAAAACCTTAGTGACAAAAAAGGATCAGTAGGTAAAAAAAAGATAGTTTCCTAGATAAGAAAAGGATCGGTGACATAAACAATATTGTCTACCAATATTTTTTCCTCTTACTATCCGGCGTGTTCACCAGGGTGTGACTTGTACACAGGAGGAGTGTGACTTCCTTGCTGCTTCAGAAGCATTACCATTAGCAAAACCGTACACGAAAATCATGTCAACATACTCACTTGTGGTACAGCTACTCAACTGAAAGCAAATCATCGCAATCAATCGTTAATGAACACAAACAATAGCTGTCTCTCGGATCTTCGATTATCCTGACTTTGGCTGGTAAGCTTGGAAATGTCGTTGACGCTGATCACAAACGAACATTTTCATTCATTAAATTCATTTTTATTTTTCATTTTTGAATATTTATTTTTTAATTCAAATCTTAACAATTTTGTTTAAACTCTAACTCTTTGTATGAACTCGATTTAAACCCCAATATCTTACCATTGTCCAACAGCTGGATGACATGTTCGAGTCAATAAACATTTTACTAAAACTGAATTTGGTCAGAAACAACAAATTATCAACATTGCAACACCCAATGCTACGCCCAAGTCAGATTGGAGTTGATAACACACGGCGCACAAAGCAACCCCTCCTTCAAGACCCGGGAGTCGTGCGGGTCATTGCATATCCTTGCCCCTGACCAAGACAATGCCTCCTCCGTAGCTTTCCCAATGTTCAAACATTAGGTATTTTTTAGTGATACAGGGCGTCCCAGGACTTATGCGCAATCCGACTCCTGAGTGTTCTACCACTCATTTCCGACTGCGATGAGTTGCATTCATCTTCGAGACTTTTGGAAAAACCTCAATTTCCACAGAAAACACACGTTTTTCTGCCGTTAAACACCATTTCCTTAACTAAAAATATTTTTAAAAACCAAAACGACTACACCGTTGGAAAGCTGACATTTTGGCGCACGTTTTACCAAGCCTGCACAGTTCTGCGTCAAGCATTCATGGGGTTTCTAGGCGAGATGAAAAACAGGCGATTTTGAGATTTTGACAAAACTGCCACTTCGCGCAGCAATCGCACATCTTCAATGTAATAAAAAAAAGTTTTCTGACATCAAATAGATAGAAAATTCAACGCTCTTTTCAACGGTGTCATCAAATTTGAGCTATCTTCAAAATTGAGGAAGTTATGACAGTTTTAATGACTTAAGATCGAAAACACGAAAAAAATCTTAAATGGCGAATAGCTCGGAAACGAGGCCTCTGACAAAAAATTGCTATGAGGCATTTTTGGTCGGAAATGAGTTGTAGAACACGTAGGAGTCGGATTGTGTATAACTCCTGGGACACCCTGTATAAAGAATCTTAAGAAATGTACACGTTTTGTCTAATGCCGACTGGGTTTGAATTTCTTCAATACCCATATAAATCTTTTTTTAGTGTGAGATAAAATAAGGGGTAATAAATATGGGGGGGGGGGGGCTGGTTCTAGGGGGTTGGGCACCCCTGACATAATACATGTTCTATACTTTCAAAATGATAGCCATCAGGCTTCAAATAAACTTAAAAAAGTATCCTTGTTGTTAATTTTTGTAATGATATTTATGGTGAATTTATGCTTGCACCTTTTTGTTCAACGTGAGAATACTCTAATAGTATCTAACGAAAAGAACTTGAATTCCTGAGTTGGCACAGGAGCACTGCATTTCAACCCCATTATTGCCCTATGCGACGCCACCTTGGCAGACGAACCGCCGACCTATTTTGAGCCGTAATTTATTCCTGACGCCTTCAACTAATTTAGCATTAACGCGAAAACTACTCTATTTACCAGAAATAAGACCCATTCATCTCTTCTAATACTCTCTTTATGTCTCTAGGCGCAACAATTGAGAATAAAAGTACGGTAAGAAGCTTCATATAACCTTCCTAACACGAATTCACTTGCAAGTGTGATATTCTTGTTTGGTTGCGTAAATATAATATACTTATAGTTTGCCAGCTGATTATCAATTCACAGTTTATAGGGATTTGTACTATATTCATCCTATTTACACGTGTTAGCACTTGTATTCATGTCCAACTTTTTTACTTCAATCAAAGATCATCAGAATGTCAGCTAGACCCTGACCTCACATAAAGAGGTTGTGTAAGTAGTTTTTTTTTTAAATTAATTTTAATTACAATCAACTCAGTTTCAACAACTTATTAGTAACTTATTTCTAGTATCATAATTTAATATGCAGTCCTCTTGTACATAACAGGAGTTTCTTTTGTTCTAATAATAGTTTGTTCGCACTTCACTCGATCATCGAAAAATGAAGGCTTATGGGTAGACACTCGCAGCTGTCAACGTCAAATAATGTTGTACAACCAGGTCCTAATTCCTGTGTGGACCTATGGTGTGCAGCTGTGGGGCAGCACTGCTAATAGCAACATCAAGATTGTACAAACATTCCAGAGCCAAGTATAGAGGAACATCGTCGATGCACCATGGTATATTCGGAACGACAACTTTCATAATTATTTGAAGATCGAGAGCGTCGCTGCCATAATAAGAAAATTCGCCGTTAAACACTCTGAACGGCTAAAGGGCCACGTTAATGCGGAGGCCGTCCATCTCCTTGACGTTGACAACCCTTTCGAAGACTAAAGAGAAAAAAGCCGTTCGAACTGACAATTGACGTATAAAGTAAATTATCGCGAGTGAAGTTGTGTAAGTGCTGAGGTATACTCACTATTCCAAAAGAAGATGTATTTCATAGGTCATCATTTAGGCTGAAAAATATACCCTCAGAACTACCACCTGTGGCGAAGCACCATGAATAATCAAAATCCAAAAGCCACTTGATTTGAATTTTTTTGCATAGACGGTAGAATACGTGTAGACTGCAATCGAATAGCTGGCTCTTACCGAATGCAAATTAATGAAGCAAAATGAAACATCAAAATAACCTTAGCTAGTCTGTCTATTGGTGATACAATATATTATTTTCAGGAAATTAATCAACGAGATTAGGGCTTTGAGAATTTGCTGAAATGGCCGTGTTACCATGGCTGGAAATTTTCGACGTGAGGTGGAGGAAAGGTTTGCTTCTAGTTTGTTAGGGATATGGATAATCGCAGCTTTCTTGAAGCTACTACGCCTCAGCACAAATCGAAGCATCTTATCTCAAGGGGTGTTTTCCTCCTTGATATAACGGGAACAACATATTGCGATAACTCGAATCTAAACCTAAAAACGCTGCAAATTCTTTCACTGGGGTTTATTATTCAATTGGCTTGCGTTCATGATTTGAATTTCTACTAAGCTTTGGAGTGTGCATGTTTCATAGGTGATAGAGCGATTATTGAATTTCAGGAGATTTGCATAGAGCACGTAAATCTGTTCTTAACCAAAATACCTATTCGGATTGATCAGTTGATCATATTTGTCTGCCTCCTGAAATTCAATAATCACTCTATCATCTGTGAAACACGCACACTCCAAAGCTTAGTAGAAATTCAAATCATGAACGCAAGCCAATTGAATAATAAACCCTAGTGAAAGAATTCGCAGCGTTTCATGCGTATCAGAATGCTTCAACCCGTTTATCGGCTACAAAGCCTTTTTGGAGTTCACTCCAGTATCCATATTACCACATCACTAGGTTACTGCAATCCAAACAAAAACAATAATAAACCAAAATAACGCAAATGTTGGCACCATAAATCGGGCCGTATATCGGGAATGGTTTGAGCTACGAACTAGGGGAAGGGCTCATTCGATTCATCATGGAAAGTTCTTCAAAAAGAGTCCAAATTCAAGCCGCTTCGACTTTTTTGAGGTTTTTAGGGATTTTACAAAACTTCGACAACCCTTAAAGGGCACTTTTAATTAAGTGAGAGTGCTGGCTAAAGAATTGGAGGTTTGTCGGACCAATATTGATTTTTCCTGAAAATTTCAGATATTTTGCTCCAGCCGTTTGGGAGAAATTGTGCGTACGGCGTACGGCGGACGGACGGAAAATTTTTTATTGCACATTCGGATTCTACACCCTTTGAAACGTAAACCATGAAATTTTCAGGGGGGGGGGGGGGGGGGGGTTAGAATTTTTTTTTTCAAGAGCGATTACAATGGTTTATTATTGAATAATAAACCAAAATGCATACGAATTCAAAATTCCCCACTAAATGGTCTAAAATCTGGTCATCTAATATACAATAATTGTATATTAGATGACCAGATTTCAGACCATTTAGTGGGGAATTTTGAATTATTAATTACGAGAACTCATCATACTCATTTTATTAATTTCTTTGCTATCGATAGTTATGTCAGTTTTGTCCGGCGATGTCCAGCGAATCGACCTTAGAACCCAACGTAACTAGATGTTGACATTGGATGGTGTCCCGATCTACCTGAATATCGTGGAACCACCTGCCAAGGCCGCCGTGCCGCGATATGTAAAACAACCCCTTGCCGAATATGGCAACTAATAAGGCATTCTGTCAAATTCCCCGTGCATTACCCGTCGACGGATATGGCTATCCGGGCGATAAATTCACGGGGACGGGCTCGGCCGGCATCACCGATCAGAATTCAAGCGGCATCGTCGGTTCTGTTTCGCCAGGGACGTCCTTGTAAGGGGCCCGCGGTAACTCGCAAAAACCAAGTCCTTATTGAGTTCGGCTTCGGGGAAGTAGGCGAATCGCAGCGCTGAGCGGATCCGGGTGTTGTCCGCATAAGCGAAATCAGTGGGTGGAGGCGCCCTTAGCTGGAGACGAGCGAATCATCTTTCCTATCGCAGGAGCACGATGATGGATTACAAGATCGTCAACGTAACGTTACAATTCCCAAGTTACACACTAAACATGGAATAATCTTTTTAGCAGGTGTCCATAACATTAATTTTTGCAAGACCCATCTGACCAAACCATTCAATCAAGACTCCGCTGAGCCGCCGATGTACCCAAGATACTTATGCTTTGCCACTTCTACTCATACTTTGCTTGGTTCTGCTTCGCCACAAGAACAGCTGTTATCTGGTCTACATTTCTATAGAATGGTTCTTAATTTGTCGATGACTAGGTTATCCTTGCTATAAACTTCCTCGTGCGAGTCACCTTTAACTAGCAAGGCAACACCATCCGCGTTGTTTTTCAACTATAGAAACGCCACTTTGTTTATATAGACAAGAAACAACAGTGGACCCAAGTAGTTCCTTGAACCTCACCAAAATTGTTATTACTTTCTTCACGAGAGCACTCACCAATCGACACTTTCTGCATTCGGTTTCTCAAGTAGCTCTTAAACCATTCTAAGCTACTGCATTTTGCCAATTTGTACATTATTTGTTTCTGTCGATTGCATCGAATGCTTTAGAAATCTAGAATAGATGAGAGCACTCTTCTTGTTCTTGTTCTTGTCCGTGGTTAGGGCAAATACCGCATCATTTACCCCTTCGTTTTTGCGGATACCAAAAGGATTTATGTTTACCAATTTGTTTCCTTCTAGATACAAAATTTGTATTTTAATTAGCTGTATTTAATACAGCTGAATTTTCTTAAATTTCTCCAGTATTTTAGAGAGGGATGGCCTTGGCTGCTTTGAATGCATCAGCGAATGTTGCCGTTGTGAGGCTAAGATTTTAAATTCGAAGGGAGGGTTTTTTTCAGACTTCTAATATGATTTTCCACAAGATGTAGCTGGATACCATCTATAACTGGTGACGAGGATCCCTTCATTGTTTGTAATAGTTTGCCAAGATCTACCTCCCTCATTATACTAAGTGAAAAGATGTCAGCTTCCATTGAAGTCAGAGTATTCGGAGGTTTCTGAATATATAAGAATTTCGCTGAGAGCTTTTCTCCTACTTGGAAAAATATGAGTTTAGTGAATCGCAAGCCTTTTTTACACGCTGCATTTCGCGTTACATGACCATTTGTCATTACATCTTACGTTACAGGACATTCTGATTTATTTCTTCCGTTTGTTCCTGTTATTGCAAATTTAATCGTATCCCACTTTTTTTCTGTCATACTTTATTTTATTGTTTATTTATTTAAGTATGTCTTCTTCTTAGCTCTTTTACTTTATTCTTATAACGATTAGATTTTTTCTTTATATTGAGATTAAGTGGGTTTTATGACTAGCTTGTTCCATTAAGTAATATTCCAGGTTGCGAAAGATCTTGGAATAACGTTAGATGCACAGTTGCGCTGGAAATCGCTTGTAGAAAAGAAGGAAGCAGAGCTGACTCTCAAACTCAGGAAAATGTCCTGGTTGATAGGCAGGCGATCAAAACTGTCTGTACAAAATAAATTAACCTTTTACAACCAAGTCCTAAAGCCAGTATGGACCTATGGAGCACAGCTGTGGGGTTGCACTGCTCAGAGCAATCGAAACATTAGTCAAACCTTCCAAAATGGTGTGCTGAGGAGAATAGTTAATGCACCCTGGTATATCCAGAATGATGTACTTCACCTCGATCTTGAGGTGGAAACTATCGTTCAGTCCATCAGGAGGATTGCGATCGCTGACCAAGAGCGACTAAGAGGTCATGTCAACATTGAAGCTGTCCATTTGCTTGATGTAAGTGACCTGCTTAGAAGATAGAAGAGAAGAAAACCAAACGAACTAGCTTAGTGAAAGTGGTCAGAACATGTTCTGTATCATTGTTTTGCAATATGTACGTGGTACCTAATTAACATCAAAATCAAATTGCTAATAAGATTTAAACTTGGTGCAATGATACTATTAAGTATTGAAAAAAATACTTTTTTGGGTTTTCTTTATTTTATTGTTCCTTTATTTAAGTATGTCTTGTTCTTAGCCCTTTTACTTTATTCTTGTAACGATTAGATTTTTTCTTTGTATTGAGATTAAGAGGGTTTTATGACTAGTTCGTTCCATTAAGTGATATTCCAAGTTGTTCTTCGTCAACTTTATGCAATTTATAGCTCAGGTAGCAATGTGTCACATCCAACTTTTCAGATCTGTCTATTTCCACTAGTTTACCCTAATTATTCGACCTCTTTTCGTCTCTCGAATCCGTCGCCAAAGCGGACGGCTGCATAGTAATTTTCCAGTTTATATTGTAGAAGTAGACCTGCGCCACTTCTGGTGACCCACTGCAACAAAACGTCATCATAATTTATTCAAGAAGACTATCAAAAGCCGCCCTTAACATTAGCGTAACGGGTCCCATTTCACGCCACATCACAGGAACTCGGCGGAGTATTTTGATTTTTCGCTCCTGAATATTCATCACGGCCCCGCATTCCGAAAACTGCTACGACTTGACGATGACCGCTATCCAAATTTCATGGCCTTAACCGCTAAACGACTCAGATTAAACAGGTTTATTTCGAAAAGAATCGGAAGGGCGTTTTTTTTGTTGGCCGTTTCAAGCGTGAAAAGTGTAAAAGTAAAAGAGAGAGGTGCACCTTCCTCAGTAAAAAGGAGACTGGGTGTCCCATCATTTAGGATAACGAACCTTTGTGAGTAATGGAACAACTTTTCGGAAGCCTGCACAGAATTATCCGAAGCTGAAAGTCCGCTTTCTAGAAGGACAATTGGATTTTTTAAAGGCTGTTTTTTGAGTTCCAGTAGACAAATTAGAGAAAAGTGTACTGAGCAGACAAGGTCCCGGTTTCATCTATCAAATTAATAAAGGAAAGTAACCGTAATATCGGTAGAAAAGGTGAACCCAAGTGCAATAGGAAATTATGAACAGAAATTATTACAGGTTTCTTCCGATTTAATAAAATTGTCTTGAATTGTGCTGGTTAGTTTCTAGATTGTATTATATAAATTGAATTGAGCTTCTCTTTAGTCAAATGCACCAAGTACTATTTTCTCTAAAGGCGATCGAGTTTCGTGTACCGTAGATAACAGCAACAATAAAACAGGTAATAACACGTATTCCATGCCTAATTGTTGAGTTCGGTCACACACTGCCATACCAATTAATTCTCAATAATGAAACAACTTTTAACCACCCTCTCAACTTTGTTGTTTTACGTTTCAGGATGAAATTTACTAGCCTTCAAAAGTTGTTGAAATTGGCCTCCAAGACCATAGATCGATTCGGGATACGCCAGTAATCTCAGCGTCCTCATCAATCAACCCTAATTGAATCAATTATCAATGTTATCAGGTAGCATTTAAGGGAGGAAATATTAAAAATTGGAAATCTAAAAAACATTTGATGTGTTCGAGTAGTGTTTCCGTTTGATTCGGATAAAATTTGTTCCTTGAAATGAATGAGACCACTTGGGTTGCTGTACCATCATCCATTCGCTCTCCCTTTGAAAAAATCGAGAGGGTTGTCTTTAAAGCGAGGATTGAACGAGTGGCTGGCGGCAGCCCCCTCAGTATGGTGGATACTAAACTATTATGGATACTATATCAATCCACTAATTTGTGCAGGTGGGCTATCTGATACTGAAATAATAATGATTCGTGTAATATTTTGCAAAGTTTTTGATTAAGTGCCGCTTACGTAACTAAAATCCCTGCAAATCGGACTTGAGATACAACAAAGTATTTTACTAATCCAATATTACTGTTTTTCGTTTTAAACTTTGAAAAATAGTGCTAATATTGGATTTGAAACCAGTGGATTTTCTTTCAGGCAAAAGTTCAGAAGACATCTACCTACTAAACGTGAGAGTGCCCTAATACAGTCGGATTGTGGATTTATGTTCGAACAAATGAAGGTAAGAGCTGCAACAGACTTGAATTTCTCACATGTTTAGAGAACTCGTTAGCACAAAAGCTTTCCAACGAGGTGTAATATGTAGGGAAGAGAGCTAAATCCGTCCTCATAATAGACGTGCTTGCAAGATCAATAGCAGCCTAGTTGGTAGCAATCCATTTCACAAGACTGGATTCCGATCTGGGAATAGGGGTTTTCCCGTAGGAATAGGGGTTTTTACATTTGCTGAAACCGTATTTGAAATCATTAGATTCCATTAACAGTGAACTTTCATCATACTGGACAATATTGAAATGTCCCATTGTCCGTAGTAAACTATAGTTAAGAACAGATTGAAATTAGGTACTTAATTAATCCAAATATGTTAACCTAGATTTGCATCTTCCTGTTCAAGTACCAACCCGTATGAATGTACATGAATCGAAAACAACGAAATGAGATGCGCCATTGTTCGGTTCATAAGGCTCTCGTTTGGAAAACTTCCTTTTACATATCACATCGCCCGAGGTTGATGATCTTCCGGACTGCATAAATTATTGACGGCCCAACAGGAATCCACAGTCCATTGAACAAAGGCCGAACCCACGGGTCACTCTTACTTTCCAAACGGGCATTTGAAACGAAAGGCGATCACATAACACGGCCGTCCGTACCGCACTTGGGGTCAGTAAGGCGAGAAAGTGAGCATTCTAGGCAATAAATAAGGTGAAAGAAAACCCCCTGAAGCAATAAAATCCGTAACGCTCCTGGTCGAAAGATCCGTAGAAAATCCCTGTTGAAAGTTTACAGGTTTTATAGGGGAATTCTTTGAAGGGTTACGGGCTCTAAGTGAAGCTTATTAGACAAATAGGTCTGAGGAGACTTTACCGTAAAATACCCTTCGTTAGCTGACAAAATGAGGATGCTGAACGAAAGCTGGAACTATAGACGTGAAATAAATTACAGAAAAAAGAGTTGAGCACTCACTAAAAAGCTTCAAATCAGGTAGAACCTAAGTGGTCTGCCAAGTGGGGTGTGGAAGATACTTTCCTCATCTAGGTAACATGCACGTTAACATATTCCGAAATATTTTGGATTATCTCGGAAGATGTGCAATACAAGCTTTTTGCAAAGATTCATGGACCAGAAATGATGCTGCATACACCCACTTCTTCAAAAAGTCAGTCGATCTGAGTTGTGGGTCTGTTGAACCAGTCCACATCATTTGCCAAATACCCATAACACCTTTCGCTAATAAATGGATATTGTTCTTTAAAATACAAATTTAATTAACCAAATATATTTTGACGAGTACAAAATGATCAATATTTGTTAAACGAAAATTGTGAATACAAGAAATTGGACGAATTCGATGGCAACCAGTATTTCGAAACACTAAATGATTTAGTACAATGTACAATAATTATAAACAATCTTCAAAAAACTTGGGAACCAAAACAGCTGTAAATTTAGAAATTTAAAAATAACCAGCATCCGTTCGATTACGAACCTTTGAAATAGAACTGGAAGACCGCCTTCTAAATGCCCACCCCGAAAAATGGGTTTACGTTATAAGATATGTAGATTCCGAGACCAGGGTTGATAAACCACTCTGAAAGTGGTTTATACAACTTTACTCTACTTAGCAACTACTAGTTGTTCCGTGGAAAGAGCAATAAATCGAGTTGAAATTATCAAAAACAGACTCAGATCAGCTAAGGGCAGCATGATTGTCCAATCTAAAGGTTCTAACTGCGGAAAAACATGTACTTGAGTCTATTTCTAATGAAGGAATAATCGAAAGATTTTCCGTTTCCTCATACCAAAGACAAAACCTGCTATTTAGGGTTTAAAGAGACAAATATAACAAGCTTAGAAGGAGCCTAGATAACTTGTACATGGTCTACGACTACAAATTTAAAATTGGTGCCTTCAAACTGTTGATGTTTTTATGTATTTTACGATATTATTAATATTTATTTTGGGTACCGAAGTTTGAAGGGTGGGGGTGGGGCTGTGGGCCATGAAGCTTGGGAGGGTGGGCACCCCAGCCTAAACTAATGAAAAGCAAAACGAACGGACTAATGCACAAGCATATTCCATGTTAGATGTATTTTGGGAATCACCGACCTAGCCTAAGATATTTCCCATTTTTTAAATATATTCAACCCTACTGGATACCTACTTTCAACTTCACCTACCTCGTCTCGTAAGCTCCAGGTAAAGCAGCTAAACAACGTCGTCTTTATCATATCCTTGAGGGGGCATGGTCACCTCATATTATTTCTAACTGAAAAAATACTGTTGGAAGGAAGTTCAAGGGGCTTTCAGTTAGCTCCGAAACACGACGAGCCCATGTTCCGTTCTTAATAGAATCTATCAAACCCCGTCAAAATGATAACCTTAAGCTAGGTGTGTGATTCCCGTAATGTACATTGGGACAGTTCATGATAACTTGTCTTGTTTTAAGACGAGATTTGAACTAATCGATGTTTTCCAATCCGAATTTGAGTAAGGGCACGTGAAAACCCGCACCAGCACTTCACAAAATCGAGGAACCCAAGACTATTCACTGAAAGCAATCAAGGAGAGAAGCAGTCCTCACATTTCACACAACGCACGATTCGTTGAAACTCAAAGGAAGACGATCAAGTTCTGTAAAGACTTCCAGGAACCGCATCTATACCCTGGCAACGTTTCCCGTCACAGTAGCTTTCCCACATGACAATGGGCTTTTGTAATTGGAACATCCTGATTTTGCATAATTCATTCTTGGTCTGTTGTCAGCCTGGTCGGTTTGCAATTCCACCTACACAATGGATCTACTGGATTCAACGATGGGTAACGAAAGTAGGGTATTTATGAAGTTACCTTACCATCTTACCTTTTCTGGTCGTTAATTGTAAGTAGAGACCGGATGATTATGAATCTAGCTTCATTGTAGATTCAAAATTGTATCTATTACACGCATCCTACGAGAAACATTCGTGTTCGGCCATACCTAAAAATATATAAACTTGTAAATTATCGAATGTCAACTACTTTTTATGAATGGGAAAAATAAATGTAATCACCAAAAGCAGGTTGGGATTTATATATTATTTGTGTGAAAAGAAACCTGTGCTCAAATCATACAGCGATTGGTTTTCAGTCCTTCTGCTGGTCTAGGGTCATCATTCATGCTTCGAAGTTTGAGGCAACTAAAGGTAATGGATTCATAAGATTCGAGGAAAACCTAAAATTATGGCTTGCATTTTTTCTTATTTGCCTTCTGCTGGAAAAGAAGGGGCTGTAGGAAATGGGTTCTGTGAATAATGGAACGAAGGGGGGGAATGGAGTATTGTAAACCAACTTTAATTTTATCCTTTCAAAAATCAGTTTCTACCGCAATCCTTGACTACTAACTACATTTTCCATTGTCGTTTCCGATTGCAAAGTATCAGAACCAATAGAATCAGGCAAAAAACAGGAATATATATCCAGAAAAAATTAATACCATAACGTTATTCAGAATGTTCTACAGATAAACCAGATAGACAACTTACGTATATAATGAAGTGTCCCACTTTGACGATTCAGAGATTATTCTCCTACCAGAAACCAACGTATCCTCGCATATTCGAGATATTTAAGCTTAAATGTTCGATTTCTAATTATACCTACATCAGTCACCTATGTCTTGATTTAGGTCTCCGCCGCTTTACAGGGCACATATTGAACACAATCCAGCGACATGGTGCTCTAATGAACATTTTGAAGTTCGTTTTGAAATGAGGAAACGTGATGTATTATTAGAAGTTCGTATTGTATGGAAAATAGAATTTGTTCAAGTTCCCAACATTCACCCATCCAATCAGCTTACGTGCATACTTCGAAACTCTGGGGACTAAGGTTACAGCTAAAATATTTTGTTCGCTAAGTGCTGAACGAAAAACAACAATACGAATTAGTTTCAAATTCACTGAGCAGAGCGCAGAAAATGTTGAAATATGCATTTCATTTTTTAAATGTCTTACAGGCACCAATACAACTTCAAAAAAACAAGATTGTTTAAAAATATATTCATTCTTCACTGATAAATTTGGTTCCATATTAATTTGACCAGTTTCTTCAGGTAGCAATCTTATTCACCATACGAACTGAACCTCCTTACCATCTAAGTCAATTCTAATGTTTCATGTATTCTATTATTGTAGACAAATGCTATGAATTTCGGGCGAAGGCAAATGAAACCATTGATGAATATATAAACAATTTCAAGGGAATTCGTAAATGCTTCATCGTCATTGAGGCGCAGGGACCTTATTCTGCCACCTTGACAAAATGGGTAATGCTAGAACAATAGAATGCAAGCGCTGTTAAAGGCAACTCAGCGGAACATATTCTCTGTGACTGTCCTGCTGACGCATCATCAAGATTCTTACATTTCGGAAAGACTTAACCATCATCGATATTGCAAATGAAACGCCTGAAAACCTTCAGTTTGTTGGTAAAGAAACCATCAAAAAGATTCTCAATTGGAAAAGTGATAGAGTCGCAATAGATGCAGTGATCTCTTTGACCAGGAGTTCCTCCAGTCCTTTATCGAACAAAACAAATACTTGGACCACTAATCAATACTGGGGTAGGGCATTATTCTCAAGTAACATTCCCAATGCTGCAAAACCAGGCGAGCCAATCATCTACATTGAATTCTAATAGATAAATGCAGTCACGCAGCCATTGTTCTGTTGCAGCTAGCCGAATTCCCAGACGTTAAGTGAATTTCAATCACCAGCACCAGCTGTACAACTGTAGGTGTGGGAAGCCAGTCGATATGCCCAAGACAAAGAACGCAGATAACGAGTTGAATAAAAACAAGTTTTCTTTTTTCAGAGTTCACCGGTACTAGAAGTGGTGACCCACTTCAAGGCGCTTGGCCTTCGTACGACCTCAGTTGAAGTATTCAGCTGATTAGCTCGGAGCCTGATTGGAGCGCACTCGAACCAAATATAAACGCAGGCCCCGACCAGGGAAATACGACTTTCATTTTTTATCGTTCTTGGTCGAGATAACCGAAGCGATCAAGTATTTGAGAGGTGGATTGTATTTTATTATTGATGCACAACGTACAAATCCACATTAACACCTACGGTTGAGCGCTTACAAGTAGACAGTTAAATCTTGTCAGTTGAATGGGCGATAACGGCTTATTTAAAGACTTGGTTCCCCAACTACCTCCATTGTCTGGGCTTTTTATTATTAAATCATTTTTTAAACAATACAGATTGAAATGGACCTTCAATTCATTCCAATTCCGTGAATTGTTATTGTAATTTGGGAAAATATATGCAAAGACATTAATGATGTTTAGAACGAAAATGATTCATCCAAACTAAAACCTAATGCATCATATTGAGAAAAACGTCTCTTATTCGGAATAGAATACTAAACTGTTATTGAACGCATTTCTTAAACAGGTTACTAATTATTTGTAATACAGCTTCATTAAAGAACTACTACTATTTGAGTAGAGTACTATTAGAGTAAATATTCTATAACAATTATGTTTCCGTTCTATAAAGGGTATTCGCAACCGTGTAGAAGAGAAAAATTGTATAAAACGACTAAAAATAGAGAGGGGACAGGTTGTCCGAGCGAGCTAAGGCATCAGTCCTTTGGCTGTTTACTTTCAGTGGGAGTACTGATTAGCCCGGTTCGAATTCCGGCAGGCACCAATGATTAGGGCCAAAACCCTATCAAGTGTTGTATACCTGTCCTGTCGTTAGACAGTTCACCTCTGATCTCGATATCACGTGAATCCAAATCCAATCCAGGGGCGTGAGGCAATGGGAAGCCACGAGCGAAATCGTCAGTTCCGATCCTCTGTAGAGAACGGCTGGCGACGTCCGCGACACCTCCGGGTAGTCGGACGAAAATCCAAGGTGAAATTCTTTGTTTGCTTACTTTACGACTAAAAATAGAGTACAATGCCACTGACCACATCTTTCCAGCTCCATGTGATTTGAAAAATCCATCCGTCCGCGGTTCTCTGAAACTACTGAACGAGTTAATGAAGAAAGAAACTTAATAAACCTGGGATGAAACATCGCATTTGGGGTGTAGTTTCGACTGAATTGAATCATCGCCCATTGATCTCAGTCAATCCTATAGGGTGAAATCGACGGGATGAAACTTGAACAATCTGAATATCGAAAACTTTCGAAATAATAGTGGCGTGTATAGGTAAAATTATTAATACAATTTAGTCTTCCATAAAATCAGCAAAACTAAAAGGAAAGTGGTTGTAAATAAAGTGGTAGAAATAAAACAAGTTATAAATAAATAAAGGAGAAAATTTGGTTTTAATGGCGAAAACACTTGGTTTTTAATTGGATTTTTTTTAAAATCATATCTTTGGGTTGAATTGTAATAGAAAGGTGTGGTTGGTTGGCTGCGTTGAATTCTACTCTGGTTTCCACACTCGTTTTGGTTTATTATTCAATAATAAACCATTGTAATCGCTCTTGAAAAAAAAATTCTAACCCCCTCTGAAAAATTTCATGGTTTACGTTTCAAACGTAAGAAGGGTGTAGAATCCGAATCTGCAATAAAAACGCTGCAAATTCTTTCACTGGGGTTACCTGTGAAACACGCACACCAAATCATGAACGCAAGCCAATTGAATAATAAACCCCAGCGAAAGAATTTGCAGAGTTTTGTTAAATAGTTTTATAGCATTTATCTAGAAACTAAGTCGAAGTGCCCATCCGATGGTCAATAAAAGTTAAACTACAATTACAAAATGGTAATGGACATAGACACTTCTATAGTTGAGGCGTTTGCTATTGAAGACAGCTTATTCCATATTTTTCTGAAATTCTGAAGTTTTTAGTTGTATTGTTTGGCTCTACCATGACTATCTTATTAGGTTACTGTGACATCTTGGAGGAACCCGAGTATATCTAAATACCTATTCAAGAATGTCACGTGAGATTGCAGTTTTTGGGGTTTTACGTGAACGCTTGGGATAGGAATCAACTTTTGCGTGCTGAATCTTGAGGAGTAGGGGGGTGCGGAATTTCTGTATCTGTGTAACTTTTTTCGCTTCTGATAGCGAGTTAGATGTTTCTAGTCGGAAAGTAGTTCAGAGAGAAATAACAACAATCTAGGTCGAACATTTGTTATAATTTTCAGATTTGGTTGTTTAATAATTTAATACCAAAACTGCAAAATACAACAATTATTACCTAATAGGCTCGAAATGGAATTATACATAATTATACACCAGAGGCTTATAAGATAGATGGAGTACTGGTTTCACTTTCGCGATTTTTCCGCTAAAATCAAAATTTCTTTTCGATATTTACGTTATAAGCCACTACCTTGTTTGGAAACGACTATCTGTAAACCGCATACGAGTCTCACATCTAATCTTGTCTTTAGTAACTGATGCTGTTCCTCTCAAATTTTTGTTACAAACTCCACTTTCACAGTAATAATCTAATGTCGATGAAATTTTCATGGATTGAACGGTTATGCCGCAGATTTTGCAAGCTTCAATGAATTCGTTCGCTACCGCTTCAATGGTACTTTTGCACATGTGAGTTTTGCATTCTCAATGTTCGTCAATTGAATCATGTTCTCAATTGAACGATTCGGCTCAAAGTCAGCAGTGAAATAATACTCTTTTTCTTCCTACCTAACCTTACCTGAAAAGGTTATTCATTATTTTAATGATCTGCTCATCCTTGTTACAGATACGGGCAAACTAGGTTCTCCAGCCAACTTGGCAGACGGTTTCGGTAAAAGACCCGGGCTGTCTTCAATCTTTTTAGAAACAAAATTTATTTTATTTTCAATTAATCAAACCAATAATTTGATGCTAACCAAGTTGATTTCTAAATTAATGGTCTCATCCTCCTATATGAAAGACAGAAGTCTATCTGTCTGTCTGTGTGACGTCGATTCACGCCCAAACGGCTTGACGGATTTTGATGCGGGTTTTTCAAGATGATCCTAAAGTTCCAGATCAAAATTTTGGCTATAGTAAACTCCTAATAACCTCCTCCTTCGTTATCAGCTCGGAATTCATTAACAACGTTACCCGGTAAACTAATCAAGGGAAACTTTAATGTTTAACTAAAGAAAGAGGAATTTGTTGACAGTCTCATGCTTTCGATAACTGTTATACAAAACGAGATGAAAAAAAAAAAATTATTAGTGGATATTTTATTAAACTCACTTAATTACTATAGAGAGCGAAGTGAGTAAAATATAATGGCGAGAGAAAGGAAGTCCAACTTATCATAGGATTCCCCAAAAGCAAGAAACTCTTTCAAATAGCAAGTAAGTTAATTAAATTTGAACAGGTTGGTCTGTTGATTAGGCCTCTGAGCATAACTTCTTCCTTCTTGTTTCTACGATGATGGAAATTAATTGGGCATTTTCTCTTGTGGTGCCCACATCCTATGGCCCGTGGTATAAAAAAATAAAAACTGAGTAAAATATAACGTTGTTTATATTCCCACGAAAATAATGAATTAACTATTAAGAATTAAATGTTAAGTTATTAGTTAACTAATATATAGTTATCAAGCATTACTAAACTGGTATGTTATTAAGTTATTGGTTAACTGGGTAATTCATTCTTTTCGTGGAAATATAGACACCGTTCTATTGTACTCCGTTTTTATTGAAATTGGTTTCCACAACTTCGTCGCGAGTGGCTTAGTCCGTGCCCGTGGTATTGTAAAATCGGGCTTCCTTGCAAATTTATAAAATTATAAACTGTATTTTCGTTTAACGCTACCCACATTGTGACTATTACAAGTAGGGAATCCCACACGAGTAGTAAACAGGAGCCTCTGTTGTATAATTATAATCAATTCCTTTTTTCGTAGGTAAAATTGTGAATAACTAATGCGATACGTCTCACAAGATTTACAGATTGTGTATTTTACCGTGTTTTCGGGGAAGATAAAAAGAGAAAAAAAAAACTTGTTTGCGGATCCCTCCTGCCGTTGATAATATTCACCGCGATCCCCCATCCGTATAATTAGACGACCTTGTGACGACGTAATAGTTGAAGGAGACGGTTTTAGTTGCACAACGTCGACGTCGGTTTCAGAAATGCGCAGGCGGGAGATGAGATCGCATTACCGGTGGATATCGGGGGGACTTGAGTGGCGGCCAACGCGTCTTTCATTAGTTCTCACTCGGCCGCAAGACAAGATCGGCCTCGGGTCAATGGGCCGCTTTGTGGACAAGTAATTTGACGGGATCTGGTGATCATGTCATGAAGATTAGATCGGCAACTCGAAACAGATCATCGTTCTAATATGGGGCGCAGAGGTGGACTTTAAATTAACAGCTCGGAGCTTGGAGGATCTAACACGCGGATTTTCTGGGAGTAGGGTCGGGATTGGACAAATTACCCGCTTTTACGTTCAAGACTGTCTTGAAAAACTCTTGTTTCCTGACCGTCTTTGTTGTGTCCTTGCATATTTCCATTTTCATGAATATTTACCTGAGCACTAGATAATAAAAATGTGGTGGTCAGTGACCTACTTCATGAACTATTAATTTGAAAACATCTGGTGATCATATCAGGAAGATAAGATCGGCAACTCGAACCAGATTATCGTTCCAATGAGCCGAGGTGGACTATAAATGAACAGCTTGCAGCTCGGGGAACGCTTAGAGACGAATTTGGACAAATTACCAGCTTTTAAGTCCAAGACTGTCCTAGAAAACTTTTGTTTAGTGTTTGTCTGTCAAAGTCTTCATGGATATTTTCGTATTGATGAATTCTTACCTGAGCACTGGATAATAGCCACTGTGTTGGCAACTAATTTGAAGGGATCAGGGATAATATCACCAAGATTAGACCGGCAACTTGAACCAGACCATCATTCTATTACAGCGTGTAGAGTGGACTCGAATTCAGCAGCTCGGAGCTTAGTTCTCCAAATATGTTGATTTTGAAAGTAGGAACCCATTAGGACAATTTCGCAGCTTGTTTTCCTGGAAAACTTCTGTTTCATGACCATTTGTCTGTGAGTTCATGTAGGTAAATTGCATCTTTACCAGGAAGCTCAGTCAATGCATATTTCCAATCCAAAACCAGTCTAGTGAAGGATAAAAATGAAAGAGTATAACGAGGTGTATGTTCAGCATAACATCTCCAAGTCAGGATAACACAATAAAGCAGGACATTTTGGAGTATATTACACCAAAACCATGTTGTGAATTCTAAATTCTTTCAGAAACTCGGAGAAATCTTCTTGGGAGACGCGTTGTCCACAATATTGCAGCGCAGTTTGGAGCAATCCTAATATCTTCCAGCAATTCAAATCTGTGTGCGCGGAAGATTAGTGATTAAGTCCTTATAGAGCTTGAGTCTTCAACGTGACCTAGGGAAATAAAATTGCTCAAACTATCAGAATATTGTTGAGTCCCTACTAGTAAACTTTCCTTGGTAAATTCTATTTGCAGAGAAGAAAACAATATGAACGAAAACGTTGAAAATTAATATTGCTGAAAACATAATGTACTCTAATTACTCCTGCATTTTGTTTTGGATTATTGTTATTGTTCTAATGCAGGAAACAGACAAACATCTATTAAGGTATAAACATTGCATAATGATTCGAAGGTAATATGTTTGTATAAAAATATTGTTTCGTGTTGTTTTCTTAAAATTCATAATCATCACAAAGGATCGCAACGATCTTAGCTTGGGAAAGAGGGAAACTGACAAATTCTGCTGTATTTACGATTTAGTCCAGACGCAATTGAGATATCTGGACTGGGGGAGTTTTTGAAAAATTATATTAAGCTACGTTTAACCTTTGTGGTCTTTGGAAAAGTACCTAATATCGCATTCAAAAAGGTCTCTGATTCGTTTGAAGGAAGGAAACTAGAATCAGAATTGACTGAGGTCAGCAAGACAACAGAAATCCCGATTGTAACACGGAATTATTCCGCTGTGAAACACGCAAGGCGAACACGAATTGAGAAAGGGTCGAGTTCCGGGCGAGTTGTTCTTTAAAGGCAAACAATGTTACGAAACTGGAAATGAGATAACGAAAACAGTAGATGGAAAGATTGAGAAATCTCAGTCATGATCAGAAGAGAGCTAATCAGTCGTGATGAACGATCACCTCCGATGACAACACGGTGAACTCCACTGACGCCGGTGACACGGTACGAACAGCGTAGTTTCTTTCACGGAATGAATTTTGACACCCAACTGAGGAACTCACTATGAACCTAGGATTTTCTAGACAAGAAACTCGTACCCTATATATCCTACCCACTTGATCTGTTGATTAGAAGTTCATGATTCTCATGTCAGTTCTTGTATTTGTACAGTACTATGTGTGTATACACGACGTACATATTCTAAGCAGACCAACACCAAACTCAAAATTATGATCTAAGAGATTATCTACAATTATGCAAAATTGATATTTAAACCAATCCTGCTGGCGTAATCTACTCCATCTAGAGCAAAGGGAGAATTAAATTCTTATCACAACTTGTCTTGTGGCCTTCAACACTGCCTTAACTGATGATACTTGTAAACAAAACAACAACTTGCTCTTCGTTTTGGGTTTTCCTTACACGAAGGTTATCTGCAGTGTTATAGAAGGTAGGCTTTGAACATCCACTTCAACAGATCAATTAGATTCAACTAGATCAACTAATTAAATATATAATTAAACATAACAGGGCTGGACTGAACAATGTAGGTATTTGATGGGCGTTTGACCACTAAATTCAGTAAGTCAGCAGATATCCCTAAAGACAGAAGATTTAAGATGCAAAAACAAATAAAAATAATAATTTATGTGTTCAGTTAAGAAATAGGAAGGAAAAAGTTTGGAGGGAGGGAAGAAAAAACGAAAATGGAGAAAAAACGATTTTTTACCATAGCCCCTTTTTTATAATGAAAATTGAAAGCGTTGAAATAAGTTCAAGTAATAAATCAAAATTTTGACACAAAACAAAACAATGACATAAATGGATCGAGGATTCTCGCTTTTGCAGCGGTTGAATGGATTGGCTATAACTTCTCCACCTTCGTTTAGCAGAAGCCAAATTTCCGAGTTTCGTTACACAATTAGACTGAAATTAATATCGAACGAAATAAGAATAACGTAAATTGGTTAAGAATTATGCCTTTAGTAGTGTCGACAACATTTTTAGAAAAAGAAAACGTCAGCTTTAATCCCTTGAATTCCTCTCTTCCGTAACGAAATTCAAAATTTCAACGATTTGTAGCATAACTAGAGTAAAATTAGGATCGCTGAACATACAACTATCGTATGTGTATGTTTGTAAATGTGTATGTTTGTTCGCAGTGTATGTACATTCATACAAACATACACCTATCGTTTTTCCACGGATTTGGTCGGAGAATAGTCTAAAATGGATTTGCATTCAGTTATCCATTTAATATTCAGTTCATTTTCGACTCCCCTCAAAGGCGGCGGCACCATTAAACAACAGCTAAATGAAATAAGGTTAAGGGAGATGAAGGAAGGAGGGACGGATGAAAGGAGGTGCCCCTGTAAGATGACCAACAGTTGAGGTAAGAGCCTGGGAAGACGCGGGCGGGGATACCACGAAGTACTCCTGCCGAGATACCCAACTTCAGAAACTCCATGGCACTTTTCCCGCACCACACTATTGTCTAATGTTTCGGCTTGTCCGAATTGGGACAGGTAGTTGTCAGAACCGCTGTAATTTTACCTCAGTCTGTTCATAACTTTACCAGAATCTTGTTATGCCAACCATTGTAGTTGTGTTATATCACGTTTTTTGAAATTTAAAGGCCAACTCCGCTTTGCTCATCCAAATAGATTCAATGTTTTCGAAAATCTTATGTAAAAATTCATAGAGTCATTGATGAAGGGAAACGCTATAGATGAACAGTTACATATCACAAAAACAAGTGAAACATCACTTTGAATCCAGAAGTTGAAGGCCTTTATTACAAATGTCAAGGTACACTAAACCGGATAACATTAGACCTGACTTTATAGCGCCTAAGATCCTGTGTATTTCGTATTCCACTGTTCTATACGAGCAATTTCGATCGTAATAAGCTGGTAACATTATCCCTAATCACGTGAAAAGGACCAGTGTACAACAAAAATATCCTCCCGAGAGATTACAAAGAGAGCTATCACCGACGTTGCGAAGTCCGAGCACGTAGGGATTGCGCTGAAGATTACACAGCGATTCAGCGGCTAAGAAACAAATCGAGAAAGTAGAACTAAATCAGGTTCTCGCTCGACGGTCGTCAATTGCCCGGGAAAGGGGTCCGATGAACCGCTCACGGGGTGAAGGACAGCTGTTCACTTTCCATCTGGCCGTTTGTCTTTATTGCGGACGTCAGAGAAATGAGAAATACCTAACAGGGAAAATGAACGGCTCATTAGGTGACAAACGGGGTTCTGTAAGATGACGACTCATTTTGTGACGAGGTGAATTTAATGATTAGATATTTATGATCGTTGTTTCATGATAAGACAATAAAAATCGTCACTACAGTTCATGAAGAGAGTTATCGAGGAAAGTCCAACGCAGAATATAAATTCAGTTTAAACATTTCAACTGTCTGGATGCTCGAATGTTAAAGCACCGCAACTATTCATATTAGGATGTGAATAATATAATCTTCAAGGTTTCAGAGAAAACGTGAAAACACGAGTTCATCACGCTTTCCCTGGAGAGAAGTTCCCAAAATCAGAACTGGAAAACGTTTTCCTAATCACGTAGCACTTGGATTACTCAGGCGGTTAATGAAATTGTATTGGTTTTTTAAATATGATATTCAATAATAAACCATTGTAATCGCTCTGGAAAAAAAAAAATTCAAACTTAGCAATGGTTTACGTTTCAAAAAAAAATCCGAATCTGGTTTAAAAATTTTCCGTCCGTCCGCCGTATACGCCTTATATCTCCGAAACGGCTGAGCAAAAAATCTGAAATTTTCAGGCCATAAATCCATCTTTTTCCGACGACGAGCCCCAAAAAAACTATTTTGAGCCAAACAATTTAAAGTGCCCTTTAAGGGCTGTAAAAGTTTTGTAAAATTTTAAAACCTTAGAAAATCGGTTCTCATCCAAAACAAATTTTTTGGGGGTGTTTATTTGGATTGTAATCAGTTGATGATATTTGTGTGATTCCTTTACATCTGTCTACCTTTGGCTGCATCGTTTAAATTTGGATTTTGGGAAGTGGCATTTGCACGAGTCAAAGGACTTGATAACATTGATAAATTTTTCTTAATACTTAATTTCTCTATGTTATCATGAAAAAACGGGTGAGAAATTTTAATCATCCCCCCACCAAATGAATGTAATTAGCATCAAATGTTAATTATTCAACTTAAGCTTTGTGAGTTATGTTTCACAGGATCAACGATTGTTGAATTTCAGGAGATATACAAGTCACTTTTTAACTGTACTACTCGACCAAAATAATATTTGGACTTGATTTTGATCATGGAGTGTGCCTCACCTGCAACAATAGGTCGATTTGAAACACGTGGAATGACCCATAGATGATTCAATCAATCAATGATTCATGTGGCAATATCAAGTTCAATATGGTTGTGATCAAATATAGAGACAACTCTTAATACGTCTAAATCGTGCTTTCGCTACGATTTCAGACAAGAGAGAACAGAATTTCACGAAAATACAGATCCTTTATCAAACTTGTTACGAGTTCTACGTTCGCCAAGGTGAAGAGGGTAATTTTTAATCCGGAAAAACCTCATGGAAGGGCTCCATCATTGAACATTTAATCGAAATCGACCAAAAACTGTACGTGAACAGGCAACCGCAATTTTACGTTTGTGCATGCGCTCCACCACCAAAAATTGATGGTAGGATGAATGATACATATACGAAACCTACAAGATACGTATGACTCTGACAGCTCTCTGGCACTATCCACGGACATTTCAAAACAAAATGTCTGTAAAACTTGTACGGGGCATTACTGCAAAGAGGGCAGACCGACAGAAAGTTTGAAAGACGTGGAACTAACTCATTCAAAAATTAGTTGAAGAACTTCTAAATTTTCAAATATCTGCATGAACACAAGTTAATCATCTTGGTTGAAGAAGAGCTTTTATTCAGAAAAACTTGCCACCAAAGTTCAAAATGCTCAAAAAAGCAACAATCACCAACAAGAATCCAAGGTTTCTATGTTGATATAATGGACAACTTGAAATGGACAACACTAACTTTAAACCTAAGTCCGGAGTGTTTTCTATAGGATTCTGATGGTTTTATCTATTTTGGATTTAGTTGAGAGAAATCGTAGCTTTATGATGAAGAACGAAGGACACAGCTACCCAGTCATTCAGCTGACTCGTACTTGGATGCTGGGGCCTCTCCTCGGACCTCTACAGTTTGTGAGTGCAGCCCACTTCTTAGCAACATCATTTCCTCAAATGTTGTGCAGTCACTACATTTCTCACCTTAAGTAGCTTTCTAGTCTTCAACAGCCACCAATCATGGGATTCCTCAAAGTTAAAAAGCCGTAGTCTCTCCATTCTTCCCAGGATGAAAGGAGCGTTTTCCAAGTCCCTGTGTCGTTGACAGCTCTTTATCACGTGGAGCCGACATCAGCGTATCGCATAACTATAGATCCAATAGGGCGGGTTCACCGTTCTCAGTGCCTTCCTCGCTATGGAGCTCTATTGAAAGAAGGTCCACTCCCACGGTCCTATGACAAAAGCACCTGTTCCACTCGGTTTAGCCCGGCCTCAGCGGCTAATGCGTGGGCTCTTCTCCAACTATTTCGATGAATTGAGCGCATTTATCACGGAGAGAGCCTTTTGAATGATTCTAAACATTATTGGAGGGAAATATCGGTAAATATGTACCTACACATGAATCGCTGACAGTTTATGCAAAACCAAATGGTTCTACCGGGTAGAACTAGGAAAACAGTCAACCTTATACGGAAAATCGCAACAGAACTCGTATCAAACCTGCTTTACGTTACAATTCCAATTAGACCCAAACGATATTCTTCGTCCAATCAGGTTTAGTGAAACGTAACGGGTAATTAAGAATCCGCTTCAGAAATTCGTCTGTGGAGACCCCCATAATTATAGTTGGGGTGCTAAATCATGGAGAACACCCGTCTTGTGGGTACAGCGAATCATTTTCGTAAAAGAACTAAAATTGTGCTCTACCGAGTTGAACCGTTCTGATGGTTTTCTAACCAACGGTGGTCATCATATGACAAAGTACTATTCGAATTTCATTCATCCTATAACTTAGCTTGTCAGTATGATTTCAGGTTTCAAATAAATTCTGAATGGTCTATCGATATTTTAACAAATTTTCATCGTCCTACCTGTCGGTCGAGAATCATCGCCTTCCATGATAACTCCATTTGATCTCATTTTGTACGACGCATCACCTGAAAATAGAAGAAATTTATTATAAAAAGACTAGATATAATCAGAATATTGCTACCAAGAAAAGGTTGAATTTAACTTGGAAATGCTATCAATTAAATTTTTTGTTGATATCTTTTCAACAAAACATGATTTTGTGATTCAATAAAACTATCAGAAACTAATATAATTTCCATGTTTTTTAGGGTTGAGGAATCCTGATTTGTCATTTTCATGATCTGCAACTGTACCGAAGTTCCCAATTTCGAGTTGGTTTTTCGAATATTCTACCTGAAATTTAGAAAATTATATGAAAATCTCCCGTTTTTAGTTACATTTGAAGAGCAGCTGTCAATGGTTTCTCAACCCCTGCTTCTAGTTTTTAATGCCCTAACGCTGCACTTTATTCAGGTCACTTTAGTCTAGGGTCATTGTCATGGCCCGAAAAGAATGTGTTCCTCAGGGAACAAACAGGGGTTTTTCTAGGAAGTTCTTGTTTTGGTGGTAGCAGGGACTCACAAGCAAGCGGGCCTACCTTAGCGTCGCCCTAAACGGTAGGTGGTGTGTTTTCTGATCGAGCGAGAACATCTGAAAACAGGTTAGTATGTTTATTCAATGTCATTTTAATGGCCCTAGTTGCTCACCTATTATGTTTGATCCCAAAATTTTCTTTCTACCCACTTATTCTCTTGGAAGGCCGTATCACGTTGCATTTTTAAAACCCACAAAAAGTCCAGTATTATTGGATGAATCTCTGTTGAAAGTTGAAAATCATTGTCATGAAGGTGAAAGTAGACCAAAATTGTCATTGTCGTGACCAAAACCGCCTCGCCATTCTTCTGACTTCTATAAAATTTGAATTTCGCGGAGAATAATGGGATGTCTCGAATGACTGGGCATTAGAAAGACATCCAGGGATTCCAATTAATTGATAAACATCCAAAAACCTAGCAAAAGAAACACTTAAATTTTTAAAATGTCAGGACCTGAAAATTGCGCGTAGTTCGAGAATCGCCCAATTACCTACTGCGTTTCTCCAGCCCAGTCCCCAATCTCACCCAAGCATTTGTTACTAGATTTAGGCTTGTGCCTATTTTTCGTCATTCCCCTAGTAATGATGAAAAGATTGACTTGAGAGAGGTTGAATTTGATTTGGAAATGCTATACATGGTGTTAGATTTCTTGACGGCCACAGGGCCAGGATAAGATTCTACGGAAAATTTCTGATCGAAAATGCCTCGTAGCAAATTTTGTTTACACCCTTGAAAATGCGGTTTTTTTTCAATTTTAAGATTTTTCTCGATTTTTCTACCTTACCACATCAAAACGGCCATATCTCCCACATTTTGCGTGCGATTTCAAATCTGATTCCACTATTGGAAAGAGCGTTAAATTTCCTATCGCCCTAATAGGGAACCAACTTTTTTGAGCCGGCGAAACGGGTGAAAAATCAGCTTGAAAAGGACACATTTTTAAGTCGTCGAGATCTCGACTTTCTTCAAACGCTTATGAGTCCCTGCAATAAGGCATGCAAATTTTAGCCTGTAGTGCTAAAAGATGCGCCAAAATCTAGGCTTTCCAGCCATATAACCATATAGATTTGAAATTCCGTGTAGTTTCCTGGGAGAAACTTGCTTTTCAAGTAAGAAAAACGTGGTTTTTCACTGGATGCTCCGGTTTTTCATCATGCGTATATTCGTCTGGTAAAAAAAAAAAAAAAAAAAAAAAAAAAAAAATCGAACTCGGATTTTTTTTAAATTATTAATGAAGCATTGTAATAAATTGTACATTTTTACTGTAGATACTGTTCAAAATGTCCACCATTCTGCTGAATGCTGAGACGGCACCTCCGCCGAATGATGTCGACTGCTCGCTCCAGCTCCCTGGTGTTTTGTCTCGTGTCGTGAGCACATTGGCCGACATTTTGAACAGTATCTACAGTAAAAATGTACAATTTATTACAATGCTTCATTAATTTTTTTTTAATCCGAGTTCGAATGAGAAAGGCATTTTCATCAATATTGGGCGAACATCCAACTTTCATTGGATGTCCTGGCAAAGAAAGGTTTTCGAAATATGTGCAGAACGAATTCAACAACACCTGAAGAGAAACGGACGAAAGATAACAAAACGCATCCAGTAGCCTCAGGAACTTACCAAAGAAGGGTTTAACTAGCAATTTTTCACTGTGTTGAAAGAATTCTGAGTGGTCTCAATTATCTTAACTACCACTTCCTTTGCGCGCATCACTTGAAGAGATAAACCTTGTTAAGAGAATCCGCTGCTTAAGAACGTAAAAGAGCCATCGATCCGCCTCGTGATGACTACATCGCTACGTCCAACAAAGGATGTAACACACCTCAAAAGGCACAGGAAGGGATGCTGACGTCAATTGGAGGCGCGCAACTTACCAATCTCAAAAGACAAACGATATGGACGCCGTTCCGCATAATTAAGAGGTAAAAGTTGCAGCGCTAGAGACTACAGAGCGCTTCGACATGCTAAGAATCGGCTTCTTTGAAAAAGAAACAAAACTGGGTTCCGATTAGACGTTTGTTGACAGTTGTGGATTGAGTCCACACACATTAATATGTAGGCTGAATAATTCTTTAATTTTTATCTAGGGCCTCTACTAACTGCTTGAAGTATCATTGGAAAATCAACTATTCAATAAATAGCTATAATATGATCATGTTATTACTAATATACTGTTCAAATGACATGAAAAAATCGACTTTTACTATTCTGAAGATTGCCAATATCGCTGTCAAAAACAAACATAGTGGCGCAAAACAACCGAAGAACGGAAAAACCTTCCAAATAAGTGAACTTTATAGTGGAACCAGCTGAACGAATAAGAAGTTCCTTGGAGGTGAGCAGAGCTAGTAACCAAAACTCAATGCAAAAATACATTGTAGAAGTAAGTATTCGATTTTTTTTTCTTCAAATGAGTTCCGTTAGAAACAACATTCAAGCTTCTTTGCATCCTCACTTTCACTCACTACACTTTTAATCAGTAACTCGAAGGTAAGAACGAATTTGAAACATTTTGAGATTTTTCTATTTAACAAACATGTACATGTACAAAAAAGTGTGTGAAACGGTATTGCTAGTTTTCCCTCCTTTTCAATCAGTTTTCATTCATGGGTGTACATTATTTGAAAAAATCTTGTTGGTACATACTTTGGGATGTGGAGTACGTATTCACACCAGCGCTTTGAACCCAGTTAAAGCTCCTTATATTTCTTTATTTCATATTTGAACTGTATTTAAACTTTCAGTATTACATACTATACGATGGCCTTATACAAAGATATTGTATTGTGTATGGGATGTACTATGGCACATGTATTGGGGTTTATGTCCAGCGATAGTACCGCTTGATTATTAATATTTGTGTTCATATAATTAATAATGATTAAAGAGTAATAAATTATGTACGAAAACAGATGATAATTTAAGTTTGATAATTGCATAACGAATTTTCATAGTTATGTGATTGTTGGACTAGTTTAGTTATTGCACTTTAGTTTAGTACAGGGGTCTCCAAACTATGGCCCGCGGAAGGATTTGGTCCAGCCCGCCGCCCGGGGAAAAAAATGTATGGATGGAAAAAAAATTAGGCTACTGCCAGAACGTGATGACTTCAAGGGAATCAAGAGTTTTCCCAGACAAATGATAACAATTCACAAATGATAACAATGGTTCACTTAAAAAATTTGCTTATGATTGGAACAAACTTTGATCCTACGTGGAAAGATATTGTAAGCAAAAAACAATTGCACACATACTTTTTGGAATATAATAATTTTAAATAAATACAACGAAAAAGTAATTATGGAATTTTTAAAAATACCATCACCAAAAACTAATGTTTTGTACCTATTCGAGGCCTAATTTTTAATTTGTCAAACTCGTCTAGGAGTACTTAAAACACTGTTTTCAATTGTCTAATTTTCAAAATTTTCCAGGCAGGGGGGGGGGGGGGGGGCACAGTTGGCCCGCACCACCGCCTCAACATTACGATACGGCCCTTCTGGCAAATAGTTTGGAGACCCCTGGTTTAGTAGGTCAGCTGCTCGTTTTCGTTTCAAGCGTCTTTGTTGGTTTCCATTCCATGGTGACAAAAAGTTTCCGAGTATGGTAGTCGGATGGTTTGTGATTTGTGGAGGCGGCTGATGGTCGTTTGGATCACCTCCTCCACCTCAGGGATGTTGAGGTACGGAATTTCTACCAGGGTGCATCCGTTATAAGGCGAAGCGGCTGAGTCTGGACCTTCTTTATTTGGGTTCTACTTGCCAAGCCTTATATTTCTCTCATTTCTAGGTTTCCAATACTAAGAAGCATGAGAACTCTCACCGGTCATCCCTCATTCTCTCCTTGACTACCGGCTCTACTTTTTATTAATCCTTTCACTACTTATACCAACTCCTTATCCTATACTCGCATTACATTACAACTTGGAAATTCCTTACATTCACTCAAAGCCACTCCTTTCTCCTTCTATCCTCGGGAAACCAAAAATCCAATGAACTCCGGGTTTCCCCCTCTGAAAACTAACTAGATCATGGGACTTACTTCCTTGCTCTCATCGTAAACTGATCTTCCTAAATCAAACCTTTTTAAATCCCTAGTTTAAATTTGTTCAGTTGAGTTAATCTGTGGTGCTTGTAAATATAGTATAATATGTGATAATTCAAATAAAGCACGGAACAAGTTAGTGAAAACTGGATTTGAAATCGGTTTGAAATTTTAGGTATCATTTTTCGCTTTCACCAAGCTATAATAGAATATCAGTTGATTCTGTATCATTCCTCGATATCGTTCGATTAACATCATTTTTCCTGTAAACTGTGGCTCTGTTTGGACTGTTCGCGTTGATTAAAATTTGTGAATCCGAAGAGTAAGAAGAGACAAGTTTTGAATTGGTACAGTATGATTTTGATGTTATTATCACCGAAACAGTTGTTGTTCATGCCGATTCGGGACTTCATTGTGCCGTGAATCTAAAAGGTGATCCAATCCAAAAAAGTCACGCCGTGCTGTTGAATAAAGCCGTCTATCGAATGAAAATCATCGCTTCATTTGTTAAACCTATTGTTTTGAAACGTGGCTCGCGAAGGTGAACAAAAAATCGTCAAGGCTCTAGAAGGATGTCATAAGATTTTGACGTCAGCCTTTCAAACGTCGATCGGAATAGCCGGACCTAAACTGGTCGGTTTTATACCCGAAAAGGTTACCGGTTTTTTCCTGCCGAGCTACTTCTTTTACTCTTTGTTGCAATATTTTGCCCGCCCTCAACCTACCCCCCCCCCCCCCCCCCCCCCCCCCCCCCCCCCCCCCCCCCCACCCCCTTATTCGTTCAAGGTCTTCTACGGTTTGTTTTTCCGTGAAGGGCACCGACCCCGAAAATTGTTTGAAATACCGGGAAACAATGGGGACGCCCGGTCGAGTGCCCGATAAAAATGTAATGAATTGCGAGATACTTCGGGGAAACCGGAACCAATCTCGGAGGCCGAGCGAGGTTGTCCCCATCCTAACAGCAAGGACGGGAGTTGACGTAGCATATCACAGCTGATCGCTGTTCAACACTTTCACAGGTCATTTTGATATTCAGTATTTCTACAACCTGCTTTGGCCCTTTGGGAACTCAAATTAACATAAATATAAACATTTATTGAATTAAAATACAGATGCAAGCAATCCTTGGTACCAACTAGTTTAGAACTTGAACGGTCTGCCTGCATCCATTTATGACGGCATGCTGGCCACAGGGACGTAACCAATTTAACCCGGGGCAGGAAATTAATTTGGCGCCCCCCCCCCCCCCCACCGTAGGCCCGATATCTCATGACTCATACCATCTTAATATATCAATGAACCAAAATATAAATATGATTAACTTGATTTATTCACAATGTATGAACACTTTGACTAAAAGAACTTGGTAAACTATGACTTTTTTGCCTATTTGGCGCCCTTCTAACTTTGGCGCCCAGGGCTGCCCCCCCCCCCCCCCCTGGTTACGTCCCTGTATGTCCGTGTAGTCTAATAGATTGATATGTATTCATTTGCATATTGAATGCATACTATAATGTATGTTGTGCACAATGCAAAATCTATCCATCTGTCATGTAAAAAGGCAACTTTTTTTAAAGTCAAGGAATCTCTACCGGAAAAAACTCAGTTTGTTGAAAGCAGACTCTTTCTATTAACCATCTTACATAGGTGCAAAAGGAGTCAACACATCTCTACCAGCAATTTGGGGTACCAGGATTTGGTTAATCTACAATTTTCTGAAACTGCATTACCTGTAAACACATTATTTGCGTTGCATAACACTATAAAACTAATTTCTTTCATATTTATGGAAATGCAATTTATGGAAATGCATAAAGTGCCATGTGGCAAATAGCTCTGCAAAGTCAAATTGATTTGAAAATTTGTTTCTCCCCTAATTCGATTTTTGGAATCTATGGTGAAGCATCCGCGTGTAAAGAAAGCTAACTAACATCTTGTTATTGAAAACTGTTGGAAATGATAAAATGAAATGCAAATGTTGATTTTGTGGTGTAGGGAGATTGGAAGATGGGACATTTCCTTGCGAAGATGATGTAATATCCGCACCCCACAGGGGATCGACGTTCGCTACCTTCTCTTTAGCCACTTTCTCACTCTTCACATCTGCTTTTAGCCCACTTAGCTGTTTAGACTGGAACCAGTCATTTCATTCGTCTCCTGTGGTTTGTTTGAACAGTGAGTTCTGGACAATGAGGTAAAACAACGAAATTTTGGAGAAGCGGTTGACACCCCCAGTTTATCATTTTCATTAATGAACCCTTGTAATCGACGAAGAAAAAAAAGGGTAACCATAATCGAATTTTGTTCTTTTACGTGTCAAGATGCGTAGAACCCAAAAATCAGATTAAAAGAAAATCTATCTTCGCCGTCCAAAAAATACTGGTCCAAACTTAACGAAACGTGAGTCAAAAATTAAATTCGGGGTCCAGCTGGGACTGAGTTTAAGTCATCACTTTCTGTTAATTCTATAGACTGAAGTCAAACGGCTGATATATCAAAAAATCAGAATATCTAAAACTATCGGAATAACACTAGGTCATGGTTTTATGTATGCTGTGGATATATATCCTCCCTTCGTTGATTCGAAATTATACAGTTCTAGTAGTCCGGTGATGCGCGTTAAAGGGCTATCGAACGCAGAAATAATACAATTTCTTGTAATAATTTCCAGCATTTTTGATAGGTAGTGTTAGGCAGACACTTCGGAAAATGAGAAAACCATTTCCATTAATAGATGTAATCCATGTTAATTGCCGGGTAATAGCAGCTAAGTCAATTCAAACAGGATCTAAAATTCCTAACTGCGTTCCAGTAAAATTCTGAAGTTTCACATAATCACTTTTACCATCGAGCCGACGATTTATCATATTGAAGTTGGTAAAATTATGATCGAATACTTCTGGAAATAACGTAAAACTCGGCCTACAACCGTTCCAGACTCACTGTACTTACAAACCATTACTAACGTTGTTAAAATTGATAGTCCCAATATTTTCTACTACTCGCATTAACAACGCGGGTCTACAACTAGCGGGTATCGTAATAAAATATTGAAGCACTAACATTGAAAAGCTTTTATTGTTAAAAGAAAATACTTGGAAAATTATAAAAACCGCTTATTCTTATCGTCTGAATCCTTAAAAATCCGCTTTACTTCGATTGAGAAGAGATTGGAATTTTTGAACTTCTAGAAGCTAGACAACGAAAAAGCTTCAGTATCCAGCAGTACTGGGGAAATCATAGGAGGCGAAGCATATTCCGCACGAATGAGACCAGAAGTTCCGAAAAGAATCTCGAACTGCCAAAACTAGTTCTAGACAGTTCCAGACTGGCTCTCTGAACAATGAACTTCCTGTCAAAGCCTGTTACTGAAAGTAAACAGCAAAGAATTTTGAGTAGGAGAGAAATCACCGCTCTTCCGTTACTTTGGCAAAAGAATTTTCGCTCCAATCTCGTTTAATGTTGATGGGCTTCTAGGGTCACGGATTGTGCTTCCGTGCTAAAACGGACAACATTTAACGAATGTAAAAGATGTTCGTTGGAAGGAAATAGAGAAAGTTACATTTCCCTAATAACAGATCGCCTGTAACTGGAAAGCGTTGGTGCTTTACAACTCACTACTGTCTAAAAACGACCTACAAAACAACTGACGGTCAAATCATGTTCCACGTTAAGAGAAAAAACGTAATGGAGCCTCACTTTTCTTTCACGAATGCGTGTTGCAGTGTGTTCGATAAGTGGTCATTCAAGCCAAATCCCCCCACCAATTTTCAAACAATTTGCTAATAATTAATCAATAGGTAGTAACACCACCTTATTAGTGGGTCGTACCACGTTTCCAGTGGGTGTGGAGAGACGTAGAACACGTGCCACTCCATCAGATCCCACCAAAAGCTCTATCACACGTCCTAGAGGCCACTGCGCTACCCTACAATTAGGAGTGCCAGGGGGCGAATAAAGCACTAAATCGCCTACCTTTAGATTGGGAATTGCTGCAGTCCATTTGGGACGTTGTATTTGAGTTTGTAAATATTCCGTGACCCAACGCTTCCAAAAGGCTTGTGTCATTTGGCGCAAAAGTTGCCAACGGGTCAATCGGTTAGAGGGAATATTGAGGAGGTCTTGCTCTGGGCGTGCCAGCAAAGGGGCCTGTATGAGAAAATGGCCGGGTGTAAGCACATCGAAACCATCCTCTGGGCTGGTGGAAATATCGTTAAGGGGACGTGAATTCAAAATGCTCTCGATTTTGGCTAGCACCGTAATAAATTCCTCCATATTTAGAACTTGAGCACCAATGACCCGGTTCAAATGAAATTTGATGGATCGAACTCCGCGCTCCCATAACCCACCGAAGTTTGGGGCATATGCCGGATGGAAGACCCAATCAATTTCCCTTTCACTCAAGTAATGGTGGATACTTGGATCTGCGTTTTTTAGAAATTTAGTGGTATCATTAATTTCTCGTGCTGCCCCACGGAAATTTCTGCCTTGGTCTGAATACACCCGGACTGGAAGACCCCTACGAGCCACAAAGCGGTCGAAGCAGGCGAAAAAGGCCTCTGTTGATAGATCAGTAAGAAATTCTATATGGACAGCTTTCGTGGTCATACAAACAAAAATAGAGAAATACACCTTTTGTGCTCGTGCATTCCGATGCTTACTAAGTTTTACCATGAATGGACCTGCCACATCTACCCCTATTTCCAGAAATGCTCGTCCCGGAGTTAGCGACTGGCAGGTAGAGCCGACATTTCTGGCTGAATTGGCTGGGCTTGAAATTTGTAGCAAGGCAAACAACGAAATATTCGGCTTCTTAACAATGATCGAGGAGATGGGATCCAATAGTCTCGGTGCATTAATGAAAGTACAAGCCGAGGGCCTCCATGGCCTGAGAATATGTGAAAGTAGTCACACAAAAGCGTGGCTAGAGGACTATTACGCGGAATGAGCAGGGGATGCTTCCTACGGTATGAAATTGGGGCATTGGCCAGCCTACCCCCCACCCTCAGGTATCCCAGGGTATCAAGGAAAGGGGAAAGCGATCTCAATGACTTGGGAGGATCTTTTCCTTTCTTTAGCAATGCAATTACATCCGCATAATATTCTGCCTGGGTCACTTCCACCAGGAATAGACGAGCTTCTTGATATTCTGAACTACTCAAAGGTCCTAAAAGCCATGACGATTCAGGTTGTTTGAGGGTCTTCATTTTTAAATTAAACAGAAATCGGAGGACATAAATACAGCTTCTGATTGCTTTAAGAAAGGAGGAGCAATTTTTTATCAAGACAAGAAAAACATTGGGAATGCCACCCGCCACTAAAACTCTATCAGTATTTTTTAATTCTACTTCATAACCCGTAGATGTAGGAGGTACCAGCATCGGCCATTCATCAATGGGCGACGTTAAAAAGGATGGACCATGAAACCACAATGAATCCTCAAGAAACTGTGAAGGAAGCAAACCCCGACTGGCCGAATCAGCGGGATTGTCCACACCAGGGACAAACCGCCAAACTGCCTCCGGGCAGTTTTCCGTAATTTGAACAACCCGGTTGGAACAAAATGTTTTTAATCTATAGGGAGGGGTGGAGATCCATGAGAGTGCACATGATGAATCGGTGAAACAAATCACTTGATTCACCGAACAGGTCGAAGAGAGAGGCAGGGATGATTTTATTACTTGCGTTAATAAGAGTGCTGCACCTAATTCTAAGCGTGGTATTGTCCATGACTTCAAGGGGGCAACACGGGTTTTACTTTTTAACAAATTACAGACAACCCCTTGGTCTGTCTCAACACGAACAAAAATCACAGCCGCCATGGCAACTGAACTGGCATCTGAAAAACCAATTAGTTGCACTCTTAATGAATTCTCGTGCAACACGTAACGGGGGATAGTCAGATGCTCTAGGAGGGGCAGCTCCTCGAGGATCTGCTTCCACGATTCCACTATACTTTCAGGAAGTGGCTCATCCCACCCGACTCGGACAAGCCACAGCTTCTGAAGCAGGGTTTTCATAAGCACTGTAACTGGACCCAGATACCCATTGAAGTCATAGGTTCGAGCAATGCGAGATAACAAACCTCGTTTCGTGAGAGGATCACTAGTGAGTTTTATCCTATACCTAAATACATCACGAGGGGGGTCCCACCATAAACCCAATATTTTTACTTCAGACGAATCCGAACACCTAAATTCTCGGGAGCTACTCTCTTCCTCATTCAAAACTCTTGGATCAGAGCTAGCCCATTTATCCAACTGGAAACAACCCATACCTAATAGGGACTTCAGCTCATCAGCCAGGTTACGAGCTTGTTCCACTGTTGATGCTCCGCACAAAATATCATCAACATACGATCCCTCCATGATGGCTTGGGCAGCATGAGGAAACCGGCTTCCTTCATCTGCAACTAACTGTCGCAATGTGCGAAGGGCTAAATAAGGTGAGCTCGAAACCCCAAACACCACCCTAGACAATTCCCATTCCTTAACTGGCTCATCAGCCGAAAACCGAAAAAATATGTGCTGATATGTACAATCATCTTTATTAACAGCTATCTCACGGTACATTTGACGTACATCGCAAGTGAGTGCCACTCTATTCAGCCTGAATCGAGTGACAACCAATCCTATATCAGTTTGTAATTTTGGACCCGTGAGCAACATATCATTTAAACTACGCCCTTCAGAATCCCGTTCTGCTGGGGAAAATACCACTCGAAGTTTCAACTCCCCTTTTTCAGAAACTTTGACAACCCCATGATGTGTCATTATATAGGGAGAGAGAGACCTTGCTGGTATGAGGTGACCTTGCTTAACATAATCCATTAAATTTTCTTTATATAATTTTCCATAAACATCATCCCGTTTGAATCGCATTTCCAATTTAAGTAATCTGTTCAACGCCAACTGCCGTGTGGATCCTAACATGGGACGAGCCCTATCCCGAAAGGGTAATCGGACTATGTACCTACCCGAAGGAACATGCCGAGAAATTGTCTCCTTGAAGTATTCCTCACATTGTGAATCTTCAGGGGAAAGAGGAACAGGTACCGTAGCCTCCTCTCGCTCCCAGAATGATCGCACTAAATCATCCAGAGCACTATCATCCGCTTTTTCGGCGGCATAAGTCAGTAGGGCCGGAAGTGAATTAACCGAGTCAACACCTGGCATGGAACCCCATACCAACCACCCTAACGATGTCAGCATTGCCGATGGCCTACCTATAATCTGAGCAGGGTTGGCCGGAAGAATATCCAGAAATGCCTGCACTCCGAGTAGGATATCTATAGGAGCAGGTTTATTAAAATCTGGATCCGCCAACTGAACCGAAGAGAACCGTTGCAGAACATCACCTGAGACCCGAGATGTCGGAAGGTCCGAAGTTATCTTGGAAATTACGGCTAAATCGACATTAAATTTTGGTTCTAATGAAAAATGAGGAGCCATTCTCGCCCTAATCATGCCGTTGATAGGGACTGGGGAAGATCCACCGATACCCGATGCGTCGGTGCTGAATCGCTCGCGTATTAAGCCAAGTCGATTGGCCATTGCTGTGGTAACAAAATTCAATGTTGATCCCGAATCACAAACTGCTCGACCTCCATGCCACCGGTTATCTGCACCCAGTATCTGAATGCGGGCAGTACCAAGAAAACATACTTGCGATTCCACAACCCTTTCACAACTAGCAAGGCTAACAGGAGGTGGATCACGACTACTATTACTAGCACTGAACACTGTGGCGGGCAATTCCGACGTGGAAGGGACCCCAACAGTTGGGCGATGCAAATAGGAATAATGTTTAATAGGAATGATGTTTATCGGAAGAGCAAGACTTACATGGATTTCGGGATCGACAATCTACAATGGAATGCGATCTCGCAAGGCACCGCCAACATAGTCGAAATTGGCGAACCATACTCACCCTATCGCCTACAGTCGCTTGTAGAAACTTGGGACAGTTTATAATTTGATAATGATTAGCAGATGGGAAACATTTACATATGGGCGTTTTCTGATTGAACAAGATATCTTTTTTAGTCGGGGTGTCCGTTGCCACAAAAACTTTATTCCTAATAGGGGCAGAAGTACCTATGCCCGATCCGCGAGCTGTGGTTACCCGACCATAAGTACTCAAAGTGTTAGGAACTTCCGCTAATTTAGCTACAACAGATTGAGCCCTCACAAATTGCACCAGCTCTAAGAATGTTGGGAACCCAACTGATGAATGCCCACTTTGGGAATTTAGCTCTGAGGTCACTATCCAAAAGCTTCAAACCGATATTAAGCATCAGGAAGTCACCCAAATCCGGTATATCCAAAGCCTGCAAAGCCTTTACGCAAGTATCCAAAGCATCCACCACCTGAACCGCCGAATCAATAGGGCCCAATTTAGGAGATTTAAAGTTCAAAATTTTATTAATATGATAATGTGCTACCAATCGAGGTTGAGCATAATGGGATTTCATTAAATTATATGCAACAATATAGTTGTCAGGATCAAACTGAACAGTGTTGATAAGACGCAACGCGTCACCCTCTAACAATGACACCAAGTACGAAAATTTCTGAGCATTACTAAAATTAGCTAAATGAATATTTGTATCATACAAAGATATGAACGCAGCAAATCCTTCTATGTTGCCACCAAATTTATTGATGCGCAAATCAGGTAAAATTGAACGAATAGGCACTGTATTTTGTTGTTCACACCCCATAGGACGTGGCAAATTATTTTCTATTGGAGGCGAATGCTTTCGTTTGGCAGCAACAATACGAAAATGTAAATCCTCATAGTTTTCGATTGTTTTATTTATATCTACTGTAAGAGATCTTTCTTTAAAAGAAAGATCTTCCAACTCCGATAAAATATATTGAAAATCGTTATAATGCTGCTCCAATTTTTCGCATCTCGCCAAAAAGTTATGTAATTCAGCGGGTAGTGATTTGATAAGATCATAAGTAATTTGAAGGTACCTATACATACGCTCCTTCTTACCTATTAATTTGTTGAATCTTAGATTGGCCTCTTCAGTCATAGCAGTAGAATGAGGAAATTTCACCGAAATTATTGTTTAAAACACGATAAAACAATATACGAACAATAAATAGAAACAAATCTACAATATAGAATGCCGCGAATGATAGCGAAACAAGTGGGTAACTAAAGTTGAGGCGGCAATTGAAGACTAGATAACAAAATAGAAACAAAACTAAGTGCAAGCAGGACTGACCCCTAAACTATAAACATCCACAATTCAGGGATTAGCAATATCAACCGGTAACACAGCCGATTTTTACAAGATGTTCCGATCGTACCTTTGACCGAGATAAGATGGATTATAGTTCAATTTTTTACTCGACGGCACGTGCGTAATGGCGATCACCTAATCGCTTCGACAAAAAAGTTCCCCCCGATCAAGATTAAATCCTTCCGCCCGAAAAGTTATACTTATGAGAAAATTAAAGCGAATATAAGAAAATACTCAGAAAAATTCAAGGAATCCGTATGATTTGTTCCCCCGTGAAACAATCCCAACTTCCTATTGAATTTAACAAATATAATTTTGTGGATCAATTGAATTACGCCGATGTTCAGCACTAAACTTACAATGAAAATTCGCTTTATCCGGCTCGAATTTGGGCCAAAATATGTTGGTGGGAGTATCCCGTACCCCCGTTAGTGGACTGTATTAGGAACGCTGATTATTAGTAAAATTTAAGCGAATGGATCGATGGTTTTACCCAGGCGGAATAGGTCCCGTACCTATGCCAACTGTCCGACTTTTCCGATAAAAGCCGAACAGTACGATGACCAGCCCTCCAACCGCAAATGGAGAACGCTGGAATTATCTGAAGAATCAGCAAAGAAATATGGGTATATGTTAGGTAAAGGATTGTGCGCTGACTCACGTGTTCGATGTCGCCAGAGATGAAGGGGGCCCCCGTCGATGCAGCAAAATCCTCTTCGCCGAAGTGGAAACAGATTCTCTCGCTCAGCCGAGAATAGAATATAAACCGGTGAAATAAAGAATTTATTCTTTTAGAAAATTCACAACCACCGAGAATTAAGGGGAAGTGAGGAAACGAAGATGCGGCCATGTACGAGTAACGATCCGGAATGACCATTCCAGCGCAAAAGATGGCAATATGAAGGGGAAAGGAGGCGAGGAATCAGAAATGCGGGAAACGCAGCGATTCGCTAGCGATTCGCGCCGACTTCAAACGCCTCCAAATGGGACTGGAAGACAATAATCAGAGTCGTTCAGAAGCCTAAATAAAAAAAACGAATCTACGATGCAAAACGTTGTTTCCACGGAGAAAGGCCTAACATCGAATAATATAATAACCGTTAGTATATTAATCGAGGATAAAAACACGATTTTCTAGAAGTAAATCGATGTAAAAAAATGCAATTTGTCATAAATTATGAACCAAATAAAAAAAACGACTTTTTTAAGCCCCGAATAATATAATAACCGTTAATATTAATCGAGGATAAAAACACGATTTTCTAGAAAAATTCAATTTGTCATAAATTATTAAAAAAAGAATTTTTTCAAAATTTTTTGACAATTTTTTTCAGAGAATGGGAACTTCAATGGCAATAGTAAAAATATATAGTTATCAGATGCATGCCTTGTGGAGCCCTTAGCCAATTGTTTTAGTGTAACAAAATAAGAATGAGGCCTCGCATCAGATTTTAATATTTTATCATAACATGTAATCGGTTGGTGATATAAAGTCCGATGATTGAAGTACAATCAACTGACGTTCGTATTAATTATTAAGTGATCATAACTTGGGAAAGTAAAGAGGGCATTCGCGGGGTAAGTAGAAGAAGAAGATGTATTGCAAAAATTAAAATTTTGCATAAGCACTTATTGAGATTAACTATTAACCCTTAACGTCCCACGGTATCCATATGGAAGATCGATTTTGAGCTCAATTTCCTTCTGCCTGAAGAAAGGATTCGAGCCAAAAAATGGCTCTTGATTATCTGTGTGACCAAACCTTCACGATGGAACCCCCCTCCTAGTGATAGGAGCTGATAAGAGTGATAAAACACATGTGAAAGTCGCCGTCCTTCGAACATGCCGGTTCGACGAGAAGTGGTAAGTTTGACCTCGTTTACGCCAACAATTATTTACTTTTTCAAAAAACCTAGATCATTCCCTTATGGAAAAATCATCGCTGAATCGATTAGAATAATAGTTTTTGCTGGGTTTTTTAGTTTAGAGGAGTAAATGAGCGAAAATAGTGAGGTATCTTTTTGGATCCCTTGGGATGCATGTGTCGGAAAATTGATTTCGCAGGTTTCCATATGGCGCCTCTGGGATGTAAGTGTCGTGGTTGTATTGATTTGAACCTCTGTAAAACCTGCTACTGGCAGAGAAAATATTGTGAAATAATTTTGCTCGAAATTAACCAGAATGTGATAATAATTTCTTTTGTTTATTTCCCACTTGCAGTACTCTTCACGAGGATACAAAATCCTAAGCCTCATCCCCAAATGCAGCTATTTGTCTGACGGAGAAGAGTCTGACTCTGAAGCTGAGAATTCGGGGAAAAAGGACTCTGATGCCGACGACGACGAGCTTGAGCGAAGGGTGAATGAATTTTTCACCGTGAATGAGGAACTCGACATTCCAGAAGACGACGTTGATGTCGTGCCTGTGTTTGACCTTGTGTCAGGGAAGGAGCAAAGTCTATTTCCTGAAATGGTAGACTTGCATCAGTTTGATGACGATGTGGAGGAGGGCCTTTATTCTCACTCAGGCAATGACCAAACAAAAAATGACTCAAACACTGCAAGCGATGAAACCCTCGCCATTCTTCAATTTTCCGGAATACCTTCAGGCTCCAGTCCTGTACTTCAAGAAACTCCTCAGTTGGGCGGTTTGAAGAGAGCAGCAGTAGTAATTTTATTCATAGCTGCTGGGGAAATAATTTATGAAGGTTTTTTTAAAGTTGTTCGAATTAGTTACCAATGTCTAGCTCAGATCTGTGCTGTAATTTCGACTGAGGAAAGAAATTGTGGCATCATTTCCACTCTAGTCAGTATTTGTAAAGTATTCTAAATAAGTTATAAATGTGGGGAAAATGATTTGTTTGAATGATAATGTTATGAAAAAAAGACTAAGTTTCTGTGATTTTATTGTAGGTAAATGAACAAAAAGGAAAAATTAAAGTCTGCAATAAGACTGATTTTGCGTAGGTAAAGTGATGCAGAAAGCAATAGCTCTGATGAATTATTTATCTTCCGGTTTTACTCCGTCCATTTCTTTCTCAAAAATATATTGAAAGTTATTGTTACGTTCGTTGATTATGTGAATAACTCCGACAACCCAGGCCCAAGGTATCCGATTGGACACGGTCCGGCGACACCCTCATCCCTAGGTATCCGATTGGACACCGTCAGCCGACACCTCTATCCTGGGGTATCCAAAAAGATACCATACATAAATTTATCTGTATTTTAAAAATACAGGGCTATTTTGACTACTGGGGTACCATTTCAATAACTTAGAAATCAACACAATTAAGATCTGAAATGCTAGTCAGCCAGCAAAAGGAAATGTCAGGGGAACAACAGGTATTGTGGCTTAGTAGGGCCCTCACCACACAAATCCCAATATGTTTTTGCTATTGCGATCGCAATTCCCATTTTCTAAGAAAATTCGCTAAATTCTGTTCGTTTCTGCAAACATGTTTTAGCAAATGATTGGATTTGAATTTTTGTCTCGTCTAGATAAATAGGCTTTAAATTTAAAATGGATTTATCCATTTTCAGCTATTTTTACTTGGGATTTTTATCTTGACCAATTGTTCATATCTGAAAAATATTATTGTTTTAAAAAGTCCGACTTGAAAGTCTTGTTCTTTTGTGTTATTTTGAAGTTTTTATTCGGTTTAATTCTTTCTCTACTTGTTACGTGCTGTCGTGGATGTAGGGTTTGGGAATCTAACATGTTGAATTTTCTTGGGGGAAAAAAGAAAGTTTTCGAACACGAATAAAAGAATAAAAATAAAAATCTAATGTTTGACAAATTCGTTCAATTTTCGACATTATTTTTAAAAATTCTTTTTTTTTACGTCGATTTTTGAAAAATTATGTTTTGTTCTCGATTACTGTAATTTTTTAAATCGCGTCAGGCACTGGCTTATATAATTCGGGATTAAAACGGTTTCGTTCGTAATTGTGCTGGCGATGAATGCTTCGATCGTAATCATCCTCTCGACTGAGATTTAACCGTAATTGTAGATTTCGCCCAAGATTGGAAAGGACTGACCGATTCGCAAGTTCGCGTGACATTACCAGCTGGGCTGGGATTGTGAATAATAGCCCATAACTCCGAGCTGGGATCATTGCGAGACCTCGGGAAAAAGTGACTCAAACCCCAAGCATCCCGCTCTCCGTATTAGCATGTTTAGATACCATCTTGAAATTTTAGTGGTCGTTAAAAAGTTATTGCTGGACGGGATTGTTGTCTAACGACGAGTCTTGGGAAAGACAACGCAAATCATGCGCCCGGTTGCGAACAATGAATCCGTTCGAAAAATACGTCAACGAAACAACTACACGAGCCGGAGACTAAAATAATATATAGATAATAGAGACTAACAATCTGAATTCAAGTGAGGTCTTGCTACGTAACCCCTTACGCACTTGCATATAAGTACTTCATGCATATGCAAGGACGATTGCAATTACTTGTACTGCCGGTTAGAACCGTGCAAGTAGAGGAAAAAAGGGGGTTTCGGCACACAGGTCAAGAGTGAAAAAGTCCAAGAATCTTCCATCGGCACTTCAAAATTGGCGAAGCCAACAAGAGCTACAGTAACACTTCCTAACTATTTTCCTGTCCGAAATTGATAATTTTTCCTAAACTCCTGTAAAACAAAAATCAGGTTCATTCAACCTTTGTGGTCCATCATCCTTTATGTGTGCATGAACAGAACCTACCAACAAACCTTGTAAGATGTTAGACACGAACAATTTAATGGCAAATCACTCCTAAGCAGAGATAAGCCAAAACGGTTCATAACCATCTCAAGGAGACCTGCAAAATTCTTTTTGTCACTGAGGCGTGAAGACCTTCGCAAACTTGTGGGACTTCTGTCTGGCCACTGTCCATTAGGGCACGGCCTGAACAAAATGGGTAAGGCCAGGATAATAGGGTACCGGTTCTGCTGCAAGATGTGGAAACAGCAGGACACATACTTTGTGAATGTCCTGCTCCTGCATTAATAACATTCCAGCATTACAGAAAGACCGATACTGCCAAGAAAACACCTGAAATGCACTATTTCCAAGGAGAGGCCATCAAAAATATTTTGAATTGAAACAGGGAAAGTGTCACAATAGACATACCTAGTATTCTCAGTGGCCAGGGGCTACACCATCCCTCATTGGAAGAAATATGTCAGGCGAGATATCCGCTGATGTCTGGCAACTTTCAACTCCCTTGAAATAACCTGGAAGGATACTGTCAATAGATCATCCTGGTAACATGCAGCCGTGGGTTGGATCAATTGCACAATGCAAAAATTCTAGTGGTTTCAACATTGGAATTCAATCAATTTCTTAATCGTTAAGTTGGATTTTGGGTCATTGTGTGTCGAAAACGATCAAGTCGAAAAGAGTGATGAGGTGCTCTCGTTAGACGAATTCACGACCCCACTCAACTCAAAACTAAAGGGAATACACAATATACACCAGAACCTGGGGAAAATTTCATCAAAATTGGATGAAATTTTAGGGAATTAGGCTAGTTCTAAGGATCTGCAAAAACACACGGACACACAAGCGTACACAAATAGATATAAAATACGAAGCGAAAGTTGTTCAGAATGGTCTAAGATGCTAAATGTGAGTGGAATTTCTTTTTGAAGAAAACATTTTTGCATCACCCATAAGTGAAAACACAGCATCCGCTACAAATAGGTAAACTTGGAAGCAATAGCTCACCCCTGGAATATAAGTACGATGCTTCCGCAATCGAGCGCATTCGCGAGAGACCCCGAGCAAGGAGTCCGATCGCCTTGAGTAGAGTATGACGCATTGCGCCCTCCGGTGGCTCATGGAAGTTCCTGTTTCGAGCTGTCCGGAGCCGGAGCAAAGGTGTGCCCATCTAGGGAACCTAAAAGGTCTCCCAGTCGGCTGAACTGTGTTAGTGTGTCAGTACCCTTGCGGGGCCTGCTTTGGCCCAACTCACTTCGTCACTCGGCTTCGTTGATTTAGATGAAATCATGAACAGATTAATTTTATACTCGATCCTTTCGGGTTTCTTCCTGAACTGGACTCTCAAAAAGGCGAAAACGGATTATGTAGAATGGTAGGGGGCGGAGGAGACCTTCGATGGTCCATGTAAACCGCGGGATCTGCATACAAGGCTCTGCCTCATTTCCGCGATTGAGCACCCAATGACACTGACATGATCAAATTACCAAGACATCTAATAAACACATCCGTACACAGCTGAACCATACAAAAGTATGGATACCTATCGATAAGTATCCTGCACACCTGATAGAGCAGAGCCGCGTTCATCGACAGGGCGTATCACCCAAGAAGGATCACAGCCCTAGATCCTTTCTTCGTCACATAATAAATCGAGAACAACGGTGATCTTCATAATTTTTTACGACGAATTGAAACAAGATATTTCTGAGCTCTGCCCACTTACGCGACTGAGCGCAAAGCACCTCAACTTTGATTTTTCAAATGAGAAACCCTACTTTTTATTGCATTTTATTCTACAATTGATTTCATGAAAAGTAGACCCCTGAACCAATTTTTTAAATCTAATATCGCAATCATAAACTGAATCAAGTGGTACACTGGTATTTGACTCAATCTTCTTTCTCCATTCAATGTCGAAACTCGTCATTCGATATTGCATACATTATAATTGAGTCTTCTAGCAGAAGTAAATTTGAAAGTTCCAGGCGTTCATATTGGAGAGTTACTTAGTTGTTTTAAGACGCTATTCGCCTTCATTGCATTTTTCAAGTGGATACTTTCAAACATCTTCGAACCGAGGGAAATACGAAATACGGAAAGCTTTTCTTTCAAACACGAACGAACCAACTGACCATTGCAGAAAATATAACCTTTCACCGCCCCATCTGAACGTGCACTTTCTCCATGTTAAGCGGGATGGACTGGGAAACGGGGTGATTGTTTTGGCGGCAACTCTGGAAGGATGATGATATCAATGAGATACTCAGATATAACGGATAACCAGGGGAAGACGGTTTGTTGTTCTCCAGGTAGAAAGGCCGCCGTTCCGATCTACATCACCTCTCAAGCACTTCTTAGCCAACCAAGTGGATTAACCAACACTTAGCGAATGCAGCGGTGCAGCCCGTCAAAAGTCATGCACCTCTTTATGAAGCTGTAAGCTGTAATTCGGCTCTACGAAACATGCTGATTAAATCGAAGTTGCCTCATCTACTTGTAATTAGAACCGGATACAGGATGCAGGCAAATCAAATTGCAGCTTACGAAATTAAAATGAAGGAAAGTAACGCCGCAGTTGAAGAGAGCTTCAACTGTTGTCTTCCTTGGAGTTAATTACAGTAAATCACACCACATGGCAGATTTCTCTATATTTTTTCTTTTTTTGTGTTCAAATACAATGATCTGGATGTATTACAACAACAAAACAACAGTGGATATTGAGTTACATGAATGAAACTCATGAACCTGTTCGAATGACTGAGGAATTCCAACATCACCACCAGAAACAGAAAGGAACCAGTTTCAAGGGATATTTGGATGAAATTTGTAGCTACGTAAACAATAACGACGATGTTATGGGTCAGTGATGGAAATATTTGTACGTTTATCCCTGTTAGTAAGCTGACTGACTACGGATTCACAGATCATGTATGATCATGATTTTTATACTTCGCGTAGTCACTACGTAGTCACTACACCTTTCGCGGTTAGGTCGAGTATTTCAGAAAACGGGCAAGGGGAATATTATGTTTTCCAAGACCTTCCGAATGCTTTAATGATGAATTAGGCTACAAAAGTGCGAAAATGGTGAACTGCGAGTGGTGAAGGAAAAATGTTCTTCTCAGGAATTTAAATTTATCGCTTGCAAACTTATCTCGAGAATATGGGTGAAGAATAAGTTCAAGTTTTTCTTCGAGATATATTTAGTTACTAATCAGCTGTCTACTATTTCAATAAAGAGGTTTATGAAGACCACTTATGAAGACCAGTTTAATAGTTAGGTAAGATTCTTCAGGTTGATGTACAGAAACTGATGCAGCGCAGTTTCAATAATCCAGTTTCACATCGGTAATTAGGTTTATGATCATAAGATTATACCATATACCACCGCCAACTGACTTAAAGGAGATCTAGTCTGATGACTTTAGTAGTTTTTTTTAGAACATAATGACGTCGTAACAGTTGATTACAGTGTTCTGAAAGAAATTCTCCCTTGACCCAAACCATCATTTTCCTTATTTGGTGAGCTGAACCCGAATCTGGTCAGAACTTCAGCAGTATGCACTATTCGTAGTTTGTAGAGGACGTTAAATGAATAAAATAATTTCCTAATCCACATATTTCATGGATTTTTTCATGGACGTACTGGAGACTAAGAAAAAATTTTTCACATTCTAGTTGTATTTTGAGTAAGTAAGGAAAATCCAAGTGCTTCTTTTCATGAAGGCATGAAATACTATGTACATGGCCCTAGTGGTCATGGTGAGATTAGGTGTGGACCAGCTGGCTACCCCTTTTTGCACTTGAAAGTAGGGCTTACGAAAACCTCGTCAAGGTAATCCACAGGGATGGGCCTGGGTTATTCCTGTTTTAAAAAGAAGTTAGTGACGCAAACATCAAAGAATAGATCTTCATTGCCCCACAGAAAAGACAACTGTAGAAAAATGCTGTATTTAAGAAAAGGTTGACACCAAAGAGACTTGATAATGCTTGAAAGAAATTTGCGAAAAATTCATATGAAATAGACCAGTGCGTGACTCATCAAGATGATCTGATCCCTTGCAATCTTGAAATCTTACATAGACTTGGCGAGCAATGTCCCTCAAAATACATTTTCTACATCTACATCTCGATTATTCCCTGAAAACCTTGGAGCTGTTTTGGATAAGCGTGGAGAAAGGTTTCATCAGCAAAACAGAACGAAGACAGGGGGAAATGAAACCCGAAGATGCAGGCGGACTACTGTTGGATGTTGGTATGAGATGCCCCAATGAAGATTAAAAGCAAAGAAAGACCACAAAATGAATTTTAATCGAGCTTGCTCTGATTGAATACGTTCCTCAATGAGTTTTCATCAAGTATTTCATCAACAGGAAGAAATTGTACTGCCATACCTCACCGATTGTTTGACCATTTGCTTTTTAGGCCATAACCCCCAAGATATGGTGAGCGCAAGACCAATTTGGATTTCTGATTTGGTTTCAGCATCTTTCAACAATTTGTAAATCACTTGAAATTGCTCAGGGGAGCGAACAAAGGTTTTTCTGTGTAAAATTGTGTAATCCAACTTGAACGAGCGTTAAACTAATATCACCTATTTGTCATACATTAACCTGAAGGAATCGGGAATTATTTCTACACAGTTTACGTCGGGCAGGATAGAGATTCCGGCTCTCTGTTCACCAGCGAATAACACAATCGTAGAACAATACAGATAGAATCCTCGTGGGTTTTGTAAAGGCGGACAAAAGAAGCGTGAAACGGGCATTAATGGGATCTCGAGATGATCAACTCCGTTTCGGCACAAAGCTAATGGGCTCTTGAAGATGGGCTGGCGCCGCAACTCATTTCTCGGAGAGGACCATCAGAAGAAGACAGGTAGGAAGTCTCGTAATCAATATCACACCTTCTAAATCACTTCACTGAGGCTCACAGAATCAGCCAACCCACGTCGAAACGAATGGCATTGTTAGAGAGGCGCAAGAAATATTAACGGACGAATCCACTGTTTCAAACTGAGAGGAATGACCCCAATGATGGAATGATCAACAGTGAATGAAGTAACAGAATTCTACTGATCGGAACCGAATGATGTACGTGACGGATCCGGAAAGAAATATGGAATCAAACTTGTCTTCTTTTTTGGTTTGAAGTTTTATGTAAAATGATAAAAATACCGACCGCAAAACTGGCAAATTTCTTTTTGTTCTTCGTTTTTTTTGAACGGTCACTAATCCCATGGCATGATCATACGGAAACCAACCCCATGAGTTGCAAATCTGCCACCGATCTCTAAAATCTTTCGGACCCGATCGTTCACTTGAATCTGTCAGACGAACGTCAGTGACAGTCCTGAATCTGCCAGATTTCGTACCACCAACGACACACGTCACTTCACAGATCTCAGGGACGAAAGATCGGCCGATAAGTTTTTCATGTTAAGCTCAACGTTCTTTTCCAGATCGTTAGCGATATCTGTTACATGAGATCGGCCGACTATTCATACATCTATCGTTTTTTTCTCGGATTTGGAATTAGAACTGGCTGAAACGGGTGAGTATTCAATTATTTTTTCTCATATTTGGGTTGTCCCAGTACCCCTTGGATCAATTCTGATAGGCGTCCCTCAATTGATGAAGCCTTGCTTCAGAGAGACGTCCCGAAAACCCAATCTAAGGCTTCATCACTCCCAAGGAAATAATGCTAACCCGCCAGTCCACTGACCTCTAACTCACGAAACCTGAGTCCCTCCCAGGCCCAACTTTTATTTTCTTTTTTATAAAAAGGTTGAAGGAAGTAGGAGGCCGGTAGACACAACATGCGACGTCCTGGCGATACTACAAAAGGAACCGGGCGATGAAGAAAGCAGACGGCGGGAAGTCAGCTGGCCGACCTGCTGCCCACAACAGGTACATTTTTAGGCTCCCAGCTGTTGTGGCGACGCGCCGCTCTTATTTTGTGTTTTGAAGCACTCGAGACGGTGGTGAAACCTCACAGGTGATTCTATCCCATTAGGCTCTCAGGTAAACACTATAATACTGTAGACCCTCGATTTTGCGTGGGAGAGTGAATGTTTTCTACCAGATACAACTTTCATAACATAGGAAGGTACCAACTTATTGATTTACTATTTTCAATAATAAACCGTTTGAAATCGACCAAGGAGAAAACAAAGGTGTTAATCACACCTCAAAATTTGTTGTTGTGAGTTTCATAATGTTGTAAAATCCAAAAATTAAATTAAATTAAAATTAAACAACGCTGCAAATTATTACACACAGGTTTATTATTTCTGTTTTCGATTAACCCTTTAGGTAATCACTGATCCATGTATATCAGGCATGGTCATAGTCATAGTCTGGTCTTGTTCACTCAACATGCCACGAAAAGAGCTACATGACTGAATTTCAGCCCGTTAGATAGGTTAGGAACGAAATTATCCACAACGGCTAATTCACTGATCTCCGTACCTAGTAATTGATTCTAGATCTCTAAAAACTGTAGACGACCTCGTCTTGAATATTATTCCATGAACACCTACCTTTAGCGGTCCCTTAGTACAAAACAAGAGCTAAAATACAAATTTAAACCTCACGAATCCTTGCAGTTCAGACCATGGGCCATTCCATACCCATCAACATTGGAAATCCTTCGATTTTATCTCGAACCGTAATGCTACATTTAAATTTCAACTTTCTAGGTTGACTAGGGCAGAAAAGAGCCTTTGGGCTTACTCAGGCGCTCAATCACGAGCGCCCTCATCAGATATCCAACACACCGCAGAAGTGTCTTTCAAATGTGCGCTGGTATTCAAGATGATCAAGTAGGGAAACTACAGTGATGCAATGGACAAGACTTAGCAACTTACCAAGAGTAGAACAACTGAAATTCAGCGATGTAAAATAAAACACCTACCTACGCTTCGTAAAGCATATTATGCCATATAAACTGTTGTCAGTAGATAATGATATTTGAGAAACACCATTCACAATCATGTTTCCATGCGTAGCTTCAATAATGTCCGCCACAACAACATACAATCAGCTTGAATAGTGAAAAAGGGCAAACTGAAGCTTGTTATTGAAATACAAGAAGAAGAAGCATACTGAATTACTTTTGAAGGACCAAAGAGATTCTTGTGTTAGGTAGTTGTTGCAATGAAGCACTCACTGTTATGGATAGATTGAAAATTTTGTAGGATTTTAGTGTGGGCAGTACCATTTGATTCCATCGGAATCTATTAGATCCTATTATGCTATTCCCTTATTAAAGGAAAACCTAATCAGTCTCCCCCTATTTGTACAAGTGAATTATGGCTGTTAAAGGTCTATTCACGCCCAAACGGCTTGACTGATTTCGATGCCAAGGTGACGGTAAGACAAAGTTAATCTATAACGTGAAATTCCAAGGTATTCTTAAGCCGATTAGAGCACATGAAGAGGGTCCGAGGTGGAATCCCAAACTGGTGGAGCTTAATCCCTGCTAGGAAATCCATCTGAATCGGAAGTAAGTCAAGTTTCCGCATTGGTTTATCTGCATGAGCTGATTGGGCTCTGAGCATAATTCTTCCTTCTTCTACCAGCGTTGACGAACGTTTAAATGGCATTTTCTATTACGGTGCTCTCATTTCAAACGACGGTCTTTTCTGTCGGTTAATCTATAAGATGGATGAAGCAGCGGTTGGAGCAGCCCCTCTGAAGAGGACTTCAATTGTCGGCTGCCTGGGAATCAAGGAGGCAGTTAGTTCTCTCCTAAACAAATCGGCAAGGTGAGGAGCGTCGACCGCAGGATCGCTCAGCTAGCGACCCCAGACGACAAAAGACGGAGTCTGGACGTGTTTCGCGCTTTAGGGCCCTGGGAGAGCCTCTATTACCGCGGACCCCCACTCTCCGCCTGACAAAGCGTATTTTATCGTTTGCAACACAAAGGTATCTACCTCGCAGAGTGGCTTAGTAAAAGGTGGTGAGATCACGCCCACCTTTATTTCTCGGACGGACGAAGCGGTTTATACAGACTCCGGGGGCAAGTTTTACATGTCAATGGGGCGACGAAAGAGTTGCGACCCGCGAACGTTTCCGTTCACTCGTACAAATGGGAATAATTGTAAAAATGAGAAGGGAAACAGGTCAGCACTTTTAAAAGCGAGCGGAATAATACATTTGTCAAATTAGCTCACGTCTAGAAATAGGTGGGCACTTAAATGAAAATGTCACATCATGCATCCATTAATACAGGTATTCAAAGTGTTGTTTAAGCCTCGGTGTTTTGATGCAACAGCGATAATATTTATCGATCCCAATAACCTTTTTTTTCGGTATTGTGACAGGAAATATCTTCAACAGAGACAATACTGTCCTCAGAAAATAATTCTTGTGTTGGGGAATTTGTAGGATTCGGTACTCGAGAGATGTTTGGTTTATCATGTTCAATAATAAGCCTTTGTAATCGTATAGCACATTTTGTATAACCCCCATCAAATTTTGTCATTTCACATTGCAATGTGCGTAGATTCCAAATACCCAATGTCCACAAATGGCCTCACAAATTGTGTAAAAAAATCAGTTCCTCTGCTCATGGAATCCATTTGGTTAGTCTCATAGATTATAAATACGCTTGTAACTTATTACCAATTTGATTTTGATCTCATTTACTACATTTACAATCCAAAACAAAGATATAGGACGTGTTTTGACAAAGTCTGATAACTGATAATTTCATTATTTCATCCACGTTGTCTGGTTTTTTTCTTCTCGATAGGTCGCTTACATTAAGCAAGTGGACAGCTTCGATTATGACATGACGAACTCTTACTCGCTCCTGGTGAGCGACGGCAATTTTTGTTATTCTTTCATCAATAGTTTTCACCTCTAGATCATGTTGAATCATGGTTATCATTTTGAACGTAGCAGGATGCGTTGGTCAAGTTCCTGAGCAGGGCTGTAGGGGTTTTTGATACCAAAATAACGTTTCCAAATCTGTCCATCCTCATTTGCAGCGTAAGCTGGACAGAAGATTGAATTTGGATCAACTTCACAGTCTTCATTAATTGAAGAATAGGTTGGGAGGGGGAATCAAAGTGACCAATCAAAGGGAGCAGGCGCAAATGCTATTGTGTTATGCTCGGAATTCTGTCCTGCAGGCTGAAGATTTCCAGTTTGAATTCTGTGTTCATAAACGGTACTTACTAAGCCTGTGATGGATATGGTTAGTTGGCCCCTTCCCGATTTTAGAATCTGTCGCCTTGGGAGATAAACCGGACGCCTGCAAGCGTCTATTTCATCCTCTGAGCGTGGCGGAGCATAATAATGCATCCACCTCCTCGGAAGGGGCAACTAAACCATTCCATCACCCTCACAAGCCTAACCAACTCCCTGGGAAAATCTGTAGATTCAACCACAGCACCAGATAGGCTAGTGCTTACCAAGGTGGCAGTTACACGAATGACCCCCTCGGGCGGACGGAAAAGTGGTGATGCCGGGATAACAAAGGACGGAAGGAGCCCACCGTTTAGAGGGGGGGCTGTCGGGTCGGTCGCTAAGAACTGGATTGTACTTCTGGTAATCATTTAAATGATAAAAAAACATTGCAAATTATTTCACAAAGTTTGTTATGTTGAAACCCCCTCGTACCTCCCTCCGACCATAACTTTTTTCGACTGCCATTTCGTCAAAACGAGAAAACTTGATTGAATATTGAAATTGATGGATGTAGATTGAAATTTACACTCATTTGAGCTTGATTTCCCCTGAAACTCAAGAGGTGCCCACAGTTCACAGTAGAATACATAGTACAGTATAGTACATCGCTCAGGGAGCCGAGAGGATGCTATTCTAGGGCTCAGAATCTGAACCAACTGGGTAAATTTTGTTCGTAAATTCCAAGCCAAGCTCTACGGTATTCTGAAGACCTAATTGTGTTTTCAACTCCCGTACAACAGTTCATTGAACTCAGCTTTTTAGAATTTATGCATTCCACTCATGCGTAAATACTCAGTATTGTTTTCCTGACGCCTCGAAGAGTCCAGGGGAAAATTTTGTAATCGGCTCCAATAATGTTTTTGGGAACTACCTCTTAAATCAGGTCCGAACCTAAATCGAAAACCTATTATTAAGAAGGAGGGAAATATGTTTTTATCTGCGACCGAAGCTGAACACTAATGATGCTGTTTTTGGCGTGGGAAATATCGTTCATTCTTTTCATGTTAGTACGTCTGGCTAGCTAAAAAAATAGAGTGATAGCATTTTAATTTTCAGGTAGGCATTTTGAAGGTGTATGCGTTTAGGCATGGTCCTCTGTAAATGCAACATTGAGTAGCAAGTATTGCGGATGCGCATGATTAAGACAAACAAAACAACTAGAGTAATGGATCGGTCGATGCTATTTTAAGAGATCTGCAAAGTAAATGGCATTCTTCAGTAATCGGAGTAGAAAAGTGTGGAAAACCGAATTTTCGGTTAGAAAATGTAATAACCTAGTGTTATAAATCAATGAAAAATGTAATAAATAAAAATGTAATAGATAAATTGTAATTTACGCTTTATGACAAATTCGAAGCTGAAAAAAGTCGATAGATTTGATCGAAAACTCGGTTCCAGCGTCGGTTGTCGTGTGTAAAGAGCCATTTTCCAGTGTAATCGTTGACTAATGTCGGTCTTCTATAATATCGATGTCGGATTCGAAAGCATGTACTATAACACGTATACGTATAAAACTTCTGTTTTGGACTCAACCATCTCGTTTAGTACTTCAAGTAATTCTTTGCATCCATGTTACAAGTGAAGAAGCTACACTGCCCACCCAACTTGCAGACACTTTTTCTTTCACCTGTGTTTGGGACGAGATCGTCATTGAACTGATTCACTTCGCATTTCATGCTCAAAATGAATAACGTTCATCACTGGCAGCCCAAAAACTTTAAGACTTCGCCATATCACGTATAGCTTTTTAGGGAATAGAAAGTAGGTACCTCGATTTGCCTAAGAGGCCCCCGGCGGGGGAGGGGGAGCACAACACATCGCTCGCTTAGCTTTCTCTCGGCGGGAAGCAGTGCATCGCAATCGCCGCTTCCTTTTCTGGGACCCCACAGAAAGGTACGCCCTCGCCGAGCGCTTTTGCCGTTAATTAACGAGGAAGAAAAGCGGGTTTAAAGGGTCGCACTTAAAAGGCGGCACATGCCCGTGTGACGGTCTCACGGGCCCGCCTTCCAGACATGGATATGAGAATACGGACGATACGCAAATGAGATCATCATATACTATCACACTGTTCAGGCGATCTTTCAAAACCTAGTTACACCACTTCTACTCATCTGAACTTGATATCTGCATTTATATTAAGACCGCTGCACGTTATTACACAAAGGTTTATTATCAATGTAAATCTACCTCTTAAGTAAATCACTGATCAGTTCGTGAGACGCAGTCTGAGGTCCTGCGATTAAGTACCTTGTAATTGTATTCTAGATGCTTTAAAAAGAACTCCATTAACACTTCACATCTGTTTATAAATAACAAAACAAATTGGAATCATGGGGCTTTTAGCTGATCAGTGTGTAACCACACATTGTAGTACATACTTGAGGAGCAAAAAATCAAAGTCGGCTTCATCCAAAAAGCCGATTTTAAGGAAATTTCAAGGAACTTCCCATATTCCAACTATTCATCATATCTCTTCAATTCGTTTTTCGTTGGTAAGGTAAGGCATCCATAACGCTAGCGTACAACATATAGCAAAAAATATTTTGATGGGATACTTAGTGCGTAATTGGTATGTTAATTCGAATAAAGCGTGTTTCGCTTCTAAAGTAAAGCAAGTTTTGGAACCTTACAGGATCGATAGACATTTTTGTAACAAACTCGAAGGGTAGGTAAGTAATTCTGCTAAATAACTTAGATTTGCAACTTATTAAGACGGTATTACTTATACCTATGCACTTCGATTTCGGGTGAAAGGTGGCTAATAACAACTTTTTCACGAATACAGATTATTGTGTTGCTTAAAAAATAATTGTCATTTGTACGTTCTTGTGACCTACTACAGTGTAAACCACACAAAACAAACCATCTCTCAGTTTAATTTCATCTTCTTTCACTTCTTCCCAGTTTCAACCTCACGTTTGTTCCTCTATTTCCGGTTTTGAGACGAACATGAGTTAAGCTCACTCGGTACCTTTTAACTGGAAGAGAAACATGGTTTATAACGAAACAAAATTTTCAACCTAGAATAACTTGGGATACCGACAGCTTTGAAACGCGAGAAGTGACTTTTCTGATGCAGCTTGATCGTCTTAACAAAACAAGAACAAACTTTTTCAATTTTTTCAAGGTTTTCAATTAAAGTCGACTTCGATTCTCAGCTCCTCATTTCTAGATATGGGTTCCAAAGAAATGGATTGACTTCGATATAAATCATCAAGACTAAAACATTACTGGTCCCTTAGAATTCAATACAAACTGACATTTAACTAAGTACAGTGGTGGGAATACTGAACTTACAAGACGACTTTTACTTTGCCTAAGCACGTCCATATTCACATTCGTGTTGATGTGTAATTTTTTTCTGTCAAAGTTCTAGCCCTTGGGGACAGCGACTTTATGAACATACGTAAATCGGTCCAACGGGGCTCATTCGATTCATTGAAGAGATTTCCATCAACACCGAGCATAAAAACATTAAAATATTCATTTAAACATAAAGTATTAGGTAAATATTCTGCTTTTGGAATATTCCAGTTCTTTGATATCACCTTTGAGAATTGACAGAAACAGATGACTAGGACCAAGCCCCAACTAGAACCCTAATGTGAGAACATGTAATGTCATTCGGTCGAAAGATCGTTGTGCAGAAAAAAGTTCTCGCTTTATTTCTTCCTCATCGAGGATGCCAGTGAAGATAACAAATAAGTCAGGGCCTTCAGTAATTTAGCACGAATGTATCACGGCGATCCCATGAAAGTTGAGGGCTCAAGTTGAGCTAACGTGTTCAACAACGAAAATCATCTCTTAAATGCACATAATCGACAGCTCTTAACTTTTGTAGATTCGGCATATTACATTTATTGATTTTGATCATTTTAGCTTATCACGCCAACCCAGTATTGACTGAAACAGACGCGGTTGCGGTGCCCTACCTATGTATGTCGTATTATCGCATTGATCATTCAATTATTTTACCAGTAATTATCAACCTAAATCATCCAAAATAGGTATATGCTATAAAAAGGAAAAGTCTTTTGTTTTAATCACTTGGGATTTACGACAGTTTGCTTATTCTAATGAGAATTCCTAAGGTAACGGTACCGGTAGTGGCCACAGTTAAGAATTTTTTTCTTTAGTTTTGACAATTGTGGGCCAACAGTAGTACTGACTTTCTTCAGGACTCATTTAGAATATAGCCCGACTCTTCCCTAACATATCCATTGCCTAAAACTATCAAAAGAACAATTTTTTCTATTTTTTATTAATTTTTTCTCACACCTTTATTTTGATCTAGTAGTGGCCACATCAAATTACGAAATTTCCAGTAGTGGCCACGTGCATGTCTCAGTAGTGGCCACTTGACATTTTGCCCTCCTTACGTGTTTAATATCATTAAATTCAATACCAGATGAACAAAATTGATTCTATCCAGTAGAAGCTCTAGGATACAGCCCAACAAACGAGGACACTAGGGACGGTCATATTGAGAAGTTTACCACAATTTCCAATGATGCTCTGCGCACTCCTAGTTCAACCTCTGACTACAAGATGACATGAGCTGTACCTCCTGCAAGTTTGAAGCCACTAGGAGACCGGGAATCCTTATTTCTCAAATATAAATTAGATTCACTTTAAAATGGCCACTACTGGAGCAGAGGCCACTACCGGTGCCGTTACCTTAATAGGTAATTTATATTAATACCAATAAACATGGCATGATTCAAACTATTTTATCAATTTGAAAAACTGCTTTTTGTTTGTCTGTGATTATAAAGCTCTAGAACTCAATCATATATCTCTCATTGTTAAGGCAGCGTTTGTAACTAACATTTTCGTTATACCGTTTTTTGTCCAACTTACTTAGCTAATAAGACTACCAAGTTTTCAAATTTTTCGAGTTGACATTTGGTCTACGTCACTCACAAAAAAGGCATTCTGTAGGTAAAAGAATGTTCGTAATGGGTTCAGTAGATCGAAATAGATCACCCCTCACCAACTTTTTCTATTTAAAATATTAGTAGGTATGTAAGGTTACATGTAGGCAGTGATTCAATCGGTGTCTAATTCGTTTTAAATGCCCCCTATTGGATCACTCAGGACCCAGTTACGGTTAAATCATCACCAGTTATCTAGATCTGAGACCGGTACTTAAAGCTTGGCATAACGTTTGAAGGTGATTGCTATAATGACTAAAATAACTGTACACTTAGTGGAAATTATATAAGAAAGGAATAGTTAGAGATGTTCTCATTTTCAAGTTTCTTTCTAATGATCATTGAGATGTTAGTGACATAGCTGTCAGTGACCTCAATGAGCAATCGAAACCTTACATTTGCTAAATATGACATTAGAGAAACACAAAATCAGATTTCGCTTGTACTTAAGCGTACATTTTTGCTAAGGCAATGAATATTCCAGTAATTTGTTTTCTATACATTTTCTCTCTATATTTTCAAGATCAACCTTCCCTCTCAACTGCCTGATATAACATTTTAGAAATAAAACATTGGCTTCAATAACAGAGTAATCAGTTAGTATGATGTCGAAGGTCACATAAGTCAATGTTAGGTATGGAAGGTCTAGGAAAATTCTTCTAAGGAAGTGTAATATTCTCAATACATAACCAATTCTGACATATTCTGTGAATATTAACAAATGGGTTAATAAGTTATTGAATAGTGTGTCATTGAATATTCGTGTCATTGTGAGATTTGTGGGGCCAGTGTTATGATTGAAAACTAAGATTATGTGCTTTGGGTGAATTTCTAAGGATCTGAAACCCGTCTCAGTCGATTTCGTGTCTAAAATTACTAGGAAATGACACCCCACTAGCCTATGTCAGTAAAAACCTCGTGAAACCACAGTTTTGATGCACAGCATCAGTGCGCGTAAGGTGATCGGGCTGGCTAGAAGTTATGATCTACCGGAGCCCAAAAGGAGTCCATGTCTGAAAGAACGGATTTTTTGCACAAATTCTAAGGCTTTTTGTGACCCGCACAGCAAATGGACATTGCAAGTTTGGAATCTACGCACTCTGAAACGTAAAAAGACAAAATCTGAGTCAGAGGGTTATGGGAAATTGTAGGTATTCATTTACTAAGGCTTATTATCGAAAATAATAAACCAATCGTCTCAGCTTGCATAATGACGGTAAATGGATGGTGGATGGTAATTGAAAGTCTTCCTGATAATTAAACGAGCTTTGGAAAACAAGAAACTAAATCAATGGGAGGCAGATCTAACTGGAAAAAACAATTATGCCTATGAAAGGCAGCCTATTATTGACTAATTTTGCGTTGAGCCAAGCAAGATATGCTAACAAAGATTAAAATGGTATTGTTTGAGTTTATGAATTTCCGCCGCTTAATTGTAATCTTGATGCGGTTCCTGTTGATGGTTGTATGACTGTTGTTGGTTTTGACAAAGGAATATATTCCTTTGAAAATATTCTATTCTATTGGAAATAACAATGCACGGTTCTTTTATTTTCATCTTCTTAAATCGTCGTCGTTCAGCGATTGGTTCATTAGCGATTTGGATGCTTTATCAAGGGTCCGTGAACTAGTAGTGCCAACTCCTTTAAAACATCCTGCACACTTCATCTTACTTTTTGTATTAATTGTTGATCTTCTAAGAGATTTGTCATGCTATTTTGAATTACTTGTTGTTGTAATTTAATACGCCAATAGAATTAATCCACTTCTTTGGGTGTCATCTCCTCTTCGGAGCTCATTGCTCTTGAGGCTTGTGGGCTTCTTTTTCTTGAAGTTGCTACTGTGGCACTGGTGCATTGCACCCTGGACGTAGATTTCGCCGATGTTACTTCTCATCTTGCCCCCGTTGTTACGATCGATCGTTCCTTTCCCACACCTTTTGAATGTATTCAAATTCAAGAAGTGCATTCCTCCACTATAAACTATAGATATTTGAGATTTTTGCAGTGCCCACAGTGTTCTCATTATTGATGGACTTTCTATTGGCGGTTGGAATTAATCGTGGAATTGGAAACGCAACAAATAACTGTCAGATCACCAATAGGTAATTATTCCTTTAGGGCCATAGTTTAATGAAAGTAGGGATTGGGCACTAACTTTACTCAAAAAATACTTTGTACTATTACGATTTATCCATGATTTTCTTCCACGTACATCTTTTCTTTACCTCTATATTTTTTACAACTAAATGTTACTGTTCTAATCTCAGGCATCTTAGTGGACCTTCATCTTAACTTCCTTATTTATTTCTTTGGGAGTAGTTTTCGTACTTGCATTCAAATAACCACCTGGTTCAAATTCAATACAGATGTGGCATGGACGCTTTTACAGTGAAGTGTTCCTGTACGAAAATTGATAAGCATAAATTAAGAACAGGAAGCTCTGTTTCGAACAATAATTTGCTTCAAATACAATCGTGCTCTCAAGGAGGAGGACGAAAGTTTAGGAGTGGCCGTCGAAACAAAGGCTTTCACCCTTTCTCGTAAATAACTAGTCAGCTTCAAGCCGAACCGACTGCAACGTGATGTCAACCACACCGGAATGGAAGGAAAGACCTTGAGACGTTGGGAAACTCAAAACCCCGTGGCGAATTACTGCCCGTAACACGATACTCTGCCTACCTATAGTTGGCTATGGTTAAGGCTGGTAGCAGTAACCTGCCTACGTGTTAAAGCAAAAAAACCTCACACTCCACAATAATCGTTTATGAGATCGAGTAAAACTCATAGGTGGTTACTGACTTCGACCAGAGCGTCCGCTGACGTTTCTCACTCATGTTCGATGCTGGTTCAATATTACCGGTGAGGGTGACAACTTTGAACGGTCCAATCGATTCATCACCCCGATACACATCTAAAACTTCGATAAACCCGTATTTTGAGATTTATAGCCAGGTATCGTCGACGTTTTTTAGCGTTAATATCGTTCTTGCACAGAATTGGATCGCTTTGAAAGTATTCTGAATTGACTATCGACAACAAATACGTGCAAAAATCTGTATTTCTGATTTTTTCGTTCAACGACATGATGTACAGAAAAAAATTATCGGCCTATACCGGTTGTAAAAGGAGATGATCTACAATTTTTCCCAGTTTGTGTTTAATAATTCCATGTCAATTTCAATAAAAACACCTCAAAGAAGACCATCCACGCCCTAAGCCGCACTTCCGATGGAAATGTCATTAAATTCGTGTAAAACCTGACACTGTGTCATGGATGACAGATCAATTCTTCAACTGAGCACGCGTGAATGCAAAATCCACCTATCATCATATTCCCACGTCCTATTTTCCCCATCTCCCCAAATTTGGTTGGTGGTTAGAGGTTCAATCATATCGTACCAATTTCAAGTTGATAGGAGCTGCGACAGACCAGCAGTACCTTAGGGAACCCATTTGAAGTTATTGGTGTCACTGGAAACATGTCTTGTACTATAAATATCACCTTCTATGATGATTTAGAACATTTCAATGATCTATACATTCTTGTTACCAACAGGAGGCAGCTATGTCCCACACCCAACTTGGTTTTTTCAGCTTTACCATCTTCTCTTCAACAACAAAGACCTACTTGAAGAAACTTACCCGCTGTCTCAACCTCCGTTACGTCATGAAGCAAAGAATGCAGTTAGTCGTACCTATGAGTTGCCGAGTTCAAACTGATGAGTTGAAAGAAAAGGTAAACAAGAAGGTCTGACAGCGATTACATAAGACGTAGGTAGAGTAAAGGCGGGAGTAAATCTCACACAACGGAAAGTGGCGTCTCATCATTTCCCATTTTTGTAAACAGATAATACCCGAGTTCTTATAGCGTTATTACAACATTTTCCGTGACACTTTCACCTCCATCACAGATCATTCAGCTTGTGCGCTGAGAATTTTTAAAGGTGACAGTTGAGAGGGCGAACGGTGCCTCGCTGTCACACGTTATGTGACGTGCTTTATCAGAAATAGCACCTTCTTCGATATGCATCGTCCACACTTCAACACCTGTTTGGGTAAAAAAGATAATTTCACTTCAGAATCTACCTAAATGTATTGGATGCATTATTTGATTTACATGATCTGGTTTTCAAGTTATAAAAGTGATGTTTTATGTTTTTTTATACCTTTTGGTTTATTATTTTCAATAATAAGCCTTTGTAAAGGTATAAACAAAATTGTTTATAATCCCCCAAATTTCGTCATTCTACGTTTCAAGTTAAGTAGATTATAAATGTTCAACGTCATTTTATAAATAGAGCGAAATGTTTCCGACTTTCGTAATTGAACATATAAATGGCAATAAACCAGTTGGTATATAAATTTCATTTTGACAAAATAATCGACATTGATAGTTCCTCCCTGCGACCCTTCATTTGTTATAAGACTGTACCGTTTTTGAATCATCACAGCGACACAAGAGATCTACATTACATTATACCGAACAATCGAAGAACTGGAAATCAATTTCTCTGGACGATAGAGGGTTTCTCAAACGACTGTTTCATTTGTGATTCGTGGAATTAAAAGTTTATATTTATGCAGGCACATAGGTAGATGGAAATTTTCTCTCGACGAAAGTGATCAGGGTTTCGTGACCTCGCTCGACTCGAAAGCAAAATGCACGAATCTTCCTGTCCCGGTCACATAATGCCGGGCCGCACCTGTTGAACACTGAGACTTTCTGTGCTGGCGACCAGCTCCACACCTCCGCTTCTCATTCAAAATCAATCATGTGAGACGTCGTATCGCTTGAGGAATATTGCTCCCGAGTCTACCTAAAGTTAGACAAAACTTTGCTTTCACTTTCAGAGATTAAACAATTTTTTTTTCAAAATTAATATTTCCAGTTTCATTTTGCGTTTCACACCATTCGTAACAAATTCATTTCATAAATATATAATGCATATTATGTGAACTTGATTACAAACACTGTGCCACTGCACTTTATAGTAAATTAAGTTAAAAAAATTTGACAGAAATTTTACTGATAAAGATTTACTGACATTTTGAGATTAAACGTTTCATATTACTAATTCGACCAACCCTCCTTCGTGAAAACGTTGACTAAAAAAAGGGAAATATTAAACTTTTTTGCAAAATTTTTGAAGCTTCTATGAATTATTTGAACATTTTGAAGAAAAAGAGAGATATTGAGGAGGATAAAAAACTGTTTAGAAGGGTGCTTACAAATCGTTTTAAAGCTTCTCTGAAACTATTGCTCTTCGCCACTGGAAACTTTATAATTGACGGGTAGAGAAGGGTGACACTACTTGAAGAAGGCCATTCTGAAATTGATTTTTGGAAAGTTCCGAATTTGAAAGATTAAATCTAATGGAAAAATTCTACTTTTGAAAGGGCTAATTCTAATTGCGATTGCGAAAAGGTTAATTCATTTTGCTAAAAGTTTAATTCAGTTTGGTAAATGTTCAATTCAATTTGCTAAAGGTTTAATTCAAGTTTGCTAATGCTGTAGTCAATTAATTTAGAAGAGAGATTTCACAAATATAAGAAAAAAAGTTAATCTGACATTCGAAATCTATTCTTGTTCACAGATACAGAGAGAAATAAATTTCTTGCGTTGGGAAAAATCGTACCCATAGAGTTGATAACTATTATTTTGATTCGTTGGTATCAATCGTTGGAGTAGGCCACGTGTTCTTCCATCATATAATATCGTCAAAGTATGAAGATCGGTCAGTAGACTAAATTTACAAGGCATAACTTCGTTGTTGTCCTCTTTGCTATGTACGGATAATAGAAGGTCTAGGATGTTCGAAGTGAGGTGCTCCAATGCGAGGAGTTTTCCATCCCGCCAAGATATTACTACCGTAAACCCAAGACATGGTGAAGTCCAAGACAAGGTGAAGTTTAGTGAAGTACGATTGAAATTTGGATTGTGAACGTTTTTAATCTTTGATCGCGTTTTATCTTCTTTAATATTGCGAAAAATTAATAAATGATATTCTATTAGTGATGACATTTTTAAGGGGTGTGGGATTTAGGATGTAGATGGCTCTCTATTAGTTCAATTCTTAACAAATCACTACTTTACTTTGCGCAAAAGTAAAATATACCAATCCCCATAAATACAGGTTCTATAGGCCCTATCTCGCTCGAATTTGAGGGAAGTCGGTTTAATGTTCTCCTCTAATTTCCAACTCGATCGTAGAACTATTCCGCTTTACAGTTAACGGGACCGACCGCAACATATGTTGGCTCACCTTTTGAAGGCGTTGATGTCAGCGAGAACTCGTCCCATGAATCGTGGCAAGCTTATATTACATCAGGCAACTTATAGCAAACTTTGTTTTAAAATTCCAAGGACCCGATAAACCTGGAGTATTCAAACTGTAGGTAGCTCCCCAATGCCACCTCTTAACATTAGCCTAGACGATCCGAGTGGTTTTCATCGAGGATGGCAAAAATATTTATGGGGCAAAGCCCCTTCGGCAAGGAGAAAAAAAATCCATTCACGGATAAAGCGGAGATCGGATTTTTTCATTCCCGACGTAATTTATAAACAAATTAACGAGCGTAGGACGGAAGACTTGCGGTTTGTTAACTGGTCTGTTTGCTATTTGCTTCTCGAGCCCGCCAGCCTTCTGAACTTCCCATACGCTAACGGTCCCAAGCGCACATTCCTGGACCAGGTTCGGTTCCTAACCGCATCCTCTCCAGAACTCCCTTCCCTCTAGGAACACTTATAATGCGGCCCGGAACCGCGGATAGAATCCATGTGATAACATCTGCGGTCTAGGCCTTCCACGTTATTATTAAGATCTAATTTTGACCCGGTAGCGCGGATAAAAAGAGAGTTCCGTTAAAATGACGGAGAAGATCAACATCCCCAAACCGAGTCATTTCTAGTAGAGCGAGGTGTCGGATGCCTCGTCGTTTAATACGATTCAATTTTTAAAAACCTCTGCCAAGTTGGGTGGGCAGTTTAGCTCCACCATTTATCGCAACAAGGGCCAATAGGATCTTTTGAGTGCTCGATTATGGCGAAGGAACGAAGAGGAACGAAGATGCTTTCTCAATCAAGGAGAACTGTCGTCTAGAATGACATACACACCCAAACATGTATACGTTACAGTTAATACCCGAAATCAGTTAATTCTAGTTTTCACTAAGCCCCTTCGTGAAAACTAGAAGTCACTAGTTAGAACTAGGGTTCACTGGGACCCTCACCGCTGGATCCAGAAGTCACTGATTCATTTTCAGTAAACACTAGATTTAACTGATATTTGTTAGATAAAACTAGAACAACCTAGTGAGAAGCCGTGCTAAGAAGGTTTGGACTAGTGGATACTAGGGACAGTGAAAAATAAGGTTTTTTGTAAAGCTTATATTTTTAGTATGGGTACTTACTAAAAAGTCGAACTTAGTATTACTAATGAAAGATTGTCAGTTACTTATTGTAGCAAGTTAAGCCTTCGTGGCATTTGGAGTTACATGAAATGTTTTTTTTCTTTTGTTTTGTTTGTCAGGCAAGATTTTTTACAAGAGCATCGTACGAAGCCTTGACCTGACCCTGTGGAAGCTTTCTTTGCAGCTGTGCGAAGGGAGAGCTGGACGGATTTTATTATAAAATAAACAAATCAGTGAATTCTAGTTTTGACTGACCCAATTAAACGAGCGGGGATTTCTAGTTTCAACTAGTGACTTCTAGTTTTCACGAAGGGGCTTGAGTGAAAACTAGAATTGACTAGTTGAAACTAGAATTAACTGATTCCGGGTATTAACTGTAACATATATATGTATGTGTGTGTCTCTGTATGTTTCATTCCAGACGTCTGTTTTCCTTATGATTGAGATGACAACTTTGTTCCTTCCCAAACATCAATATATGTAAATCCACAAATTTTTATTTCGATTCGTTTTGATGTATTCCTAAATTGACGGATGGAGCACAGGAAATTGGTAAACATTTTTAACATGTAAGAACTAGAAAGACGGTAATTTTCCATTATATCTCCAAGACTCGATGTGTTTAGTTTGGTGGCAAAATGTGTGTTTGGGTTCAAAATTATTGAATTCAATCATTCAATAAAATTTAACCTTGCATGGTCTCTCCCTTTTTGTTATTTATAAAAAAATCAAATTTGTTAAATTAATTAACGCAGTTGATTGACCTTCAACAACTAAGCAATAGAGAATATGACCAGCTTGAGTATATGGACAGGGCAGGAGTGAATAGTTCAACATCAACTACGAAACTAAAAGTAACAAACAAATTGAAGAGATGTTGGTGGCACCACTCGTCTAAAGTGCCAGTAGTTATACATAGTTAGGTATATTTACTGAGAAGGATTATCAAACGTTTCTGACGTGAATAAACAGATATAACGCTCCAAATTAAGAGATTCGGAATGAATGTGGTCACTCCACTGCCCACACCCACTATTAACTTCATATTTTGGTTTATTATTCAATAATGAACCATTGTAATCGCTCTTGAAAAAAAAAAAAAAAATCAGGGTTTACGTTTCAAAGGGTGTAGAATCCAAATCTGCAATAAAATTTTTCCGTCCGTCCGCCGTACGCACGATTTCTCCCAAACGGCTGGAGCAAAAAATCTGAAATTTTCAGGAAAAATCAATGATGGTCCGTCAATTCTTGAGCCAGCTCTCTCACTTAATTTAAAGTGCCCTTCATGGGTTGTCAAAGCTTTGTAAAATCCCTGAAAACTTCAAAAAAAGTCAAGGCGGCCTAAATGTGGACTCTTTTTTAAGAACCTTCCATGAGGAATCGAATGAGCCCTTCCACAGGTCCGTAGCTCAAACCATTCCCGATGTATGGCCCGATTAATGGTGCCAACATTTGCGTTTGTTGGTTTATTATTGTTTTTGTTTTGATTGCAGTAACCTAGCGATGCAGTGAACGTGGATACTGGAGTAAACTCCTAAAAGGTTTTATAGCCGATACCCGGGTTGAAGTATTCTGATAACCATAAAAAAACGCTGCAAATTCTTACACTGGGGTTTATTATTCAATTTTCTTGCGTTCATGATTTGAATTTCTACCAAGCTTTGGAGTGTGCGTGTTTCACAGGTGATAGAGCGATTATTGAATTTCAGAAGGCACACAAATATGATCAACTAATCAATCCAAACAGGTATTTTGGTTGAGAACAGATTTTCGTGCTCTATGTATATAAATAATTATTGATATACAAACAAACAATTCAACCATGAACTAGGAGATTAAAAAAATCGAATTATGCTGAAAATGTATACTGTCTTGAAAAACCTATGATACAGCGAAATCCCTTCCGACCCCCGAATTTACCCCGAGCTTAGCGATCATCCAGACCACCAAACTAAATCCTGCTGCAATATTGGGGCGGACGACCAAGCTACTGAAAGTCAAGTGAAGTTTTGCCTGGATTAAAGCGCTCAATCATTCTCAAACTGAAATCAACTATAACAATCCACCTTAGGAGGTACATTTCCTAAAAATTAAAATTTTTTCGGGGTAAAAACTATCTATCTAGTTTGGTCGAATTTCACCAGAATGGCTAAGATCTTAACCCATATCTGGATCCTTCTCCACCAAACTGTGTGCTACCTACAGAAACCAAATAATTGTACTCTCGTACTGAGGGATGCCGTGCAATTTTTGATTAAGGTTATAAGCATGCCGCTGACTGTCTGCCTGGAACGTGTGTGATTGGCTTTTTCGACCTCTCTAGGTGTTCATCATGGGACCCCAGGTAAAACTGCTTTAACCACCTTGAGGGCGGCACAGAGACATTTGGAATGAACCTGTCTGCTCACCCTGCTGACACAGCAACAACCTCAGGGTCCTGCCCAGACAACGGGGCAATTGCCATCCAAGAATCTTCGCTTTAGCCTCAGTCAAAACTAAGCAATGTTCATCCTTAACTCTGGATGAACTGGCTCAGCTCAGGATTTTTGGCAAGCACATTCCAAGGAACCTGGTTCTTTGGCCAGAACAGAATGCTTTTTGTTTGTATGTATTTACTCATCTCTACGTTTCACCCTTCAATGAATCCTGTCCAACGCCCTTCTGAAGTAATTACTACCAGTGCTCAGGTTAACCCTTCTGTTCGAAGAAGCCGAAACAGTAAACGCGAAAAGTTATGTTGAGTGGTCAACAGGTGGTTTCATTACTGAATAAAGCCGGTGCAATAACATTGCTGCTTAGTTCAAGTTCCTAATAAGCGAATCTAATTTTTAATCTTATTATTTGTCAAGACACTGTATACAATGTATACAATTTGCTATACGGTTATTCGAACGGCAATTTATCATCAATAAAAACAAAATGTAATAATTATCATTTGTGAATATCTATCTTAGAAGGATTATGAACCTTTAATAAACCCATGGAAGTGCTTTCCTAAATAATCATCGTTCAGAAGAGCTGCATTGAAATTTAATTTAGATTAAGGATTAAAACATATGTATCAAAACGACACGCACAGAAAGGTTATCTGTAGATATGCGTTGTATTTCTTTTTCATACTTTTCTTAATGAATTTAGAAATACATATTCATAATATTAATCAACTGGAACCCCTACTACTCGAACATGTGACGAATGGAGAAAATTCTGAACAAGGTGCTTCTTCCATTGAAAGAAATACTTCTTGCCAAGGGAGGAAGATTAGCAGAATAGCTAAAAGCCAAACATTCCTCTCTCGGCTTGTTTTTTCCAGTTTCAAACGTTATGGCAACTCAACGCAGACTATGAACGAAATGCCTAGGAAGGACATCGATTGACAATAGGAACAGCAACCTTATTGAATAGATTCCAAATAAAAATACCAATAAACAAGAATTTGGGAATAAGTTCAACATACCTTCTGACGTACTATCCACTTTGAGGGACATCAACGTTGTCACTAATAATGAAGGCAAGACGGGAACAGTGATCTTGAAAGCGTGAGAAAAAATAAATCACAAACAACTCCGAGAAAATCAACACAAAGGCGAACCCAAATGCCGAATCGACACTCAACTAAACACTGAAGCGGGCAGAGTTGCTGGAACGGGAGATTTCAACGGAGGAGCGGAGAGGCGTGACTTGACAGAGAGGTGGTGGTTGTTGGTTGAAGGTGAAACTGGAATTGAGGTAGAGAGCAGCACAGAACGGTGGTTTCATCGTTAGAGGTAAAAACGCTAGATAGCACTGTAGGGACTATCAACAGCTGAGTTGGACAACGTGACAAGATGTGAATCAGAGTTTCCTACGGGAACATCTACAGTGAGATCGTGGTGGAACCTGTGGTTTATAAACACAGAATTTGATGCAAAAGCTAGGACAGAGGCTCCCGAGGATTGGTTTCAAGTTCTTGAATCGCAAGCCACGTCCTTTTCAAGTTTGAAAAATGTCAAATACCTTGTGGGGGACTGGACAACGTTTTTGAAACATTTATACCAACCGAAAGCTCCAATGAAAACCAGACTGATCAGGGAACTGAAAATCGATGTGGCGAACCCCATACTGATTTTCCACAGGGATAGTTACGACGGAAGGCTTATCGCTCTTTGATGAGTCCAAATCCTTCATGCAGCAAGAAAACGAGGAACCAGAAAATCGGAACACAATCAACACCGAGACCAAAAACTGAAGCAGCACTTCGCCCCGGCGAATTTCATCTTCCTAATCGGGCCTATAATTCCAGACTGCGAATTTCAAAAGTGAAGTATACAGACCTCAACCACTTGAAGCAGTTCTGTGGTGAGAAGGCATAGCAGTTTTTTGAAAGAATTCCTAAAAAGGAAAAAAGTAAGAAGAGAAATTAATTTCCCGGTTGGAAGATACCTTGTTTTTCCCCTGTATTTTAGCACTTCTATGATAAAACTTAAAACCATAAGTATAATGTTTTTCTTCAATTTTGAATGATGTTTACTTATTCAACCATACACCAGGACCATTGTTATTCATTTTCCAGATTTTGGTTAATTATTCAATAATAAACCATTGTAATCGCTCTTAAAAAAAATAATAACACCCCCTGAAAATGTCATGGTTTACGTTTCAAAGGGTGTAGAATCCGAATCTGCAATAAATTTTTTTCCGTCCGTCCGCCGTACGCCGTACGATTTCTCCCAAACGGCTGGAGCAAAAAATCTGAAATTTTCAGGAAAAATCAATATTGGTCCGACAACGGCCCGATTCTAAGCCAGAACTCTCACTTAATTTAAAGTCCCCTTTAAGGGTTGTCAAAGTTTAGTAGAATCCCTAAAAACCTCAAAAAACGTCAAGGCGGCCTAAATTTGGACTTTTTTTGAAGAAATTTATATGAGGAATCGAAAGAGCCCTTATCCAGGTCCATAGCTCAAACCATTCGCGATGTATGGCCCGATTTATGGTGCCAACATTTGCGTTATTTTGGTTTGATAACTTGTTAGTAACCAGGAGATCAAGTTATTATGAGTTTGGGAATGAGACACCCTCAATGGTAGCTACGTTGTCCAAAGCACTTTAGTCACTTATTAACATCAAAGTTCATAAGAAGGTGGAAATTCTACGTAGGAAAAGAATCAGAGGGATGAGTCAGACGGAAATCCCAGATATCATCGCTGGATAGCACATTGAGGCCGAAGGAGTAATAACGATAGTCCGGTTCACTACCTGTAGACACTCCAATGAAATGTTCCATTAGAAGAAGCTTTGAGTTGAGCTGGAGATACTAAGAATTGGCAATAACAGTAATGTGGCACCATAGGGAACGTACTGTTTGATTAGAATAGTTCGATCGGCTCAGTGAGAGGATTGACTCTTCGGCTATAACTTCTATAGATTTTTATAAAATTCAAGGAAAGTTTTTCATCGCAAACTTTTGGGTATTTCAGTTTCTGTTTGAGCACAGTAATATTCATTACACAATTAAAAAATAGATAATAATAATAATTAAAACAACTGCCAAGTGGGTGTGGCACATAGCTTCCTCGTATCCATAACATTACTGTATAGATCATTGAAAATTATTATTGACTATTATCAATTAAGAACTCCCAAAGTTATGCTTGTGACAAGGATTTCACGTTTGTGCATGCGCAGAGGCTACTATTGATATGGGGGTCATGAAACTCAAAGGGGACCATCTACACATCAAACCGAACAATCCCTGAAAATTTCATCGAAATTGGTCAAGAACTCCCAGAGTTATGCGCGTAACAAGGATTTCACGTTTGCGCATGCGCAGAGACTACTATTGATCCGGGGGTCATGAAACCTATAGGGGACCATCTACACCCCAACCCGCACAATCCCTGAAAATTTCATCAAAATCGGACTATAACTTCGTGTAGTTTTGCCCGTAACAAGGATTTGCTGACAGACAGACAGACACACAGACAGACACGGAACCAAAATTGTTCAGAAAGGTCTAAAACGCAAAATGCGAGTGGAATTTTTGATTTTGGAGACAAAAAATTTTCACATTCCGAAAGTGAAAACAATGCATCCGCTACCTTGGTAGACTCGGAAGCAAAATAAAACAAAGTAAATAAGTAGTAAATAAAAACATTATTGAATTAACGTTTGTGAGTGCGTATTTTTTGTATTTCAACAAAGCTCAAAGTTTGCAAAAACAATTAATTGAAATTAGTCTTGGTAACTTCCAGGTTACCCTAAACCGCCGCTAAACCTAATCAATATTTCAACTATTAGACAAATATTCTCGTTTCATCCCGTTCATTTTTCAAGAACAAGGAATCATGCCAATTTAGATACTATCAGCCAAAAGCTTAACTGATTTTTTTAAAAAGAATCAGAGACATGTTTTTCCTCTGGGATTTCTTTACGAAAATTAGCTAATATGGCCTCTTTTCATGTTTCAGGAAGATCTAGAAAATTATGTCTATTGTCGAAAATTAGTTTTCTTAGTTACTTTTTTAATATTCTTAGTTTTTCAAGACACAAAATTTGATAATTTTATGGTGCTTAAAATGTCCTGTTCCACGAACTCTCATTCTTTTGAAACACTTCAATTATTTTCGGAAGAACGGATTTCAATTCCGATCCTACAGAGTTATTAAATATTACCAATTTATTTTTGGTCCATTATTTTCTATAATAAACCTTTGTAATCGACCAAGAAAAAAGTGCAAACCTTTCAATACAAGTGTTTTTACATGTAAGATATAATCCACCGATTTTGAGGTGACACACACAGATTTTTTCACTCAGAACGGGCCAAATATTTCAATTTCTAATGAATATTAGAATCCTATTTTGATCAGAGTTGTACCTAGTCGGATCGAGAGTATAGGATTGAATCGACTTGTTTAGGATCCACCACATTTCATTCATTCAACTCTGGTAATTTTGAATATTTTGTCAGGACATTTCTGATGTTTTTCAAAAAAAGTGAACCATTAAATTATTTTAATATAAAAATGGAATTACATACATAACAACTGTACAATACGCATTCCAATCAAATACCGCCCAATATATAGGGTGTACCTTATTCAATAGATCACCCCCCTAAAGTCGTTAAGTACGCAATGTAAAAAAAAAGGGAACAACGGTGATTTTCATAGTTTTTTGCAAGGAATTTAACTACGCCATTCTCAATTTTTTTTACTGGTCCGAATTGGATCAATTTTGTTTCTTCATATAGGAATCCCTCTTTTGGTTTATTATTCAATAATAAACCATTGTAATCGCTCTTGAAAAAAAAAAAATGCTAACCCCCCCTGAAAATTTCATGGTTTACGTTTCGAAGGGTGTAGAATCCGAATCTGCAATAAAAATTTTTCCGTCCGTCCGTCCGCCGTACGTCGTACAAAAGATCTGAAATTTTCAGGAAAAATCCATGTTGGTCCGGCAGCGCCCCAATTCTTGAGCCAGCTCTCTCACTTAATTTAAAGTACCCTTTAAGGGTTGTCAAAGTTTTGTAAAATCCCTAAAAACCTCAAAAAAAAAGTCAAGGCGGCCTAAATTTGGACTTTTTTTGAAGAACTTTTCACGAGGAATCGAATGAGGCCCTCCCCAGACCCGTAGCTCAAACCATTCCCGATCTATGGCCCGATTTATGGTGCCAACATTCGCGTTTATTATTGTTTTTGTGTTGATATCAGTAACCTAGTGACGTAGTGATGTAGTAATGTGGATACTGGAGTGAACTCCTAAAAGGCTTTGTAGCAGATTTACGTGCTCTATGCATATCTCCTGAAATTCAATAATCGCTCGATCACCTGTGAAACATGCACACTCCAAATCTTAGTAGAAATTCAAATCATGAACCCAAGCCAATTGAATAATAAACCCCAGTGAAAGAATTTGCAGCGGTTTTTTATTGTAGACTCGATTCGAGAAATTTCATGAACAGTTGACCCCTCAATCGATTTTTTTTTGACCGGGCGCAACACGTTCAACAGGCTCGCAAAGTTGCGCATCCACTACATTGGTGGACAAAAATATGATGCTCTTGAAGCCCAATAATAAAACAATTATTGTGGCACATGAGTTTCAATTGGTTTTCATCACTGATTCACTTGGTGCTGTCAGTTTTTAGATTTAACTCAGTTTTCTCGATATTATGCCCATGAACTATGTTTTTCAGAGAAAAGCGGTTTTTTCGAGGTCCCAACTTTGGAAGTAGATTTATTTTTTCTCACCCTTTCGAAACACGGGAAAGAAACCGGCTTTTGTGTTAATAAAATAAATCTGTCTTTGTGGTCGAATAAATTATAATTTATCGCACATTCAAATCCAATAAACATTGAACACTCAAATTCTAAGTATTTGTAGAAATGTACTGTTCTTCGATTACTTTGTAATACGTCTTTTCCCAATCCCTCCACCTCCTTCTCTTTCACCCCAGGTCTCTCCTATCCTTAACGTCGGTAGGAACTCATCTGCTGTCATTCCAACATATCTCCGTTCATTTTCTTTCCACACTCAATCAGAGTTGAATGTAATGTGGAAAAGGTTGAATTGCAAGGTAAAATACTGCATTCATCTGTAGTAAATCTTTAACAATGGATTCAAACCCTCAGGCAAGCAGCGAGTTTCAATTAATATCGCAATCCATCAAGCACTCGGTCTGTTGGGGCCCGTGATCGGGATTCTTTTATCCGATAGTGTGCAGTAGCGCCACACCCTCTACATCTGAAAAATCGTTGCCTCTGCCGAGAGTGATCAATCTTCAACAGAAAGCAGCTCTGCAATACTTTCTTATGGATACCACGTCGTCGCTGGAGAGGAGGTAGGTAGGTACCTTCAACTAGGCGCGGGAACGGTCGAGCGCGGAGTTCACTGGTGTCTTGTTACTCAGCGTTGAGCCTCACAGAGTAACAAATAGTGGGGGTGTGTGAATCAGGCTGCCGGCCGGTGCCTTCGGCCAGTTAACTTTTGTTGATCAGTGATAGTCAAGCAGTGATAGTGTCCGGTGATGTCTCCCACTCTTCTGTCCCGCATTGGATACAAACCTCAGGTATGCAAATCCATAAACGTCTGAAATCAGCAATACATGTCGTCATGCATCTCAGATGCAATTGAAGACTCGAATGGTACAATGTTAACATTTTTCTTCAAACTGGAGTTTTGACAGTTTCTAAGGTTTTGAGGCTGTATCACGTGGCGTTGTTCCCAAGCCTCCAAAATCAACTGTTACAACGACGATTCGAGGAAGAAGGCCACACGCCCTAGTCACCTTTACCATAGTGAGAGCCAGGAAGTACATCTAAATCTGGTTTATTTGTATGAATGGTTAGAAAAGTAAACCCTTAGCCAACACCACGGAGGAAGAAAAACGAAACAAATGCAAACCAAACAAAAGTCCCAACGTAAAAACTTCAAACCAATGTTCGGGGAACTTCATTTTTGGGAAACCACTCCACTCGTGTCTTAAATTGCCTTGTCCTTTGGTTTATTATTCAATAATAAGTAAATTTAAAAAAATGCTAACCCCTCCTGAAAATGTCATGGTTTACGTTCCAAAGGGTGTAGAATCCAAATCATCAATAAAAATTTTTCCGTCCGTCCGTACGCACGATGTCTCCCAAACGGCTGGAGCAAAAGATCTGAAATTTTCAGGAAAAATCCATCATGGTCCGACAACGCCCGATTCTTGAGCCAGCTCTCTCACTCAATTTAAAGTGCCCTTTAAGGGTTGTCAAAGGTTTGTAAAATCCTTAAAAACCTCAAAAAAAAGTCAAGGCGGCCTAAATTTGGACTTTTTTTTTAAGAACTTCCCATGAGGAATCGAACGACCCCCTCCCCAGGTCCGTAGCTCAAACCATTCCCGATGTATGGTTCGATTTATGGTGCCAACATTTGCATCCACATTCACTACATCACTAGGTTACTGCAAACAAAACAAAAACAACATCTTTTTTTTTTTGTTTTTTTTTTTTGTTCGCAGTAACCTAGTGATGTAGTGAATGTAGATACTGGAGTGAACTCCTAAAAGGGTTTATAACCGATACACGGGTTGAAGCATTCTGATGCGCATGCTCCGTCTTACGGAATTTAAAATTTTCAAATAGAATATTTTTCCATTGTAATCGCTCTTGAATAAAACGCTGCAAATTCTTTCACTGGGGTTTATTATTCAATGATTCATGATTTGAATTTCTACTAAGCTTTTTAGTGTGCGTGCTTCACAGGTGCTAGAGCGATTATTGAATTTCAGGAGGCACAAAAATATGATCAACTGATCAATCCAAATAAGTATTTTAGTTGAGAACCAGTTTAAGTGCTCTATGCATATCTCCTGAAATTCAATAATCGCTCTATCACCTGTGAAACACGCACACTCCAAAGCTTAGTAGAAATTCAAATCATGAATCATTGAATGAACCCCAGTGAAAGAATTTGCAGCGATTTTTTTTTCATTTCTTTATTTTCTACACCAAAAATTATTTTAGACGTGCTCTATGAAGTAAGGAAGATACCCACTAGCATTGCTTCAATGAAAGAAAAATGAGCATAACAAAAGAAGTAATTTATAGATTAAGTGAATTGATTTGCATAGGCGATTGTTTAGAAGGTAGTCACAATCTTCAATTACTAGCAGAAATGACGAATTGGTGAAATCAATTCAAAAATGCTCTCCGAAATGTGGAAAATACCTATTAGCATTAATTTAATTGTAAGAAAAGCATACGTTACGAAGGAATTAATTTGTGTAGATGCAATGAATAGGTTTGTATAGGTGGTCACAATGTTTATCAGTCACTTGTGGCAAACTAACCACGTGGCCATCAACATTTTGAATGGAGAAAGACCTGGGATTGGTCGTGAAGGAAAGTTGGTTTGAATAACTGTTTTGAATAGATGCATGGAATTCAATGTAGTATTAGCGACTTCAACAAGGATTCATTGTAAATTTTTTCGAACCTAAACCCTTTAAATTCGTAACCCATTTTGCTCGGATTTGTCTCAAGATGGGCGTTGGGGGAAAGTTTGATTTTTTGATCTAAGTGATCGAAAATGTAAAGCGAATTTGGGGTTTTTAGGCGTTTACGGGCCGGGGCTCGATCTTCTTTCGGCTACCACGTCAAAATTTGACAGACAGCACTTTGTACTGCAGCGACAAAGTGACGTTCATGGACCCATTGAACACGGTGGTACCATGATTGTCCTAACCGCCTATGAAAGGGACGTGAAGGGCATGAAGAAGTGGAACGGTGATATACATTATGTAGAGCTGTTACTGCCCAAAAATATTGATACCACTGACTGATTTCGAACACTAGTCCTCACCACCCAGAGGAAATTTCCCTCTACCAACAACACTCTAATGGCTTGAGCTGTGAGACCGATTTCTCATATTCTCCTTGAACATGACCAGGAATTGAGAATTTGGAATGGAGTAGTTCCAAACCGCCCATTTACTTGACTTAATTTTGAAAATATGAACCCTTAGAGTACCATGGTGATTATAGCATGACGTACCAGCAAATTGTGAACTTTTAAATTACTGTTCCAGTTCTGACCAACATAATTTGGTCCATACCTAATATTCTTACAAACGAGATGACAATATTGCCATCTCATATACAATACTAGTTTGACATATTCGGGACGATCTTGGGAAATGCAGTACTGCTGTTTTAATTCAATCCATTAATTTAAAAATCCTTTCCGCCTTATCTAACTCTACAGATCTTGACTTGAAGTCGTAATTTCGAAGTCTCACAACTTCTTCTGGGTTCCCACCACCAAATCATTACATTAAGCCTTCTTCGATATTACACAAGACCGGAAATTTCGGACTCTTGACATTAAACGAACCACGCTCTGCCACCACTGTCTGTAGATTCGTTAAATATGTGGATTAACTTCCTGTCTTCTTTTCTCGTTTCTTTCACTTTAAAATAAATTACTAACAACTTGAAATAAATAAATTTATTATTAATTAGCGAAAGCCAGTTGATATACTCCCAACCTCCAACATCAAACGGTCCATTTAAAAACTGTAATGAAAAGTTCTCTCTTGAAATTAAAACCGTTTTAATCCATCTTATTTCATCATCTTGGGCAAGTGCATTGAGATGTCAAGGTTTGCCAAGAAAGTGTGCCACACTCACGGTTTCACCGTAACAATATGGTTCATTCCAGTGGCTACTCTAGGTCTTAATTACTCATTTCCTAATGGGAAAGAATAAACCGGTATAAAAAATAATGAAGAACTGGGTTTAAGAAATCGTGGATACAAGAAGTTCAGTTGAACTGTTGATAAAAAAAGGTTCAATTTCTAATTTTTTAAATCTTTAATCTTTTTGGCAAAATCCTACATTTTTCACGATCGATTACGATGTATGCGTTTTGGTTTATTATTCAATAATAAACCATTGTAATCGCTCTTGAAAAAAAAAATTCTAACCCCCCCCCCCCCCCCCCCCTGAAAATTTCATGGTTTACGTTTCAAAAAGGGTGTAGAATCCGAATCTGCAATAAAAATTTTTCCGTCCGTCCGCCGTACGCACGATTTCTCCCAAACGGCTGGAGCAAAAAATCTGAAATTTTCAGGAAAAATCCATCTTGGTCCGACGACACCCCAATTCTTGAGCCAGCTCCCTCACTCAATTTAAAGTGCCCTTTAAGGGCTGTCAAAGTTTTGTAAAATCCCTAAAAATCAAGTTGAATCGGCCTAAATATTTACCTATTTGAAGAACATACCATGAGGAATCGAATGAGCCCTTCCCCAGGTCCGTAGGTCAAACCATTCCCGATGTATGGCCCGATTTATGGTGCCAACATTTGCGTTTTTTGGTTTATTATTGTTTGTTTGTAACCTAGTGATGTCCGGCCGATAGCGTCAACTTGTAGTGAATGTGGATACTGGAGTGATAGCCGATGTTGATACTTGTAGTTTATAGCCGATACACGGGTTGATGCATTCTGATATGCAAGAAACGCTGATAATATATAGGTAAATATTATTCAATACTATTACTGGGGTTTATTATTCAATATTATTACTGGGGTAAATAAGTATTCTTTCACTGGGGTTTATTATTCAATTGGCTTGCGTTCATGATTTGAATCTTACTAAGCTTCGGAGTGTGCGTGTTTTACAGGTGATAGAGCGATTATTGAGTTTCAGGAGATATGCATAGACCACGTAAATCGGTTCTCAACCAAAACCCCTATTTGGATTGATCAGTTGGTGATATTTGTGTGCCTCCTCTACATCTGTCTACCTTTGGCTACGTCGTTTAAATTTGGATTTGGGGAAGTTTTAACGCAATATGAGTGCCAAAGGACTTGATAAATTATAGATGTTTTTATTGTGGGGGGGTATTGAGGTTCAATAAAAAAACTCTGCAAATTCTTTCACTGGGGTTTATTATTCAATTGGCTTGCGTTCATGATTTGAATTTCTACTAAGCTTTGGAGTGTGCGTGTTTCACAGGATAGGGCGATTATTGAATTTCAGGAGAAATATGCATGGGGCACGTAAATCTGTTCTCAACCAAAATACCTATTTGGATTGATCAGTTGATCATATTTGTGTGCCTCCTGAAATTCAATAATAGCTCTATCCTGTGAAACACGCACACTCCAAAGCTTAGTAGAAATTCAAATCATGAACGCAAGCCAATTGAATAATAAACCCCAGTGAAAGAATTTGCAGCGTTTTTTTACCAGCATTGGGAAATCAACTGCAACTCTTCTTACCAGTTGTAAACTTTTGAAAATAAAATGACACATGTTTTAAATTTGAATTTCCCAAACAAGTCGTATTTTGAACAATGATTCCGAGGTTTTTGAATTCTTGGACGTTCTCCAGATCAAGATTTGTAGATAAGTAACTTTAGTCACTTTGGTTTTGATTCATTAACCTTCATCCCATGATCGTTACACCATTTGGTTTGAATCTCAATTGGATAGAGTTGATACGATCTACACTGTCTTCAAGTTTTTGAAAGAGGGAGTGAGTCTGTCCGATACATGTTTCTTTTAACAAAAAATGGCTGATATGATGTACATTACGTGAATATATTTGCGATCAGAACCGTCTTTACCATAGTATTATTTGGAATTTACCATCCCAGTGAACTATGTACAACATAGCGCGTCTTGGATCAATTTTTCATTTTTAAACAGCAAACATCATGCCAATTTTCACAAGCTGTATGTACCTAGTTTCATATACCGATTGACAACCTCAACTAGTTATATGGACACATATTGCTACAGAAGTAGCAGATGATTCACTGTTCTAACGAAATTGTTCTGAAATCTGGATAGAAATGACTCCTTGAGAACCGTTTCTGAGAATCATTTCTCCTGAATTGAATTATCTGTTGTTCGTTCAGAAAGATTCCAACGGCCAGGTAACTAAGTATAGTTGAGTCGACATGCCTATATGAAAGCACAACATTATACTCCGTGCCCCATCTTTCCCTTCTTCTCCGCTCCCACACATCAGAGCGCCGGGCACAATGGGGAGAGACAAGGAAGGGTTCACACATACATCAAATTCTTTTCATCTTTCAACAATGTGGGTAGGTAATTTTCGTGTTATCCACCCCTGCTTATCGTTTTGAGGTCGTCTTATTTTCATTAAAAATGTTCCCTAAAGGTTTAGGTCGTTCTCATTTTATGTTCTTAATTTGTAAATCATGATCGAGTGTTATGTTGTGTTTAATTAGGGGACACGTTACAGTTATATGAATCAGAAAACTAAATAAATTATACTGTTGCGAATTTAAGGGGACATCAAATTTGAACGGATGAAAATTTGGTGTCAAGTTGCGAAACTTTCAACATGTGAATTTCGAACGGGGGCGACTAATTCGGAAGAGTTAAATTTTGGATAATAAATATGTATTTAAAAATGATGGTGATTTACGTATTTCCCAAAAGGGGTGGTAAAGGATCCGAGGAGCAAGATCATCCGAATTAATTTCAGGCGTCAGCTACAACACGTCTAGGAGCAAGTAATTCCCTGATGGAGATTACAGTAGTGGTCCGCTTAACGTACATGATCCGTTCCCTATTAATGGGACCTAATAATCTCATAAGAAATAATGAAAATAGCGATTAATCCGTTCTCTCGTCCACACACCCACCCATTCCAATGTTAGTTTGAACAATATTATTGCTAAATAATGACAACTAAAGTGTAAATACATTATCATTAGAAAAAATATAAACTAATAAAGAAAAAATGAGGCAAAAACAAATGAATAAATGCATAAACCATGACTACAGAAGCTGAAGCATCAGTAACGATTGAGGTGACAGCTGACAATGAGGGAGGAGGTTATATCGCCACAACTCCTCAATCTTTTTATACCGAGAGGACAAGGGTACAGTAATTTACATCTGAAGAAATAATAAACAAATAAAGAAAGAATAAGACAAAACAGTAAATAAATAAATAGCACTAACATTCACTTAAAGAATGGATGTGTATACATACAGGGGCTGAGGAGGAGGGATTAGTGTGGAGAGTACGCCCTAAATTTGTAAGTTCTTCGGAAAAATGTTCATTATGCGGGCTAACTTTTCAGGAGTAAGACTGTACGTAAACCGAAATGTACGCAGTCCGAATGTACGTTAAACGGTGTATTACTGTAGTGCTACGAGTCGTTTGTAAGGGAACAGGTGTTCCGAGGAACCCAGCTACACTGTAAATATGAGGGAGCAAGTATAACAGCTACGACACCTAGAAATTTAAGGCTAAATTTTAAAATAGCACAGTAGGTGTTGGATAGAGTGAAGGAATCAAGAGAGAGGATCCGAATGAATCCCCTTGGGCTGGTCCGGGGTTATTTATACGGGTGTTCCGAATCCGTGAGACCAGGGAAAACCCATAATCCTCGACTCCTGTTTCGTTCTTCATCGGCTTATTCTAACCACATGCTATATTACAATCGTTGGGGCTTCTCTTAACATATACCATTGTTCATACCTTAGTATGAAGAGTATTCCTTTAAAAATTAAAAAAAAACCAATTTAAAATGATAAAAACTGGTATGAAAGTTAACTATCTAGTTGCCCGTGCGCCGGTGATTCATAATGCACCCTCCCTTCAACGAGCAGGTGTGATTTGTATGAATGTTTTTTCCCATTGTACGTATAACTTTTCACTGTAGGTTAGTGATTGTGATTTCAATCCTTCTCCATTTAAGATCTAATTGTGAACACTTATCACAGAAACTTAAAATAAGTAGGTCCAACTGCTACTGCTATAAAAAATAGCTACATGAGGAGCATGGCATCTCCCTATGTCATCATCTTCACTGAAGAAATGGCAAACCGCCTTATTCATTATCATTACGACAAATGGCTCATGGGAGGATTTACGGGGGTGCCAAACACCCCTCGCACCCGATTTTTTAAGATTTTTTTTTTTTAAATTCATATGGTTTTTTTGTAATAATATTTTCACTAGAGCTGTCAGCTATCTGTTGGGTTGTGGTTGTTTACGAGACAGGTTAGTATGTACCTATTTAAATTATACAATCGGAAAGCCCTTTTCTGCTGACCACAGCAGGCGAGGGTATAAAAGCCGCGGAGCCAAGCCCCTCGAGTCAGTCTTAGTTCGTTCTCGCTGTATGTCAGGCATAAGATCCGCTATTGATTGTCCCGTTGTGTCTTTGTGAAAATTGTCAAATAAAACCCGTATCTTTTTAAAAACTGTTTCTGATTACTAGAAACCAAAACTTTTATGAATATACAGTAGCCATAACTATACTTTTCTTTATTCAGGACTAGATTTTACAACGTTTGTATATTCTGAATTTTCCATACCTATGTTGTAATAAGTAAACCGTGAACGGGACCGCGGACAGCGGGTTTTGGACCGTTGGAACGCGCGGACGATGACATCAGCTATGTTGCTGTCTGTACAGACGAGACGGAGGTTAGATTGATGTTGATAGTAACACACATTGTTTAATTTATTTGGGTGATTAAAAAAGATATTTCTTGAAAAATTTTATATGAAATAATAATTAACTAGTAAAAGTTTACTGTGCATCAGATTGCTTAAAAACACGTTTTTTAGCTTGTATTTTTCAAAAATTTCCATACCATACCCATAATTTCATTCCCTCAGACTCTCCGGCACTAGCATCCCCAAAAATTTTGACCTAAATCCGACCATGGTCTGGCTTCATAATCTTTAGAAAATGTTATAATTTGGATTCCACTCCTGCCCGTGTAAATAAATCGTTATCAACATGAAAATATGACCATAATATGATCTAAAAAATATTATCTAAAAAATATTATTTTACTCGAGACATACCAAGAGAAGTATCGTGAGGTTTTGAGGATCCTGAAGTGCTCAGCGTCAAAACCGGATAGCTCCAAAACATTCGGAAAACGGTGTTTTTGCATTTTCCACAAGTTAAGTTCGATAAGTTCGTACTCAAGGAACGTCAAGATTGAAATCGGACAGGAACTGTGAGAAATACGACATCAAAAACCCCGGCGAGTTTCAAAAATGGACTGCTCCGTGTTTCTCTAGAATCCGCTAGGGTCGCAGCAATCGCGCTCAAATGCCCGCTTTCCTATCACTGCTTCACTGATTAGTTCCCAATTTTTCCTTCGTTTGGCCGGGATTTCTATCCAATGTTCTCAACTAACTTTTATATCTTCCATTTCTTGATAATGGCAGTATTTCTTTAAATCGTGAATGTGAGCGTCGCAGAAGCGAATAAGAATCCGCGTAAACACCAGAATAACGGAAAACTGCATATGAAATTTCGCAAAAAGAGAAAGGTAGGTGCTTATATATTTGTACATCGGGTTTAGTCCAGGAACAATTTTCGTAATACGCATAAGAATATTGTGACAAAATCGAAGTTGAAGATGCGAAACATCTTAAACGAAACATCGTAAACCGATGTGAATGACGCTTTATTTACTTACTTTAGTTTACTTGTGACCGTGTGCTCGCCAACCCGAGGGTATACCTACTAGCAATTGTTTCCTCGCGAGAAAACTGAATTCACAAGGGAGGCAAGTAAATACTTGTAGCGCCACACAGGCATCACCATCGTATCGGCGCACAGTGGGCTGAATCACTAATTTAGGTGGACAAAATTCTGAAACTTGTCCATATGCAACCTTTGGGTTCCCAGATCACGGAAAAAATTATTTAAAAAATCAAATTGATTTGGCGAGCACACAGTGGTCTAAAATCAAATTGATTTGCTAAAATTTAAAACTTTCCTAAATTCAACGATTGAAGTCCCAGAATACAAGAAAAATTATATTTACAAATCTAATTAATTTTTTGACACGATTCGCGAGCACAAAGTGGTCTATTATCAAATTTATTTGCCAAAATTGTACTGAAAAAAAAAATTATGTATCACCCAAAACGCAAAAAATCGCAAAAATTCATTGCAACATTTAAAAACTAGAAGGGTTGATGAAACAAATCCTGCAAACGAATCCGTGGAATAACTTGGCGTTAATATAGTTTTTCGTTATTGAATAGGGGCATACATTTACAAGTTGCTAAGTTAAATCCACAGGTAGAACGCAATGTATATTCTATAACGAATGCAGAAATTTAATGTCTTACCTGTCTCAGCAATGTCCATTGTTGAATAAAAGCAATAGAACTTCGCGCTACACACACCTTTAACATAATGAATGGCCATCGAATAAAGATAATCCCACTGCCGATTATCAGGCACTTGCGTAAACATGACTGATTCAGTCCTTTACTATTTGTTTGTAAACATGGTATGGAGGAAAATATTAGTATTTACAGTCTCACTAACTAATAATAAAAAGCTAAAGCACTCAGAAATTCCAGACTTTTGACTTGACTTTTGTCCACCTAAATTGGTGATTTAGCCCACTGTGCGGCGTACCACGTCCTGAATTCCACTCACTCTCCAAATCCTGCCATCATGTACTCTCCCTGGCCATTGAGCGTACACAATTATAACTTTTTATTAGCGTCACAAGTCATCTGAACGTTTCATAATATGCACGTGAGTGCAATCTATAGCACCCATAACAGTCGGAATGCAAAATTTTGAAGCCCATTCTGCCTTGGCCTGATCCATATCTTCAATAATCCGTGGAAATTTAATCCAATCTTCAGACTTCGACACTATTTTATCCAATACACTTGAAAATGTTCTGCTGACGGTACTTCTTTCAACCCCCATGTCGTTGGCTACACGACTTTGGAATCCTAGATCACTAACGTATATCAGAAAAATTTCCCTCAGAAAAATGTCCCTCTTTTTCCGTGCAGTTAATCCTCCACCCCTTGCATCAATGTTTTCATCAAGAAAGTGCAAAGTGAGAAAATCTACGTTTCAACTCTCAAACCGTAATGGTCCCTTATATAGATCGGGACTTATATCACGCAGGTCTCTATAACGTTTCACACCACGCAGGTGTGAAATGCAAATGCAATGCAGCCATCTTTCGAGTACAAGTACGACTGCAAGTTTGGGGTCGGGTTGACTTGCGAATGGACGAGTATTTACCTGGGACAGACGTATTTACTTGCGTTTATTCACACCAAAATTGGCATTTTTCAGGGTCTCACTAGCCTCTCAAGTATTTACTCGCGAGTAAGAGTAAATACTTGTTTTATTTACTTCAATTTGGGCGTTTACATGTCATTTTAATATGTTCAAGTATTTACTTGTCCTACTCGTTTTTATTCACACCGCCCATTATATCCTATCTAAGTTAGAGTTCAAGTTATTTATTGTGATTAACGAGTTTATTGTTACCTATTTTCTACTTAAGCCTTTGTATCTAATGATTTTGAGTTTTAACAAAATTTAACATAAATCTAATCCCATAATTTAAGGAAATTATGTTGCACTACTGGAACTTTATTCCTCTTTCCCCGTTCCCCTTCATATGAGCTAACTATGGAGAATATCACAATTTTTTCGAAGCTGGAATAAGTATTCAAAGGATTCAGTGTCTTTTCATGGAGATTGGTTCCTATCCGATGTATTGTTGATGTTTTAGTTTCAAAAACAGATAAGCGCCAATTCCGTTTTCAAAATCGGATTCCAAATTTTGTCTTCGGACCATATGTCTATAGTAATGGTAACCCTAACAATATCGCATACTTGCGGGAATGATGAGTTGTACGGTTCAAATGAGAGACCGAGACTAACTTTGGGCTTTCCAAAAAAATTTGGTCTTGTGGTGTTATCCGCTTTTGATCCTGAACGTCTGTATCTATGTATCATTGTACGTTCTCACTGGATGCTAAACTGCCGGGATTGGTCGTTAAATGATGAGTTCCGGTAGTATGTAGAATCTCAAAAATTGCGCAAACAGAAATGTAAGCAGACCCAACGCTAATTCACAATTTTAACGGGGTGCTCAACCTGAAGACAGATCCGTGAAAAAACGCTGCAAATTCTTTCACAAGGGTTTATTATTCAATTTCATTCATTTGGCTTGCATTCATAATTTGAATATCTACTAAGCATTGGAATTCAATAATCGATAGAGCGATTATCACCTGTGCACAAAACGATCAACTGATCAATCCAAAAATTTTGGTTGAGTAGTGCTCTATGCATTAAAATTCATGAATGCAATCCAAATGAAAAAGTGAAATTCAAATTATGAACGCAATCCAAATGAATGAAATTGAATAATAAACCCCAGTGAAATAATTTGCAGCATTTCATGCATATCAGAATGCTTCAACCCTTTATCGGCTACAAAGCCTTTTAGGAGTTCACTCCAGTATCCACATTACTACATCACTAGGTTACTGCGATTAAAAAAAAACTCATCTGTTTGTTTTGATCGCAGTAACCTAATGATGTAGTGAATGTGGATGCAAATGTTGGCAGCATAAATCGGGCCATACATCGGGAATGGTTTGAACTACGGACCTGGGGAGGGGCTCATTCGATTCCTCATGGAAAGTTCTTCAAAAAAAGTCCACATTTAGGAACGCCTTGGTTTTTTTTTGGGATTTTACAAAACTTTGACAACCCTTAAAGGGCACTTTAAATTAAGTGAGAGAGCTGGCTAAAGAATTGGGACGTTGTCGGATCAATATTGATTTTCCCTGGAAATTTCAGATTTTTTGCTCCGGCCGTTTGGGAGAAATCGTGCGTACGGCGTGCGGCGGACGGACGGAAAATTTATTGCAGATTTGGATCCTACCCCCTTTGAAACGTAAACCATGAAATTTTCAGGGGGGGTTAGACTTTTTTTTTTCAAGAGCGGTTACAATGGTTTATTATTGAATAATAAACCAAAAGATAAGTGTATGTGTGCGGGTGAGGAATTTTGCCGATAATTGCTGCTCAGCCAGCAATTCCGAACCGATTTTCAAGATTAAATTTTGTTCAATTTCAATTTTACTCTAATATGTTAATTTTAATGTTCGAATAACATCACCAACACCGTCTTATCGCACCAATTCTCATTGCATTATTATTATAATTGCACACATTCAGACTCATGACAAACTGAAACGCCAGACTGATAAACCGTCCGTTATCAGGAGCGTTCTGTGATTCCTACTGGCTGAATAGACTTGTGAAGTTTTGCTCAGTCATCTTGTCTGGACATATGTGGTTTCGTTTGAACCAGTGATTTTGACACAATGGGATTTGGGGCTTTTGTCATATTCGTCAGGCTTGGGATCCACTGTTCTTCATAAACGTTTGGCTTCCTCTGGTTTCTTCATAAACGGCGCTGTACTGCGGAACCGACTTGTTTGGTTTTCGTACTTTTGCTTTTATGGCTGTTAACCTTCAGTTTTCTGGCGTTGGAAAGTCGTGGCAATTTGAATAGGAATCTTATAATCCCTGCAAAGCGAACGTTATCTGTTAGTGTCATAGTTACCCCGCGGGGAATGCCATTTGTGACATCCTGCTCACGCTTTTACAAAAATTTGCAGTCAATTACTGGGTTTATCGTCAGCACTGTAGGATTCGGCGATTTCCTCAAAACGTCGTTCCATATAAGAGAGACCAGAAAACGAGCCCAGGGCCCGTTGGTGAGAGGGACCAGTCAGAAGTTGGCAGGTGGCTTCACTCGGCTCCGTGATTTGAATGCGCATCGCGTGGTTTCGTATGCCGGTGACGCCCGCCCCTTCGCCGGCGGTTACGACAGCCGCATTGGTCGGACGACCGTAGGACACAGGCGACGCTGCTAACAACGATCAACAAACATTGAATCGTGGAGGTATTCTGAAGGCCACTCCTCGTCATTCTGATAGCTGGAATCAAATAAAATTAAACGCATTTTGCAAAGTGTCTAATTACATTGAGACATCACTTAGCTAGGAGTACAATGGAAACCGTATCGAGATTCATTTTTCCGACGACAAAGCAGAGTTGGAAAAAAAACAGTTTTTTTTAAAGAAGACAAAAAACTGTTTTTTATGTTTTAAACAGTTTAAAACGTTTATTTCCCTGAGACAAATGTGTTTTCAGGATGTTTAGAACTGTTTTAAACAAGTTTTGAAAAATCTGCTCATTAAGCACTACGCAGCTTACGTGTTTACGTATTGCGATGCGCACGAAACATTTTGCTCAAGGGAACAGGGTAGAGAAATAAACCATCCAGATTTTTAAGACCCGTATTTGTTAGTCGTAGCTACTTTATTAAAAATGATTTTGAACAACTCCAATCACAAAATTTACAGAACCAAAAGGGGGAAAAAACTCAAGAAGTACGCGCAGAAATAATTATGGTTTCGAATTGAGGTGTTTAAGCACGGCCACGAGCTTCCCTGCTTTGTCCACTCCCCAATCTGTTGCGCAATTTTGAATGGATAACTCCGAAGGTGAAGAACAGCCGTTCGATGCCTGCCGAAGACGCGGTGGCGGTGAAAAGTTGTCGAGAGAGCGTCATGGTTTCTTCAGAAATTTTATTCCCAAGTGCCTTCCACCATGTATGTGGGGGCACATTAGCGATGTGTTCATTGAAAAGGAAGTCCTTGAATGGTATTTGTTTTGCCCGAAATTTCATGATATCAGGTATGGCTTTTGGGTAATATGCTTCAGCCATGAGTATGGCCCGTTCCTCTTCGTCCTCGCTGAGTTTTTCACCACGGTATCACGATAAGGTACCTATCAAACTTGTCATGTTGTCATTGTCACTCTGACTTCTGGCAATTGGAAGCTATTTCAATTTTTCCCATTTCGCATGGTCATCGTTATTTTCCTCCTACTTGGACCGGTTTAAAACAACTCACAAAGAACATGTTTAAAACAGTTTTAAATAAATGACTTTAAACTAATGTTTTAAAACACCCTTTTTTTTCAAAAGCCCTGCGACAAAGTCAAAGGTTTTGCTTCCCAGTCGATCTATAAGAAGCGCAAGCTGTGTTTACACATTCGGGAGACGGAAAAATTTGTTCTCCACAATTTCCAGTCGCATTTTGTATTTTTAGACCGTTCTGGCCACTTTGGTTCGTGAACCTTTGTAATCGACCAAGAAATAGAACATTTGAACACCCCTCATGATTCACGTTTCAAGATGTGTGAAATATGAATATCAAATTTAAAAAAAAAAAAAAAAAACGGCCCTACAACATCTGTACGCCGTACTCCCTCCAGAGCTTTTCTATGAAACTACTGAGCTAATGAAGCTTGGGTAAAAAATCAGATTCAAGGTCTAGTGGGGCACTGTATGTTGGCATCGATCTCGAATCAAATGGCTGAAATTTCTAAATACCGCCATTATTTTGTGTTCGTTATGGATAGCTGTGCCTTCAAAGAATCGAACCCCAGACTCGGGTTTACGTTCGTTTGCTCTCCCTGAGGGCTCGAAGTTTTACAGAATGCGGAACAGAAACACAAATGCGAATGTGACTATGCGTGGACACTGTGAAAATGGCCTAGTATCATGTGAGATCGTATCAGCTGATATAATTGCTGTGAAATTTGGTTTCAGTTGTTCCTTTTGAATTCGAGTTTTTCAAGTCTCATGTAATATAATTATGGAGAAGTAAGGTCCAGGTGGAATAATGAATGTGGTTCTTGATCAGTTCCTTCATCGGTAACGGCAAAATGTTGCTCTGGTGTACGCATCGTTGCTCCAGACGGTCACGCTCCTCCTCGAAATGACTGCAGGGGTTGTGTGTTCGCAAATCTGCTCATCACCCGATCTGTGACTTGAAGAGTCCTCGCTGAGGTGGAATCGGTTCAAATACTCTGTAACCCCTCTATGCCCGCCAACTAGAGAGTAAATCGCAATTTCAACCGCAGGTTAATATGAAGACGGTCCCTGATTATCGTAAAGAAAGCCTTTGTTCAACGTCCATCTCCAGATACCCTCACAACTGCTCCTTCTACTGGATGCTCCGAATAATGTATTCTCACTCTTGACCTGGACACCAAAGAAAAGTCTGGAGCTCCTCATAACAGCGCCCTCCTTTGCTCAGCGGTTCCCATGTGAGCCGAATAATTGTGTCGACCTGGTTGTGTGTATCAGTCCGTGTGTGTTTGTGTATCTGTCGTGTGTCTCCAGATTCCTGTAACAAGTTTACCCTCCAGATATAATCTGATTTTACTGTAGTTTTCAGAGAATGTAAGGGTTAGGCTATGTGCTTCATTGCACGCGAATCAATACATTAGTCTGTCCTTGCGCTAAAGCTATATCAAATCAGTATCATTTTCTCAGGTTGTGTCGGTCCGATCTAGCTCAAATTTGCCCTGTAGTGGCAAACTTTGACCTATTTAATAATCTCGTATCAATTTCAACACGATGGTACCATTAGTGCCTTGTTGCTGTGCATGCAATAACGCAAATTGCTCTAAACAAGTCTAATTTTTACTGTTTTCGCCTGATTGTGACGATATTTTCTGGTATGTGCAGGTTCGAATATAAAAGATTCCTTGTGAGTTTCATGGCTATAAATGCAATGAATCATTCTTCATAAACACATCTGTCAATCTAGCTCAAATTTGGAGAATATTTGAGAAATACAGTTTAATAATCTCATATCAATTTCAAATTGATCGTATCACTATTTCAACCCCTATAGAATGAGTTCGACAAACCATCTCAGCTACAGTGTGATCGTCCGTTCGTTCACCAATCCCGGAGTTGTCTCTAACTTGAATGAGAGTGGGTGCCATAACGAGTGGCTGACGGCAGCCCCCTTAGCATGGTGGATACTGTACGATTACGCTATCCATAGCGCTGTCTTTCATGATTTAATTCAGTTGAGTCGAACAGGGCGAGGAAAACAAGCGGAAGCATTATTTTTGCTATTGCATTAATTTTATCTTTTTTTAAATATAGCTTTTCCAAGTCGAATTGAGAATTTTCCAACCCAAATTGATATTTTTCCAAACCAATTTGAGAATTTTCCAAACCAATTTGAGAATTTGCCAAATCAATTTGAGAATTTTCCAATCTAAGAAACTGTCACTACTAAAAAGGAAGAGGAAGTTTTCCAAACCGAACTGACAATTTTTTAAGGCAATCCAAGACTTTTGTTGAAACAAAATAAGTGAAGAAAATGAAAGAATAGCACTTTATGAACAAGTTAACATTGAAATCAAAAAGACAAAATCAACGAAGAATACTTCATAAAAATTACGCTCTTGTTAAAAACAGAAAAAATCGAGGCCACTCTGCGTTTGCCAACCAAATTTTTTTTTTATTTCAAAAGTCTTGGATCGCCTTAAAAAATTGTCAATTCGGTTTGCAAAACTTCCTCTTCCTTTTTAGTTGTGAATGTTTCTCAGATTGGAAAATTCTCAAATTGATTTGGAAAATTCTCAAATTGATTTGGAAAATTCTCAAATTGATTTGGAAAATTCTCAAATTGGTTTGGAAAATTCTCAAATTGGTTTGGAAAAATCTCAATTTGGTTTGGAAAATTCTCAATTCGACTTGGAAAACCTATATTTATTTCAGTTGTTCAGTTTTGGATTATTTTCTGAGAGTATCTAGGTCCGTCGCTGTACAGTCCAATTCTGGTAGTTAGTGATCCACATATTTAATACAGCAATAATACAAATTTGTCTAATAATTTGGAAAGGTTTTTTATATTTGTAAACTTCATTATGCTAAATCTCTTTTGTGGAACCAAGTGGAAGAAGTGGATGAAATTACCGAATTCAGTGAGTTACGCGCACCCCAATACCTTACCAGCAATAATTGATATACCAATACTGGACATATGCAGCTATATACTGTATCCACTATGCTGGTATGCTGCGTGATTCACTTTTTGTTGTTCGTTACGATTTCCTGAAGCCTATGAAGATTTTTTTTGTCCGATCCCGACCCTGGGAACCGAAATAGGAGACTCCGACTTCCGGAGGTTTTTGTTTCAGTGGTCCCCCTCAGCCACGCACGAAGTGTCAGCCCGTCCGCTCTTCCCGTCGAAGCTCCAACTTGCGTTCCACCCCTACCTATCTACCTATCAACAACTACCCCAGACCAGAGAAAGCACAAGTCTAAAACAAATTGAGAATTTCATTTTTTAAATTTATTTTTTATTAATAGAACTTTGTTGCTCAAAAAAATTATGCATTACAGTTTAGTGAACGTATTAAAGAACAATAACGTCTAGCGTGTGAGGGAGTGGAAGTCCATTGACTTTCTCCCGCTAAAGATAATAAATAATAGATAATACTAAATATATAATACGCATACATAGATGAATATTTCTCCCGCTAAAGACAATTAACAGTACATAATAACTAAACAGATGATATGCAGAGATTGTAAATTTGTAAATGTTACACTTTCATTCTGTTCTAAGGAGGTCTGTATGGCGTTTCCGCTTTAGTCTGCGTTTAGGGCGATTTGGAGGAACTGCCTCCACTATATTTGCAGCAAGGGGATTAGGGTCATTTGAGAGCCGCTAATGGGATCTATAGTAAACCGCTCTCTTGTACTGAGGGTGTTCAGATGTATCTGAAATGGTTTTAGATCTTGAAGAATTTTTCAGTATTTAGGTCATTACCTCTTGAAAACCACCCTTGACTCGTATTCGAGGCCCACAGGTAACGGGACCGTTCCGTGGCGTTAAGTGCCGCTGTTGATTACCTCATTGTCCGTTAATCCTGAAACCATACTTCTGAAAACCCCGTTCCTATGTGAAAATATTTAAAGGCTTCAATGGACTCCAAATTCCCCAAGCCGTTGGTTTTTCCCAAGCCACCCTTTTTCTGGCAAACAGTCAATCACCCGTAGTCTCCCCCTAGCACCCTGGGGTTTCCTGGGTAATTGTAACCCCGTCCCTGATTAGTTTCTTCTATCCCCCTCTCTCTGCTCCCTGCGATTCCCCACTCTAAATTTTCTTCACTTCCCCTCCAAACAAAATTTTCCCGTTTTTGGTTAACAGAATCTGGAGTCAGTTCTCTCCTTCGTTTTAGCCGGCTCTTACACTCTTCTTAACTTGGCTCTCCTGGACCTCCCTAATATTGGCGGGGATCCCTATATAGTTATAACTCATCAAACTTGACTGACTTCATATCATAGTTATCAAAGTGACTTCATTTTCCTAACTAAGTAGTGGCAAAGCAGCATATTTTGTAAAACCTCAACTTTGGCAGAAGGTTTTATTCAACAAAACCTTTACTCGTATTTATTTGATTGGTTCACTGTATCGACGAATACGAATTGAACTATGTATTTCCATGCTCCATTCATGTAAATATGTAGTCCATTTCCATAATTATGTAAATACAGCTCCATCAGTTAACTGCGCAATAACTGCGCAATCGTTACATCTTCCTTGGGTTCACCTTAACAGAGGGTATTCCAACATATTTGTGCAGATTTGAGTTTTTAATGTACCGAGGTGCATCAGTAATTACCCTCAACTCCCGATTTTGGAATGTCTCAATCCTCTTGACCTGCGAATCAGACGCACCTCCCTATATCTGGCAGCAGTTCTCCCAAATTGGACGGATTAACATGATGTATATCAGCCGTTTCGTAGCGAGTGACAGAGGGGATTGTTTGCCAATGAGTGGTTTGAGGGTTCTTAGACGATGTCGGCATTTTGTGAGTGTGGCTGTAATATGTGTGTTGAATTTTGTCCACGGATACACTTGAGCAGTGTACTGTTGTTTAGGACGGAACGACGTCTTGCCCAATGCTCAGTACTGGTTCTGCACATAGAATTTCAATGTATGTGAAACACTTGGAAACACATGTAGTAATTCACAAATTGAACAACTGAAATTTAACGAGATGCAATAAGAAACCCTACAAGTTATTTCCATAGAGGTTTATTACACCGTATTAACCTCTGATGGGAAACACCTTCGGTGTCGTCTATGGACGCTTGAGAAAACCCCCAAAAGTACCGAATTAAGTATAATTTTTAATCTCAATAGTGGGGGTACATTTCTCAAGAAGCCCTGGGCGCTCTCGGGGTGGGTCAGTATTTTTTATCCTTTTGCAGTAGACGGTCGTGTTATTTTTCGTACAGTTGATGTTAAGGGGTGAGTTTTCCGGGCTTAATGAGCGGATATTAATTCCAATCGAGATCCCGAAAAATGTCAACTTATCATAAAATACACCCTTGTTAATTCACCTATATTACTTCATCGACTAAAACCTGCACCTCATGGGTAACTTTGGGCGTGAAGAGGGTGAAATTGGAGATGGCGCGTCATATATGAATCACAGAATCAGGAATACTGCACACACTTCAGTACAGTGCCTCTCTCCCTGTCATCCCTGTTCCCAGCCATTTTAATTTCAAATGTTTTTCTTTCACATTTCTATTTGCTTTCCATTGGCGACAAGACGCCGTAGATCAGATCGGAAATCACCCTTCCAAGTAAAACAATGTACTCACTACTCAAGAAATGAAAGAACAATAATTTTTTAGTACAATACACCCCATTCATGGTTTACCTGGGTCATTCCATACCCAGACAGACTCGAAATGTACCAACCCCCTCCGATTTTGATCATACTTGGTGTAGTTGCTTCCTTGACGAATAAAAACGCTGCAAATTCTTTCACTGGGATTTATTATTCAATTGGCTTGCGTTCATGATTTGAATTTCTACTAAACTTAGGAGATCCCTGTTTAACAGGGATCTAAAGACCATGTATCGGTGAATTTCAAGTGAGATTTTATCAAGAGCCACGTTTTACAAAGACCAACGCCAAGTAAAACATCTTATTCTCAACCAGACATCAAATTTGGATTGATCAGTTGATTAAATAAGTAGAATTTGTGTGACACCTTTTACGATACGAAATTCAAAAATACACAATTCGAGAACATAGCTGGATGCATTGAATTAATGATTCGGGAAGAAATAATATCCCAGTTATTGGAGAATGTATGTAACATTAAATACAGCTGTAGTAACAATAAAAATTAAGTCAGTCAGTACCTTAAGTTAAGCACCTAGGAAATGAAGCCCTTTATTTTCGTTTTGGCAGTACGAACTGAACCCTAATATTTATGGGATAATAAAGTTTGATTTTTTTAAGTGAAAAATTAATAAAATGCATGGGTATCTATATTTAGCAACCATTTAATATTCGAGAAAAAGAGGGCTTAGGCGCCGCCGTCAATTACCCGTATGAGGGATGGGTTCAACGTGTCGCCACATGTTTGACGGGTCCCCTATCGGAACGGAGCGGAATAATTTTAGAACTGATCTCTCCCTGGGTTCCAGCTGCTGTATCATCACCTTCGTAGGTGGGTGGGTGCCCTAATGCAGACCTCATATCCTTTTCAAGAGTACATGGAACGAAAAACCCTGCAGATTCCTAAATAAAGGCTTTACTACCATCATTATTTAGAAATGGAGCTGTAGCTCAAGCGGTTATGTCATTTTTCGGTGTTAAATGGGACACTGGCTAGATGATGGCTTATCAAAGCTAAGTGAAATGCAGCTAAAACGAAATGCATATAACTATATGATAGGATAGAGACATCACATTCGAAGAAATGCCTGGCCACTCTCGAATGCAACAAAAGGGATAGTTTTTCAACCCACTGGGCCGGCCAATCTTCATACAAGTCTTGGATGAACAGGCTACCTCCATATCCTACTCACATCATCACGAGTAATTTAAAGGCCTCTTTCACCAAATTTCGGTCCCACTTAGAAACTTGGGTCACGAAAGCTGCGATTTGGCTCAAATTCTGAGGGACACCACGCAGGCAGTGACTTCACCTTGCCTTTGCCCATGACAGATGATGCTGGCTCACAAGAAGTAAATCTCAGTGGCCATAAGCTACATCTCATTGGAGATATCACATTCTCCGTAAGAAGACTAGAAGGCTTATTGAAATGGATATTCACATGGCACTCACCTGGAGATTGTGGTTGTGCCCGAAATTGAGGCTGGATTTGCCATATACTCGATACTGTTTATAGGAAGACTTAGTAAGGCGAAAAGAGCGATATCCCTGACGAAGGAGGCTCATGAATGTTTCTGGCCATTCGCGGACACATATACACACACATCACGTACACAATATTTGGAAAATATTTGGATCAACTTACCAAACAAAAAATACTTTTTCATCAGCTCGTAAAAATATAAATAATTTATTAGTGTTTCTTGAATAACTGAACAATCGTTACTGAAACGTGATAAAATTATGGTTATACACAGTTTCAGTGCTGTAATAATAGTGATCATAATTCCAAGAATGCAGGAAACAAGGGGTTCAACATATTTCTGCACCGCTCAACACCTTTTATCCCAAGCAATCATTCTATGTTTTCCATGAACATAACCGGACAAACTGTAATTATTTAAAAATGACTCGCTTCTGAATGATTTAATAAGAACCATCGATCCGAGATAATCTTTCAAATAAAACCTTATCTCGTTTTTTCCTGTTGATCGAAGCAAACTGCAGTGTCGTCATTTCTTAACTCCCTCCCCCCTCCTCCTCGTCACCCTGTGCCACGGTTTGTGGGACCTATTCTGGTAGGCTCATTATTTTTAAGTACAGAAGCCACCACACTTTCTCACGGAAAGTTCCCATCTCCGAAACCGGTACTCTTTTCCTCGGCTTAATTAATATACGGCAGATCTGCTCTTGGCGACCTCTAGCCAGTTTCTTTGGATTCCTCTTCTTCTTTAAAACCGATGAAAAGAAGGCGGAAATATCCGGTAGATGATGAGGAGCATAGCACGAGGCACGAGGTTTTCTTTAAAGGCTGAAAAAAAGAGGCACTATTAGAACATCCTACATACTAGGTGTGCAAGGTGAAACACTGCAAATCATTACACATAGATTTATTAATCCCGTATTAGAACAACCCTTCCTCCCTAATCACAGATCTGTGTGGGTAATTTCAAAATTTCGGTCACATTTATGTCACTGATCAGTATTGCCGTAAAATCTCAACTAAATACAGTTTTGTGTTTTAAAATTTTCTCCTATGTGGATGTACATGTTCCATGGAAAAGTATGTAAAAGTTGTGCCTACAGGACCTAGGCGAAAATACCATAGTATGTATTTCTCACTCCCTACAGCTGTCACTATTCAGAGGTATACAACTTACATCGTCACTACTCAGCGAAATATTTATTGGGGCTGTTATGTCCACTTAAACTACAGGGTGGATGGGGATCAATGTGAAAATAGCATTTGGGTAAAACTTGGTGGCACATCGAAATGGAGTAGAATCATGATTTGTTATAGGTATGTTATATTGTTATTCATTTATATGTTATATTTGTTATTTATTTATATGTTCCTATCTTTAGTCCATTGGATTTATATATATATGATTTTTTTATAGTGCTTATTTGGTCAACTGTATTGACCTTTCGTCATGAAATTGAGTTTTCTGAACACTGAAGAGTCAATTTTAATTTTATTATACATTTTCGGATTCAGTTTTAAATTTCCTATAAGATGGACATAATGTCAACCTTATAAAATTTCAATAACTCTGTTCATATATATAAATCGGAGTAAATGGGAAAATTTGAAAAATTTGAAATTTTTCGATAAAATTCAAACAGAGTGACGTTCCAAAAATAGGCCAAGAAGTTGTCAAATCTCATAAAAACTTTTTCATTTCATGAGCTGATCCAACCGTATACTCAATTTCAGGATTACGAAATTTTTTCTTTGAGAAATTAAGTTTGAAAGTTTGAAATTGTTCCAGAAAAACTCGATTTCATGACGTGAGGTTTTAGTTGACCGTGAAAGTTCCATGGAAAAAAAAGTTGTAACTATCCGAATGAATACCATGAGATAGGATTTCTCCCCCCTACAGCTGTCACTAATCAGAGGTACTCCAACTTCGATGTCACTACTCAAAAAAATATTTATTGGGGCTGTTATCCCCATCCACTGTATAAAAGAACATACCATCTACAATGGATATCCGCCTCAGGAAAAAAAATTGGATCAAATCAAGTAGCCTTATCAGCCCATTATTTCAGTGTCACGCGGTTTTTCCTCACTCCCTACGATGTTTTGAAAAGTAGCCCCCAACAGGCAGGAAAGGGTGTTTATGAAGTTGCTTCTGTTTTGTTGACATCCCTTATTCAAGATGGTCCCAACGCTGGTGGTTGGATTTTGCCTAGACCTTCCCAGTCAGTTCTACCGGGAAAACATCCCTGGAGGCAGCCGTGTAGGTTTTTTAACTCTCACTCCCTACTCCAGTAACATTCTGACTGTGACAAGTGAAACTTGATCGCACTTGTTGACAATTAGTGTAGTCGTTGGAAGTTCGTCGACAACATTTTGGTTCAACCAGTTTCAAATGATTTGTGACCTGTAAAGGCGGTGAAAGGCTATAACCTCACTCCCTACTCTCTCAATGCCTACAATATCCAGCCCCTTAAATTGTAGGGGGTGAGATCTACTTGTAGGAAGTGAGATTTTGCAAAGAAACCTTAGTATTTACTGTAGCTAAAATTGAGTTAATTTGTGCTGTTCCACTCACCTAATTTGAAAGACTTGAGCGGCGATTCCCATGGATTTTGAAGGCTCAAGAGAGGAAAAAATAGTAGTATATACGTCAGGCTAAAAATGGCGTATAGTAGGTTCAAAAATATTGCTCACTTGTCAGGAACAAGAAAATTGATCAAATTTCAACTTTATTTTTAGAAAAGTCATACCTTGAGTGAACGAAATTTTAAAATGACCCATGTACATGAAACAAACCATAAAATATACCTATAAGTTTCAACGTTGGAAATAGTTATGGCGAAAAAAATTTTTTTTCAAAATCGAAATGATCAGCAGTACGGTTAAGATCGATTTTTTCACTTGGGTGCCGAGAGAACCGCAGTGATTGATTAGGAAACGATGTGAGAAAATTGATCAAATTCAAAAAATCTTTTATTTTCACGTTTGCGCATGCGCAGAGGCTACTATTGATCCGAAGAGAGATCATGAAACCTATAGGACCATCTACACCACAACCCGCAAATCGTACTATAACTTACTATAACGTACTATAACGTATCAAAATCGGACTACAACTTCGTGTAGTTTTGCCTGTAACAAGGATTTGCTGACAGACAGACACACATACAGACACGGAACCAAAATTGTTCAGAAAGGTCTAAAATGCGATTGGAATTTTTGATTTTGGAGACAAAAAAATTTTTACATTAAAATGACCCGTATGTACATTCAAGAAACAGTGATGAAAATCCTTTTATTTTTTAGAAAAGTCGATACCCAAATGTGACCGATAAAATGACCTATAAAAAGTGATTTCATGTATGGATTTCAAGCCCTCGATATACCTCGAGTCATCATGCTACCAATCAAAATTCAACTTTCTAGGATGATTAAGAAAGAAAATAGAGCTTTGGCTCATTATGGTAATCAAAAGCGCCTCTGTCAATTATGATCATAAAAACAATAGTGTTGTTTCAAAAGTTTTCGATATACGGATCTATGAAACTTCCTCTTTCGATTTCACCCTTCAGTATTCACTGAGATCTACGACGAGAATTCAGATCTAACTGGACCCCATATGTGGTTTTTGACACAAGTCAGTAGTTTCGGGGAAAAGTTTTAGACGGCGGACGGACGAATTTTTGTTTCGATTTTCGGATTCCACACATCTTGAAACGTAAAACAACACGAAGAGCTCGAACAAAGAAGACACTATTAGAACTGCGTATAAAGACCGATGTTCAAGCTAAAAATACTGAAACTTGAGAAAATCAATTTTACACTTTACGAGGGAAAATGTATCTACCCGTAAAAAAGTGAGAAAAATACTAAAAATTGCAACAAAAACAAATATTTATTTGCAGAAAAGTATCAAATAATATCAATCAAACTAAATTCAAAATCAATGTAGACACTTCCACTAAAAAATTTATTTAAACTTCATAAAAAAAAATTACAAGGAAACACGTTCGCACAAAAGAAAGTGAAGGTACACAAGGTTTCTTTTTGCATAACAATATTTTGTATTTCGGAAAATTGAATTCACTAAAAACTTCATAATCAACTTTATCTTGTTCCTCAAAGTGCTTAAACAAGATTATTCAACATAATGTACTCGATTCGATATCACAGGAAAATTCGCTAAACCGATTAAGAAGCCTGACTGGGACGTTTTTTCGTTCCACGATAATACATATTCATACTTTTTTTCCAGCCTGAAAAAGTGTAACACGATATCTTTGAACAAAAACAACAGTGTTTTTTCTGTGATCCAAGTTATTTCTACTATATTAGTCCTATTTCGCTGAAATTTTGTATGTAGCTTCCTTAGGATGTAAAAAGTAATCTAGAAGCTGCAGAGGGTGAAGATAAGATCAGTTCCTCCCAGAGCTGAAATTCAGTATTCTGCCCCCTTAGGAAGAAATCTGTAAGATATTCAGTGACAGATCAGCTGAGTTGCTCCTAAACTTATTTCGATGCTATTTACCTGTCGTCCGATGCTAAAATTTAGTTTGCAACCTCCTTAGGACTTTTGCTTAAAGATGCCTAGGTCCCGGGATCAGGTGATTAGCTCCGAAACCGAATTTCTACCATAATAGTTCTATGAAGCTCAAACATTGTGGGTAGCTTCCTTAGGACGTAAGACGTAATCTTGAAGTTACAAAGGGTCGAGATAAGATCAGTTGCTTCCAAAGCTTTCGTGCTTCTACCCTTTTAAAATCCAAAGCCCCTTCATCTACCTTTATATACCCGTTACTTATTATCTTTCCCATCAAGGGCTGAAGATTGATTAAAGTTCATTTGTGCCAATTCCGTATAAGAACAACCTTTTTCTGCAAAGCTTCATCATTGAAAGTGGCAAAATACATAAGCGGTTTTGGGCAGCAGGTTCATATCACGAGTCAAAGCGCTCCGCATCATGCCCGAGGGCCCGCACGATATTGAACAACGCTCAGATTTTAAAGATGTTTTTTTTCGAATCGTTTAAAAAACACGCCCGGGCCGAGACGGTAAGCGTAAGCCCTCAAGCGACGTAGCACCTGCTGCAGCATACATCCGTCCGCCTTTTAAAACGGATCCGCTTCAACGCTCCGGTGAGCAGCTCACAAGGACGGGCCAAGTGATACTTACTGCTAGCTAGGTCTGCCTTCTTCTCTACTTCGGTGGTCGTTAAGAGCGCGAGGTAGTCCAAAAGCACCTTAAATTTCTAATATCAAAAGAATAAATCCGCCAAGAAATATTAGGTTCATAGGCCCCATTGGAGACTGTGTCAACATCCCCAGCTGGAGCCGCTACTTCAACTTATATAGATGCTGTACTGTTTCTTCTCCGAATCATCTACTTGATATTTACATTTGAAGGGTAGGTGCAGGGGAAAACCCCCATCATCGCTAAAAAGCTGACTTCGAGAAAAACGCTATTGAAAATTACCTTTATGGTTTATTATTCAATAATTGAAAAACAAATTTCTAACCCCCCCTGAAAATTTCATGGTTTACGTTTCAAAGGGTGTAGAATCCAAATCTGCAATAAAAATTTTTCCGTCCGTACGCCGTACGCCGCACGCACGATTTCTCCCAAACGGCTGGAGCAAAAAATCTGAAATTTTCAGGGAAAATCCATGTTGGTCCGACAACGCCCCAATTCTTTAGCCAGCACTCTCACTTAATTTAAAGTGCCCTTTAAGGGTTGTCAAAGTTTTGTAAAATCCCTAAAAACCCTCGAAAAAAGTCAACTCGGCCTAAATTTGGACTTTTTTTAAGAACTTTCCATGAGGAATCGAATGAGCCCCTCCCCAGGACCGTAGCTCAAACCATTCCCGATGTATGGCCCGATTTATGCTGCCAACATTGCATTCACATTCAGTTCATCACTAGGTTACTGCGATCAAAACAAACACAAGATTTGTTTTTGTTTTGATCGCAGTAACCTAGTGATGTAGTGATTGTGGATACTTGAGTGAACTCCTAAAAGCGTTTATAGCCGATACACGGGTTGAAACATTCTAATATGCCTGCTCCGTCTTACGAAATTTAAAATTTTCAAATAGAATATTTTTCCATTGTAATCGCTTTTGAAAAAAAAAGCTGCAAATTCTTTCACTGGGGTTTATTATTCAATTTCATTCATTTGGCTTGCATTGATGATTTGAATTTCTACTAAGCTTTAGAGTGTGCGTGTTTCACAGGTGATAGAGAGATTATTGAATTTCAGGAGGCACACAAATATGATCAACTGATCAATCCAAATAGATATTTTGGTTGAGAACCAATTTAAGTGCTCTATGCATATCTCCTGAAATTCAATAAACGCTCTATCACCTGTGAAACACGCACACTCTAAAGCTTATTAGAACTTCAAATCATGAATGCAAGCCAAATGATTGAAATTGAATAATAAATCCCAGTGAAAGAATTTGTAGCGTTTTTCCTTCATTTCTGGCTTGGATGATCAGCTGTGCTCTGGGTGAGGTGGAATGTTATAGTTATCTTTGATATTTTCGTTAGTACACTATTCGAATCTGCTGGTATCAGGACTGTGGTGCAGTGGGCAATATTGCTGTTTGCACACTGTATTGGCATAACATTCCGCCATATATATTGAGGCCCTATCCCAAAGACTAAAAGCTCGAGTTACTTCATTGGTGGAGTCATACACAGCACATTTTGTCCAGAACCATCGGTGTATAGAGTCAGACTGCCTGGCCAATTAGAATTGATCATTTCTGTGAAACAATGTGGGTTTGAGCGATTGCCGGTGTAGAAGGAATTTGGGAGGATGACTACGTCCACGGACTTCTTGAAGACGACACATAAGTACCTACGTATAACACAACATTTACACCACATTAATTATTAAAATTTAGAGTACACATTCATAGAATGTAGATACGCCATTTACGCAGCTGCTAATTTGATATAATCATTAATTTTAGTCTATAAAGGACTCAAATGGGTTATCTCTTATTAGTTTTCAAGTTTCTTCTTTGAATAGCAGTGCTCTATTCATCTTCATTATGTTTCCAATTTTTTCAAAATCTTTGGTGACTAAGTATTTGCGTGCTTTTGTATTTTGTCGTCATTTGAGTAAATGTATTTTCTACTCTCGGCAACTTGAGTCTTATGATTTTGATTGCCGCTGTCTCACATCAGCAAAATATATTCTTTTATGTATACGAATTAGTTTGATCATATTCAATGTGTACAATTGGTGAAATTTTAACAAATTCGAATCGTGAAATAATGTATCGCTGGGAAGGTGCCCGGGATCATTGAACAATGTCATTTTTGAATCTTAAAAATGTTATCAATTAGGTACTTGAAAGTGCTCAATGGCTTACCGTAATAATCTCGTATCAATCTAGATCGGATTATCATTTCATTAGCCATAGATGTAGATCAACAGGTTTTTGGGAGATGTTGGGGTTAGAATGCAGATCATTCCATATGAGTTTCGTTGCTAATAATCAATGCACACTCTTCATAAGCGCAAATGTAAAACCCACCATAATTTCCTAGATTCCTTTGGAAAGCTGAGATTCTTAGCGTTTTCTTCTTGCCCGACGATAGAAGTATTTATTACAGTTACAAAATTCCCCTGAAAAGCGGTAATTAAAGTAAAATAAACATATTTTATTAGGAGAATGAAGTTATTGTATATTAGAATACCTTGATAGGATAATATAACTTACAGCAAGGTTTCTACCTGCAGTTGCCTGCCCGAGTCCGGCTCGTAGTCCAAGCGGTAACATTACACCCGGGCTAGCGGCTACTCATATCTTTCGTCCGATTTCGAATTTTCTAGGCTGTGACAAAAATACGGTGAGCTCTCTAGATAAGTGTGGGGGACGGAAGAAAGTTGGCGTTCAAGGGAAGGTATCATGTCACGCAAGAAGACCATACTAAGCTTTGGTCAGATTTCGATTGAATTTTCACTGTTAGGTTTTACTATTGTACTATAAGTGCAAACATTGGAACAACCGATCAATTGATGAGCTGTGTGGAAAAGTTGTTTCCTAATCGTCCTATGATGCGACAGAATTTGTTGCGAAAAATCACGTTTTCTCTGCATTATCCTTCCAATTCCTCCCATTAAATCAGAATCTTATATAATCACCGCGTCATAACAAAATATCGCACAGGTTACACCCGGTTACATGATCCTTAGTTCCGTATCATCGATAGCCTTTTAAAAATTCAGTCTTCAAATAGGAATTTTATAGTTGTACTGAGATTACATCATTAGCTATATGAAAGAAACCCATATGGTAAACTACGAGTACCGGTTTTGTTCGGCTCCAATCATGCTGACTCCATCAATGAAAATGATTTTGATGGTTTTGAATCCATTGTGAAATGAATTCAACGATTCTATCGACAACCCGTGATCCGATCTAGATAACGAGATTCGAAAGGCTGAACGTTTGTACAGTCGCCCCAATAGCAGTTGATGCCTTACAAGTGGATGCACAAGCAACGAACGAATTATAAGTCGAATTGTGCTTTTGTGTGAATCTGTTTTATGTTTCCGTCAACAATTTCGTCGTGAACGTTTTGAACAACTTTCATTTCCCTAGAAACGGCTTGGTTGGGTTACAACGGTATCCATGTTGTCGTCCCGGATTTCCTTATGAAATTTCGTTAGCTTTTTTGGTTAGTTAGTCCACGGCTAATACACATTAACACACATTTTAAAATAATGATTAGTGTTAAAATAATGATTAGTCCATGGCTAAAACACATTAACACACATGTTAAAATAATGAAAATCGGGCAAGAATTGCAGCCTGGGCAACGTTTGTTTGTCACATGCACAAACAGTTATACGCGTATCGTTTTCACTGATAGTGTCTTAGAAAATGATTTGAAACGGATTTGTATTCAATTATTCTATTTGACAAGTGATCCCCTCTAGATTTCACAAGCAACGAACGAATTATAAGTCGAATTGTGCTTTTGTGTGAATCTGTTTTATGTTTCCGTCAACAATTTCGTCGTGAACGTTTTGAACAAATTTGCTTTCATAGGGACGTCAACTATTGTTTGTCCATTTCCAAGGCAAGTGATCATGTGTGGAATATTTGGGTTGGGTTTTAAACGGGAAAATCCATTTGTAGAATGAAAATTTGGAGAAAACAGTTCTATCCTCCTACGATGAAAAGAGATGTTTCAAGCGTTTCGTTGACAGCTACTACGCTTAGTCCATCTATCCATTCTGGATTTGTGACCATTTACGAGGAGTCAATTAATTTAAAAGCCACCTCTGAGTTTTGGTTTCGGAAAACAATGAGATTGAGACAAACATGTTATCAGGAATTCATTAGATAAAGTCAAATTTACTCTACTGGCTCCTGAGAATAATTGCATAATTGTGTTGCTTGGGATAATTAAAATTTTTTTTTTGTTGTGAAAAACCGTAATGAAGTACTAATTGAAAAGAGCTTTACACTTCACTGTTTTATGTGCTCCATTAACATTGTTTTATTGAATCGATGATTTGTTAGTTAATACACGTATCGTTTTCACTGATTGTGTCTTAGAATGATCTGAAACGGATTTGTATTCAGTTATGTTACTCAGATTTGGGTTGTACCACACCCTCTGGTTCAATTCTCATAGGCTTCCCTCTACTGACAAATCCTTGCTTCATAGGGACGTCTTAAAAAGTAGGTTGTTTGTCCATTTCCAAGGCAAGTGATCATGTGTGGAATATTTGGGTTCACCGTTAAATTTCGTGCAGGAAAAATCCACTTAACCCTAGAATGCCAATATGGAGTGAACTTTACTTCTCCTACGATGCAAAGAGATGTTTCAAGCGTTTCGTTGACAGCTACTACGCTGCCAATCCAGCTATCCATTCTGGATTTGTGACCGGACGAGGAGTCAATTAATTTAAAAGCCACCTCTGAGTTTGGTTTCGGAAAGTAATGAGATTGAGAAAAACTCATGTTATCAGGAAGATTCATTAGATAAAGTCAAATTTACTCTACTGGCTCCTGACCCCGAACTAATTGACCTATAATTGTGTTGCTTGGAATGATAATTAAAATTTTTTTTTTAAAACATCACCGTAATGAAGTACGAATTGAAGAGAGCTTTACACTTCGCTACTGTTGTTTCACTGTGCTCCATTATTATTGTTTTATTGAATCGATGGTTTCAACAGTTAATTACACCGAAAAATTTCTTTCATAGCTTATTTTTCATTAAATTTCCATCCATAAGAAACGGATTATTAGGCCGGAGTAAAAAATACTTCTAGTTGGCATATTCCGTTTGGTGGAGCATGCAATCATGTTAGAATTCTTGGGTTAAACGGATCAAAGTGGATCAAAAGTGGAGAAATTTCTACGTTTACACCAGTTTGCTGGGCGGTATCTCCAAAATTTGAATTTCTAGCGACAAACTGACTTCATCTTCAGCAAACCCTAAGCCACGGAAGCCTGTGGTTTCCATCAAGAATATTTTCTAGGGTCTGAAAGTGGGATTTTCGAGGAGTCGGATCACTCGTGACAATGTGAAGGATACGCTAAGCGGGTCTGTCAATATTCCTGTAGGAAAGGCACACTTGAACGAAAAAAATCGAAAGTTGAAAATTTGTCACGTTTCCACTATTTTACAGAGCGGTATCTCCAAAACATGATTTTCTAGCGACAAAGTGATTTCAGATTCAGCACATCTAAAAACATGTTAGATGGGAACCAACTCTTTTTGGTTTTTCATTTTCAAAAGGACAGAAACAACTCAAATTACAGAGCTTTGGTGTCAGATTCGAAGTTATGAGTGTTGGTTAAACGTCCAGGACAAAGGGAACCAGATTCAACAGATTGGTACTTGGGAATTCAAGTTTTAGTTAGAACGGAATTTCCGTAGGTTTGCCCAAGAATTGAGGCAAGTTCGAGCAGGCAAGTATGACAGAACTGTTGAACATGGGGTTGCTAAGAAACAAGGCTGGACTGCTCAAGGTAGTACTTAAAAACATGATATCAATACTGAATATGGCTGTACTGAAAAAAATTGCAGGACTGTAGAACATGGGGAGGTACTAAGAAACATGGCTTATCTAGGAGTGTTTCCTTTTACTTTTTTATAACGTATAAAATAAAGCGAATAAAAAAGTGTCTCACCAAACTTAGCTGACGTTTTTTACACAATCCTAAACATTATGTTCTATAACGTATCCATTTTCTTCTCCATTTTGACTTTTTTTTTTGCCTAATGTACAATTTGGTTTTACTCTTAGGTGGTCCAAATTAACAAATACGTACCACCAAATTAACTTGGAGCAGAACGTGATTTGATACAATTGATCTTGTGTTTCAAACCTCACAATTATTTTTAAATGTTGTTCGCCAGCTTTATCAACACTGCTGCTCATCAAGCGATGACCCCGAAAAGTCATAAATTGATTGAAGGCTGAGATTTCCTAAATGTGACTAAAAACATTATTTCAAGCATTCCAACGTTATTTTTTCTCGCAAGGCAGATTTGCCCAGAGACGAACAAGACGTTTGATTGGTTCTCCACGGAGCAATCAGATCATAATGAAAGATAATTGGATTCCACGTTAATGAGCGAGCAAATCGCGAGCAGCTCTCGGAGATGGGGGTCAGATGAGTGCGTTTAACTTCAGACCGTGTGGGCATTTTATTTCCCACCCACGGCGCATTACACGGGACGCTGAATTGCGATTGAATAGCTCGTTGATTGTCGTCCTTTTCTCTAGGAAATCGGAAAGGTTTTAGTGCTCGTCGTCCGAGGCTTCAGATCAGCTGCGAGTGGGTGCAGTCACAGCGGATCGGGGAGTAAACGTCGAACACAGTTGATTGAGCTCACGAATAACCATAGGATAAAGTGATGGGGGGCAATAACCCGCATGGGGTAAAGACACGCAGCTGCTTTTTGGTGGGAATCCATGCAATTAAAATTTCGTCCACCAAGCAGCAGTGCCTTCTTGATAAAAATCAGTTTCTCTCAAAAAGTCCCGCTGTTTTCATTTACGGAGATAAACAATATGCGTTAGGTTTGCTTTTCCTCGTTTTCGTGTAATATTTTGTACTTTTCCAAGTTAATCATTTTAATGATGGTTTTAAGCAATTTTCAAAGTACAACTTGGCGGAATGAGCCTCACTGTTTAGCTTTACATTCCTGTACCAAATCCCCTGTTAACACTTGTTTACGGTGTGAGAGTATCTCATTCTGAAAATATGAAGATGGCCCAAACCCATGCACCATAAAAGGGGTAAATCCCCGCATTATAAAAAAGAAAATTTCCAGTAGTGCTGTAAGTGCGTGGAATGGCAACGTATACTATACCTATTTGCAAAATTTGGGGTCGTTTATGGGAGAGCTAGAATGATTGAATAAAAATTATTTGATATGCTCGCGAGTTACAAGAGTTCCATGGCCTAAGAATTACTGTTGTTGCTCATTTTTGGAAGTTCGAAGTTGAAGAATAAAAAAAAGTATGAATTTTGTAACATTCACAAAAAAGACGATTTCAAGAAAAATGTACAACAAAAAAATAAGTAAAAAGTTCGAGAAAATTCTAAAAACCAATATGAATTTTATTTTAATTCGGGTTTGAAATAACGATTTCTCTCAACTTTTATTCCAAAATTGGGGAATTTAAGTAAAATTTATCCCAGTCAGATTTATTTTTTGTGAAAATTCGCCAAAGAAGTGTGAATTTGTGAAAGTCATGTGACAGAAAAGTGAATAAAAGAAAATTTTGCTAAGAAATATAAATTTTGGGAAAATATACAAAACAAACATGGATTTTACTGTAATTCGGGTTCAAAATGGGAGTTTCATTCAAATGTATTGTAAAATTTTGAAATTTGGGTGAAATTTACCCAAACCAAATGTGTTTTTTTTAGGGAAATTCACAAAAAATTGGATTTTGTAAAATTTACAGGAAAGTGTTTTGAAGAAAAATTAACAAAAAAAGTGTGGTTTTCAAAAAATCTATAAAACAAATTCAGATTTTATAGTTATTCGGGTTTAAAATGAGAATTTCACTCAAATTTATTGTAAAGTTGGGAATTTCAAGTAATTTTCCAAAACCAAATTTATTTTTTGAAAAAAAAAAAACACTAAAAAAGTGTTGATTTGTGAAATTTAAAGAAAATTTCGGGAAAAGTCACAAAACAAATATCTTTTTTACAACAACTCATGTTGAAAAACTTCAAGTTCACTCCAGTTTATTGTAAATTCGAGAAATTGAAGTGAAATTCAACTTCACCGAAGTTAATTCTGGGGAATTTTACAAAATAAGTATGCATTTTTGGGAAAATTCACAGAAAGTGATCAATTATGTATTCCTATTCTTATCATATTCGTATTCATAACTAAATTTAAGTCAAATTTAGTTTTGGGGAAATTCACCAAAAAATTGAATTTTGTGAATTCACAAAAAAGTGATTGAAAGAAAAATTTACCTAACAAATATGAATTTCGGGAAAATTCACAAAACAAATAATATTTTAATTACAATCATGTTAAACAATTTCAGGTTGTGATGGATATGGTTAAGTTGGCCCTTCCCGATTTTAGAATCAGAACCTTGGGACATGAATCAGACGTTCTCAAGCGTCTGGGTCATCCTCTGAGCGTGGCGGAGCATGATTACCGCATCCACCTCAAAGGAAGGGGCAACTATACCATCTCATCACCTCACAACGTTCACTCAAATTCATTGTGAAATAAAGAAATTGAAGTTAAATTTTCTTAAGTTAAACTTCTCTTAAGTTTATATTGGGGGAGTTTACAAAATAGGTGTAAATTCTTGGGGAAATTCACAGAAAGTGATTAATTATGAATTCCTGTTCTCATTCATATTCGTATTCATATTTTCTGGTTTATGAATTTCATTTGTATTCTTATTTATGAAGATGAATATGTCCATATCTATATGGCAAGGCAGATGAACCTATGGGTACGAGGGGTGGATGGGGAGAAGCCGCTTCGCTCCGGCTGAGTCCTCAGTCGGTGATCCGCTTCCGTTCCGGCAGGACGCAGGTCCCGCACAGACCCCTCCGACATCCTGCGCGAGCTCGTCGACTCGAGCGCGATCCCCAACTTCACTCCCCCTTCGCCGGCCGGAAGACCCCCGTAATTGTTATCGAGAGCCTCATTCCGTTTTGAGGAGGTTTTTTTCCCTTTATAGTTTTCCAAGTGTGTCGGGGTTCCGTTCGATTTTTCCCATGGATCCTCATCTGTACAACACCGTCGTCAATTTATACGTCAAGGTTCGCTTCATTTCATACATCCTCAATATACAATAATTAATTTTGTATATATGTTATAGTCAATCTTTAAAATCTATCATTTTATAGAATGTTTAGCATTCTATAGAATGACTAAAACGGTTAATCAATGTATGAAATGCTACCTATTTTGCACATTGATCAGTCATTCTGTAAAATAACTGTGGCCTCTTACGCAATGTATAAAATGGCTGAAGTAGAGAACAGGTAACCCTTGCCTCTTATCAGGCTCATATGAACATGTATCGATGTGTACTACTTTCATCGATATATATATAGGATAATATACCGATACCACTGCCATGTATTATGGAATGATTTTCAGGACCTTAATAGCGATAAAAGTGCGTCACAAGTGTCTCTGAGTATTAAAAATACATTCTGATCTATTTGTCCAACTGATCTATACTTTACTAGAAGGATTGATGTAGAATATTTTTTTGTTTTTGAGATGCGAGCGAAGAGTGTATCCAGACCAGCAAACTAGACAGAACAGACATCGAAAGCCTGGAACTATATCGATAGGAGATATCGGGTTTTTCAATATGACGACGATCTTATCAGGAAGGGGTTACCTATTCTCGACTTCTACCTATAAAATATGTTCATTTAGTTCTCTTCAGTTCCAGAAAAACCTAACATGACTGCAATTAAAACTTATTGAGAAAAAATTTGAGTTTGAATGAAAGGAAACAATAACTCAAAAATTATTGCGTTTACCAGAGAACGAGGGGAAGTAAAGAAGATGTTAAGAAATCAACGGGGAAATGGTAGATCAGGAAGTTTACCTACTTATTTTCATTCACATGATTGATATTGAAGAAATGGTTTGTTCGGTTCGTTCGTTACAATTAATTTCATACATTGCCCAAAACGCCATTAGCAAACAAATATTCACTTTGATATTGGTAAAATAATGCTTAATGACACATAATGAAGATAAACAATCAATGAAAGTAAATATAACTAAGAAAAAATGGAATTCGAAATTAAATCATTTCAGATTTGTCAATAATTGATTTTTTTTCTCAAGGTAATTGAGTACCGTATGATAAACTTGAATGACAACAGTAGATTCAATTTTTAAAGCCGTCTCGTTATTTTTCTAGGCGATTTTTTGCTAAGTGCGAGGCCGTTCAGATTCACATTCACGTTGGTGTTCTTCTTTTCTGTGAACGGATGAATTTAAACTCGTCGAAGATTGCACATTCGGTTATTGAAGGGTTGTTTATCAACATCATACAAACAGCACGTGCCAAGATGATTGTGGCACATAGCATCCCCGTCTAGGAAACTTGAACGCATAGATCATTGAAATGTTTTTGATAATCTCGAAAAGTGTAGAATGTAAACTTGGTAATTTCCTCTTTCGTTCTTCAACAGAAAAACTTTAGCGTTATTTCGAAAGTTTCCGAAATTCTGAATCCATAAATGTTTTGGTCGGTTGATTGTGGTCTTATGGCATCGACACATAAACACCGATCAACATTATAATAAGATTGCCGTACCATCATCCTGTATCCGTACGATCTCGTACATAAATCTTGAAGTTGGTCAGTTTTTCCTCTATCGGTGGGTTTCTCCATGTGTCAAAGTTAATCGATGTTCTTCAAATCTCGAACCCGCCAAAGAGTTCTGCCATGTTTGCTCGCAATTCTCTCTGCGTTTATCGGCACACTAAACTTATTCGAAACGTTTTCTTCGATATTTGCACCAAGTCTGTTAGCTACTATCTATTAGGTCACGCCGTTCAAGTTTCCAGCGAGCGTTCCCAATTCCCATCCTCCAAGAACCGAGTTGGTACGAGAGAAAAAGTGTCAAAATTGTCATTATTTGGAACCTTGAGATTGCGGACCTGGTTGTTGAAGGTTTCTGTGCGGATTTTGATGGGAATTCTCTTTTTGAGCCTCGAACACCCCTGGGTTAACTTCTATCCTGTTCATCCTAAAACACTGAGATTGGGGGAGTGATTGAGAGGAAGTCACTGCATTTGAGAGAGTAATAATGTATGCTGTCAGGTGGAACGCCAGGGTAACCGTATCAAATACAAGCGGTATCCAGAAAAAAGGTTCCCTAGGCTGGAAAAAACATAAATCTTGTCTTTTTTGAAACATTATAATTTATCCGCATCCCTTGACAAATTTACTATTTTTCAACGTAATCTGCTTACGGTCTACACACTTTTGGAAACGGGGTAAAAGTTTCTTTAATCCCTCCTCGTAATGCTGAGTGCCCACATCTCGCAGGTAAGTACGAACTGCTGCCTTCAATTGATCATCATTTTGGAAGTTCTGGCCCCCTTTCAGTTTTGGGAAGATGCGGTAATCGGACAGGGCGAGGTCCGGAGAATAAGGAGGATGAGGGAAATTTTCCCATTTGAATTTTTTCAGCAATTCTTGGGTCTGCCGGGCTGAGTGGGGACCAGCGTTGTCATGCATAAGCAGCACGCGATTTGCGAGCCTATGCGGCCTTTTGCGCTTTATTGCTGCCCTCAAGCGCTCCAAAACTTCGCAGTATCTTGCAGAATTGATTGTTCTCGATGAATTTCATTCGCGGGTAATCCTTTTAGGGTAAAAAAACGGATCACGGAACGGATTTCTAGTTTGGACTCGTCCCCTGCCAAGGTATCCATGCTTAGAGTGATGTAACGCGTTCTGGTTGTCGGTAGCAGGTTATGAAAAAAATTCAGTGTGACCACAACACCAGAACTGAAAATTCCTCAAAGTTTCAAGTTTGCCGGTTCATTAGGGGCGGGGCCAAAAACCGGGAACCTTTTTTTCTGGATACCCCTCGTACATCTAAAATATAATTGCAATGATATTCGAATGTCTACTACAGCAAAAATTGTATCATCCTTTAAATTCATTTAGATTTGGAAGCGTATCGTTGAGAAAGTAATCTAAAGCTAGTATCAGAGGTTCAACGTTGTATCATCCACATGTACGCATTTATATCAATTTTATTTACTGAAAGAATAAATTATCTATCTATCCATCAACTGAACCTTTTCCAATACTTATCGTTCATTTCCGTGTTTCAGAAAAAGATGCAGACCAAAACGCTCAACACAGAAGTGCTCAACAACAGCACTCCAGCGTTGCAAAATAACAACAGCTTACCTGTCCTGAGTTCGTCATTACCAGTACCAATAACTACACCCGAAGCAAGTCAGGTGAGTGAATATTCCTATTGTACATATTATTTACCAGACTTCCCTTCGTTAGTTTTAATTTTCGCTTGCAACAAAATTTTTAAAGATTTGCCCCCTTGAAATTCTCCTAACGTCCCAACTAGACGCCAAATCAGATTTTTGACGCTAGATTAATGTAGTTTGTCCAGTACTTGTGGAGAAAATCACAGGACAGGGGAAGACGCTGCAAATTGTTGCACAGAGGTTTATTATTTCTGTTTAGTATAATTCTTCATAATAAAAGTCTTTAAGCTATGCAAATTAAAAGCATATCTTTTAATTGCATTATGGGTGCCATAAAAAGAGCTCCATTTATATTTCAGCAAGGTAGATCGATCAAGAATGAAATGAGCCACAAGGGTCCTTCAGCTGGTCACTGATCTCCTGAATCAAACAATAGTGATTGACTTCTAGATGTCTCGAAGACAGTTGACTCGGTCTAAATATAACTCCTTGAAGACCGACCTTTACCAGTTCTTTTGAACAAAACAAAATTGTATTTCGAAATACCTACTGTGGTATAATATTCTGTATATGACAACGAATATGGGGACCCCCACACAGAACAACTGAAGTGTAACGATATAAAACAAGTGGGTGTGGCGCATAGCTTCCTCGTATCCATAACATGACTCTATAGATCATTGAAAATTATTATTGACTAAAGAACTTCGTTCAATTAGGCGAAGTAACTCCCGGAGTTATGCTTGGGGCAAGGATTTCACGTTTGCCCATGCGCAGAGGCTACTATTGATCCGGTGGTCATGAAACTCATAGGGGACCATCTACACATCAAACCGAACAATCCCTGAAAACTTCATCGGAATTGGTAAAGAACTCCCGAAGTTCCATGACTTACAAGGATCTCGTTACAAGGATCTCGTTTGCGCATGCGTAGAGACTACTATTGATCCGGGTGTCATGAAACTTATAAGGGACCATCTACACATCAAACCAAACAATCCCTGAAAATTTCATCGAAATTGGTCAAGAACTCCCGGGAGTTATGCGCGTAACAAGGATTTCACTTTTGCCCATGCGCAGAGGCTACTATTGATCCGGCGGTCATGAAACCTATAGGGGAACATCTACACCCCAACCCGCACAATCCCTGAAAATTTCATCAAAATTGGACTATAACTTCGTGTAGTTTTGCCCGTTACAAGGATTTACTGACAGACAGACACACACAGACAGACACGGAACCAAAATTGTTCAGAAAGGTCTAAAACGCAAAATGCGAGTGGAATTTTTTTTTTGGAGACAAAAAAATTTTCACATTCCGAAAGTGAAAACAATGCTTCCGCTACCTTGGTAGACTCGGAAGCAATAAAACTACCTACGTTTCACTAGTCCACAATTTTATAACGTAAGTTGATTTTAAAAGTAACTACTGACAACAAAGTTCCATTGCAATACATCACATGATGCATTCGTCACTTGATTTGTACAAGCACTTTTACGTTCACATTCCTGTTGACGTTCTTTGTTTCTGACAAAGCTCCAGCCCCATGAAAGAGTCAACGGAAGGACATAAAGCGGTCAGGGTAATAATCATTAAAACATGTTTCAGTTCTAGTAGGTACCGCATTCTCGGTACCGATCTCAGTCAATCCTATAGTGTGAAATCGGATTGGTGAAAATTAAAAAAATCTGAATATTGAAAACTTTCGAAATAATCCTATTTTATTGATTTTGGTTATTGGTACGCGTGCCTTCTAAGTATCGGATAAACCCACCCTAACGGTGATTCTCATTCTTCGGGACAATCGAGGTTTTGATTCTGACTAAAAATATTTGTTCTCCTAAATTTATGATTTTTTTTTATTACACAATCTAGATGTTACTCTAATGGTATAGTGATGTACAAGCACGCATGATTTTCGTTTGTTTCCGCAAAATTTAGCTTTTAAATTTTGTAGAATACGACAATGATATGTATCCATGACAATGAGCTCTGTCAACCAAATAACGATAGATGTAAACGATGTGTAGGTAAGGTTGAATGAGACAGATATTTAAACAAAAAACATTTTAATTCTTAGTTGAAGCAAGATGATTTATTCAGTTAGTTACAACCACCCAATATTAAAAGTATCAAAATAATCACGGTTCACAAAAGTGTAGGTGGGTGGGCATCTGATTTCAGTTTTTCCTGACTTTGTGCTAGAACAAGTATCACATTTTATTATTGGTATTAATTTAGTACCAAATACCAAACTTGAAAAAAAAATTGTTTCAAACAGCCATGACGGCTTTTGTGGTAGCCACAACAATGAAGTTTAAAATCGCCACGACAATTAGAAATAAACATTAACCTTCTGCAATTAGGAGTCTAATGAACACTTATAGAAATTGAAACTTGCATTAAATAGTTTTTACATTTCTATCCCAAAATGAATGCTAAACGAATCAATAAGATTGATTAAGAGTGATTTTCAAACCCATAACAATGAGAAGTATGAAACGTACATACCTGTTTTAGAAACGGCTAACTTCATTTTTGAGCCCCAACTGTATAGAAATGGCGGAAGCATGGTATTTCCTCAAAGGGCAGGGTTACCAACGCTGAAAAAACTTTGAATTGCCAAAAAATGCCCTCATTTGAGAGAGCTACGATGATTTCCTTCAAACCCATGACAATGAGACAGAACGTTTGGGACAAATTTTGAGCACTTGATTCGTACAGACTATCTAAAAGTTAGTCCCACTTGTAAGCGCACTAACATCCAGTAACTGATTCTAAAAAAATACTAGTTAAAATATTTCCGGTAAAACGTACTCTGAGCGGATAAAATTTCGGATTAAGTTCAAATTCTGACTCACGGACTGACCATGACAATGAGATTAGAGGTACATTTCGATCAATTACCGGCATGTAAAATGAAGAGTAGAAGAACTTTATGACAGCCATGAGTAGTCGTAGTTACCCCATAAAACCTACAAAAACAATGTTTTGAAAAAGTTGAACTGAAAATTGTTTATCAATGAAGGACAGCGATTTTCCCGTAAAATAGGAATCACCCAGAAACCAAGTATCATGTAAGGGAAGCATCAGCTTGTATAATTAGTAGCGGCATTTTGTTTCAAGAGTTGTTCTTGAAATCGAGTTTTTCAAGTTTTATGTAATATATTGTGAGCGAGTGAAGATTAGGTGGGTGCTATATTTTAACTCGATAAATTTCAGTTGTTCTACTCGCGGATTTCTACGTAGAATAGAAAAGTGTGGAATCTCATGTTAGGAAACCCACAGTTTCTTTTACAAACTCAGTGTTTTACTTTTGGTTTATTATTCAATAATAAACCATTGTAATCGCTCTGGAAAAAAAATGCTAACCCCCCCTGAAAATTTCATGGTTTACGTTTCAAAGGGTGTAGAATCCGAATCTGCAATAAAAAATTTTCCGTCCGTCCGCCCTACGCACGATATCTCCGAAACGGCTGGAGCAAAAAATCTGAAATTTTCTGGAAAAATCCATCTTGGTCCGACGACGCCCCAATTCTTGAGCCAGCTCCCTCACTCAATTTAAAGTGCCCTTTAAGGGCTGTAAAAGTTTTGTAAAATCCCTGAAAACCTCAAAAATAGTCGAATCGGCCTAAATATTTTCCTATTTGAAGAACATACCATTAGGAATCGAATGAGCCCTTCCCCACGTCCGTAGGTCAAACCATTCCCGATGTATGGCCCGATTTATGGTGCCAACATTTGCGTTTTTTCGTTTATTATTGTTTGTTTGTAACCTAGTGATGTCCGGCCTATAGCGTCGAGTTGTAGTGAATGTGGATCTGGAGTGATAGCCGATGTGAATACTTGTAGTGTAGTCAGTAGCCGATACACGGGTGAAACGCTGATAATATATAGGTAAATATTATTCAATATTATTACTGGGGTATATAATATTATTACTGGGGTATATAAGTATTCTTTCACTGGGGTTTATTATTCAATTGGCTTGCGTTCGTCATTTGAATCTGTACTAAGCTTCGGAGTGTGCGTGTTTTACAGGTGATAGAGCGATTATCGAATTTCAGGAGATATGCATAGACCACGTAAATCGGTTCTCATCCAAAACACCTATTCGGATTGATCAGTTGATGATATTTGTGTGCCCCCTCTACATCTGTCTACCTTTGGCTACATCGTTTAAATTTGGATTTGGGGAAGTTTTAACGCAATACGAGTGCCAAAGGACTTGATAAATTATAGATGTTTTTATTGTGATGGGGTATTGAGGTTCAATAAAAAACGCTGCAAATTCTTTCACTGGGGTTTATTATTCAATTGGCTTGCGTTCATGATTTGAATTTCTACTAAGCTTTGGAGTCTGCGTGTTTCACAGGATAGGGCGATTATTGAATTTCAGGAGGCACACAAATATGATCAACTGATCAATCCAAATAGGTATTTTGGTCGAGAACAGATTCACGTGCTCCGTGCATATCTAATTCGTTTCACGTGCTGAAATTCAATAATCGCCCAATCCTGTGAAACACGCACACTCCAAAGCTTAGTATAATTCAAATCATGAACGCAAGCCAATTGAGTAATAAACCCCAGTGAAAGAATTTGCAGCGTTTTTCCTACGTCATGGTCATTTACAGTGTGTTTTACCGTTGGAGGTTGACGTTCTTTGTCCTGACACTCACGTGCCACTTGGGAAATATAAGCTCCCAAAAAACTGTTATTGCTTTTGTGTGTCCTAATCATCTGTCCTAGGAAGGTGGTTGCTTCTGTAATAAAACTGAAATCTGAAGAAAGTTCTGATGATCAGCTGTTTGGAAATTTAATCTTCGCAATTGTTTTCAGTGTTACTTAGCAGGTTTTGGGGGGGGTTGTTCGTTTAATCACCCAAATCATTCACGCAGGGAGGCAATTATCGAATTTAATAATCAATAAATTTATGGATTTAAAATCAACAAGGTTTCAGCTGATTTTTAGAATAAAAAATGTCTTATTGCGAGTCTGGGCTCTGGTATTAGCAGGATGAACGTTAGATAAGAACACCGAGCAGTCGGTAAGTTTGATCCTCGCTAAAGCAAATGACCTCAACGATCAGACGTTGAAACTCAACCGCACAATCCGTAAAAACGAACCTGCGGTTAACCTCTGAGGGGGAAGTCGATGGCAAAGTGAAGATGAGAAGGATTTCCGAGAGGACGATATGCGGGTCGTGTTCTCATGTGAAGAGGTTGTTGGAAGGAGTCGGTTCCGTCTCCCCGGCCCGCGTTCGAAGATTTCAGCTGTTGTTATCGATCGGTGGATAGTTATGGATGGGTGTGAAATGGAAACTAGTTATATTCGAAAGAGGTGTCAATGTAAAGGACGCCTTATTCAAGGTCATGGGTGGAATTTACTCCAACTTGAAAGCAGATAAAAATACACTACCAAGGAGATGGCACAGCATATTCCTCGTTACAATCAAAGTGACGCCATTATAAAATGGAAAATAAAGGAATCTTCAGATGAAAGATGTTGAGGTAATTGGTCAAACTTCCTAAAGATTCGTTGTGACATTTCACAGACTGAAGTAAATGTAATTACTTAAGATGAAAGGTGATTAGAAATTAAAAATCTGTTTAATCGTTGGTGTGTGACAGCAAGCCGGAAAATGTAAGGGTTATAGTTTCACAATTCCAGAACCCCCCCAAGTAAGCACTGATAGATGTTTGGTGACAGAAAAAATATGTCAGGTTACATTGCGTTTCAAAAACTGGCGGTCAGTAAAAACGAAAATTAATTAATTCCACGTTAGCGCATGCGCACAGCGTACCAATAGTTCGATCATGATGAAATTTACATGAGACCTTGAGGGGCGTTGTGCGTATAATCCTTCATCATATGAGCTAAATTGAATCAAAATTGTAAAAGTTATACCTGTTTCAAGAATTTCACCTTAGCGCATGCGCAGAGCGTACCACTGATTATATTGAGATGAAATTCGTATGAGACCTACAAGGGCCTCATACGCATAGTCCCTCAAAATATGAGCTAAATCCATTTAAAATTGTGGAAGTTATGGCTGTATCAAGGAAATACAGGCAGACAGACAGACACGGAACCAAATTTGTTCAGTAGGCTATGAAACGCAAAATGCGAGTGGAAATTTCGAATTCGAACAACAATTTTTTGGCTTCCGAAAGTGAACACAAGGCTTCCGTTGCTTCGCAGACTCGGAAGCAAAAAGGTGCTAATTCTAACACAAATGATTTTCAGGTAGGCCTTTTACGCAGATCACTGGACTGTGGATAATTATTAAACGGAGTGTAAGGTCATTATATAAATATAACTTAATAGGTACCAATCTTTAGGGGAAAGTTTGCAAGTGTTAAATGGGCCAAAAACTAATTAAAATCTCCGTAAGTCACTGATCTATGTATATTGGACGTAGTCAGTGGTACATTATACAAACTCGGCGCCTCCAGCTTCCACATCTCGTCTTCGCCACTCTAGATGCCATAAAAAGATCTCCATGTTTCAGCACGTTAGATCGATAGGGAACAAAATTAGCCACAAGGGAATTCAGCTGGTCACTGAACTTTATACTTTGTAATTGACTTGTAAAAGTCCAAAGACAGTTGAATTTCTTCGTCTTAAATATAATTCCTTCAACACTAACCATCACTAGTCCTTTTGTAAGAAACACATGATGACAGTACGTCCTGCCTTGGAACCCAGGCTGTAAGGGATCGAGACTGTGAGGGAATACCACGGAGGGAACGTGAGACAAAAATGTGCTTTCCTCATCCAAATTCAATTTTCAACTAAAAATAAGCAAAGGAGATCAATCTTGTACGCTTTCCCGGCTTCAAACCGTGGAACAAACGGCTCAATCCTACCATTTAAAAAACTTCGCTAGTACGTAAATACCTTTAAAAAAAAAAAAAAAAACTTTTGAAATAACAGTCGAACTTCAGAAAACCGTGTTTTGAAACAGTCGAAATTCATATCTGCCCAGCAAGGATCATCCCCTCCAGGGCACTGAAGTATACAGTACCCGCAAAGCGGCGCGGTCTTGATGGTTAGTATCTTCAAACGGTTGGGCGCCGCACAATGGTTCTGACCTTGCAAAAAACTCCAAAGAAGAAAGTGCTTCTGTCGTAATAATTTTCACATTTTTTTATAACTAAATACCCGTGGATAATGGATATATCAGTACCTTTCTATTAATAAAGGTCATTGTTCTATATAACTAGTTATTTTTGAAAAAAAAAACAATACAATTTTGCTTTTTTTTTCCAGAAAGGTGTTATTCTTTTCTTTAGGTGCCAATGCCTTTGAAAAATGGGTTTTTACTTGTAAAATACTGCCCTGAAGATTTTCAACTTTGATCTTTTTCATGATTTCAAAACTTGGCTGAGTGGATTGGGAGTATCCCAAAAGAACGTGTCGGGTCTCGGGTTTCAACAGGCATTCTGCGTTATCATTTTTTATAAACTACAGTAGGTTTTCAAAATGTCCCACTCCTTGCCTTGTACAAAGGCGGCATCTTTTGAGCAAGCTCCTCGAGACGTTCTTTTGGGATTGCCTGAGAGGATTGGGAGTATCACCATTCGATTCAGCGTGAAAAATCATGTAGAATACGAAACTAACTTGACCCGAACCGCCAAGTTTTGAAATAATGAAAAACTAGATTTTGCCTTAAAAAAACCACGTTTTCTTTCATTCAAACTCATATTTCTTTCCTAGAAAAAGACGTCCAAACATAAAAACGAGTATACCGTTGGAAAGCTGAGTGTCTGAGCAAGTTTTTCCCGAGAAGTGCCCGACGAAAAACCTCCCTACAAATAGCGAAAAAAACGGAAGAAAAACGATGATTTTAAAGAAATTTTCAAAGTTTGAACTTTGGCCATTTTTTTCACCAATAAGGTCTTGCTAAAAAAATTAAATTTTATATCAGGGTAATAGGAAATTTTATGCTCTTTCCAATGGTTACCTTATTTTCTCGTTTAAACCAAAATTAAGGGAACTACGGCTGTTTTAGTGAGACAAGGTCTGAGAAGTAAAAAAAAATCTTAGAAATTAAATTGCGGGAAAACGAAGCCTTTAAACGAAAAATGCCATGAGACACTTTCGATTGCAAATTAGACTTAGAATTGATTCCCTGAGTTTGTCCCATAATTTTATTAGACACCCTGTATAAACACGTTTCAACTGCTACAATGTGCTACTCCAGTCAAGCGGCTCATTTGAAGTCCCTAAACACAGTTCAGTACGGATAGAGTTAGATACTCGTTGGTGGGGTTTCTCATTTTAAAATGTTGCAGAAGGTTTAAACGTTTTTAATGGGTAAAATACATAAAAACCCACTCAATTATTTCATGGTAATTTTTGCAACAACAAAAAAACCGCATTCAAATCAGTTTAGCTGTTTAGGCTTGAATACGTTGTCCTTACACATACAATTACGTTAATGCATTACAGCTTGTATAAATTATTGTTCAAGTTCTAGAGTTGGTTAATAATTAGACTTACTGCTACGCCGATGTTTTGTAGTATTCTTAAAAAATCTCCAGGGCTTATAAAGTAGTGGAGTGGAACATCAGCTTGTCCTCATTGCTTGATATACTTCATACGACTTCTCATATGAATAGGACATATTGCAAAGCAACAAAATAAACATGTATTTTGTGGAAATAGGTGTTTAATTCTCGTACTTGAGCATTTAATGAGAATATGTAGATGGCACTTATGCGGCATAATAAGTTGTATATTATACAACTAAAAAGTAATTAATTGATAGTAGTGACGTTAATTTACACAAAGAAATGAGGACCAACGATTTATATTCTACTTAATTCCAAGACCTGAAGATGTTATTCAAATACAGCGTCAATGTCAATGCTCAATAGCACAATGAAGTTTAAAATCGCCACGACAATGTGAAATCAACATTAACCTTCTGTAATTAGGAGTCCAATGAACACTTATAGAAATTTAAACTACCATTAAATAGAGTTTTTACATCTCTATCCCAAAATTAATGCTAAACGAATCAATAAGATTGATTAAGAGTGATTTTCAAACCCATAACAATGAGAAGTATGAAACGTACACACCTGTTTTACAAACGACTTTGAGCACTTGATTCGTACCGACTATCTAAAAGTTAGTCTCACTTGTAAGCACACTAACATCCAGTAACTAATTCTAAAAATATACTAGGTAAAACATTTCCGGTAAAACGTACCTACTCTGAACGGATAAAATTTCGGATTAAGTTCAAATTCTGACTCACGGGCTGACCATGACAATGAGATTAGAGGTACATTTCGATCAATTACCGGCATGTACAATGAAGAGTAGCCGAACTTTATAACAGGCCTAGTTATCACATGAAATCTACAAAAATAGTTTTTGGAAAACGTTGAACAGAACATTTATCAATGAAGGACAGCGATTGTCCCGTAAAGTAGGAATCACCCTTATGCAAGATTACAACAACAAAAAAACGAAAAAAACAAATTAACGGGTTTTAGACTGTGACACGCAGTTAACTGACAGGATGGTCCCTGGGTGTTTGTATTTCGTTTCATCTTTTTCAAAAATGAAACTTCGTAATCGGTCATGACAAAACGTTTTTAAACCTCCTACTGAAATTGGTTGGTATACGTTCCAAGATGCGTGGCAGCCAAAAGAGAAACCAATTACAAAATAACAAAATTTCTCTTCTGTATTCTTGAATTCTGAGATCTAAGACAGCGATTCGAGGTTGACATTTCTTAATTTTTTAGGGTAGAGACTGCGCATGTGAGAAAATTAGTGGAGCTACATGTATAAAAAGTTAGGATATGATGCCACACATACAGTCGAAATTTATAGCACTTTTCGTTTTACCCGGAAACAAGTTCAAAAACTTCCTTTTGGACCAAATGTTTCTGGTTTTCCGACTATGTGGTAGCTCAAGTGTTTTCATGTTCACAACTCACAACTATAAGATTTGGAAGCTCGAGGTGTTGAGTTTAGATGATACACCACAAACGAAGAAGAAGAAATTAGTTTATTGTAAAGAAATTGATTCGTAAGATACACATTGACGAAAATTAATAAACTAATAAAATTTCCTGTAGCGCCAAGCACTTCCACAATATAAAGCAACACATGACTAACCTATTTTTGCCCCCATTAAGAATGAATATTGCTCTATCCCTGGTGAGCATAATACACCTCTATCCTGTACCGTAAGACCGTAAGTACCGTAAGATACACCTTCTATTACACAGAAGGCGTAATGCCAGCCTTCTAAATTCACTTAGTATGGGGAAAATGCAAAGAAAGTGAAATATCTCCTCACGTTCCCGTAAGTTGCACGTCAAGCACGTCTCTCTAGGACTTTGTAGAGCCAACGAGATTCGTGCAAACTAATGTCCAGCTGCTTTTTGAAATTAGCGCAATGCACAGACTACGTGTAATGTGCATGGATCAGTGATTGAGTAGATGGGTTACTCTATTTGACTCTACCATTTCCAAATAACAATAATAAATTAACATGAATACATCGTCCTACAATAATGATTTTCCTCATCTAGAATTATTCATGTAAACTATGTGCACGATAAACAGATAAATCAGCGATATAAAACCCCGCTGCTGCGTCAGCACCAGAAGGTATTAAACAGGGCTCCCGCTACCCGCGAGAGTCAGTCTTATGCTTTGCTCTTGCTCGGAGACCTCGCTGTTACTCAAGTCTTTGGTCAAATAAACACCCTTTTTTTAAAAAGGCATTTTCTTGGGCTCTGAACCTAACTTGTATATAAATTAGCGAAAATTGCACACTTAAATACAAATGTTTGATGTACAAAATGCAATTTTACAAAGTTTGATCAAGGCCTCATTTCCAACCCTAATCAACTCGTTGTATGCATCCCAACTGATTTGTGCACAGCCCAAGAAGCGTAGCCTTACCGCCCCCAGGGCACTGCATCTACCTAAGAAATGAAAGGCGTTTTCGATGTCCCCCCTGCTACAAATGACACAGACCTGGTTATTGGAGTCGAGAGGCCTGTACTTGAGAGCTAATAAATATCCTCTTATCTTAAACAACCACCTACGAAAATTAAAATTACTAAATGTATCCAACGGCACAACATCACCTCTTTGTATCAGCGCCAAGTATTGAGGGTGATTTTGGGCGCAAAGACCTTTCATTTTTAATTCATCGAGCATAGTGTCGGCAATAATAGAAACGCTCTCCGATATCAACTTTTTCCACTCTTTCAAATCTGTCTAGGGTTACTCTAATACAGAAACAATACACCTCTGTGTAATAATTTGCTGCTTTGAGTTCACGTTCTCAACCCTTTCACCATCTCAACTCTCCTTGTTCCTCGACTCGAGTCATTTGATTCGCCGGATCCTCAGAAGAGGGCGTCGGAATCTCAAAAAACGATTTTCTGTTCGCAGGAGCTGCCAGGACCGCTAGCGCCACCTGTACCACCTCGCTCGCTCCTTCAGTCTCCCTCATCTCCACTTCTTCCTCACAACTCACAAGGTGAGTCGCTCTCTTGATCCCCTTCCCCTTTTTACAAGTTTTTTTGTTGTTATCTGAACCACAATTAAGTTCTTGCGGTTTACACTAAAATCCCCGTTTAAAACGACGGTTTTTGTCCCCCCGCCGCTATTTTTTTTCGTGACTTGAACGCGTCAGGACCCGTTTTCGTGCGGCTTTCAATACCCCACAACCTTACGAAGGGTGTTTTAGTATTGTGAGTGCTAATTTGGATTATTTTGATTCAACGCTGGATCCAATAAGGGGCCAAGGTGAGTGTCTTTGTTTCATTGCGATCTAGTTCTAATTGTAGCCTAGAAGACTCATGCAGTGCTATCGGCAAAAACGACGTAAAAGACAGTTTACATCCTTACCAACCGTTGATATCTCTTATCAGAATCAACAATTCCATCATAGTTTTCTCGATAATAACAACCAAGCCTGGAATAGATACCTCAGTAGTCTTCACTCGTTCATAATAACACGATGTACCCAATTATTTCGTATTACAGCAATTACTTTTAACTTCAAATCACTCCAACCACTTGTTACTTGAATTTTCTCTTCATATCTTTATTACCTTCTTACTTTCTAAGTATTATACTCATCTAATACTATGATGTAATTTCAAGTCATTTCATGATCGAGCATTGAGAAGTTCATTCTTACTCACGATTTCGTATCACAATTCTCAAGTTTAACTCGCTAGAATGGGACCTTTAAAGTGAATATTCGTCGTTGGAAGTACTCTTACTATTAAAATCTGGTCATAGAAATGAATGGATGTTACGGCACCGTTCATATAATGTTTCAGTTGTTCTATTTTTTGTTTTGTTCTATTTCTGTATCGTTTATCGTTGAATACTCGTAACATTTCGCGATTTTAGTCAAATTTTCCAGTTAATTATGTATCTCATTTTTCTACTTTTCCGGGATTTAATAAATGTATATTATTTATTCCTCAGCTAATGTCAAATGTATTCATTTTACAAAGGTTGGAGCAACAAAGTTATTGTTAACAATTATCTCTGTTTTTACTGTAGGCACTATATTTATACTATAATCAAATACACGCACAGACACACCCATATACGAGCACACACACACTATAAAAAAGCATGAACCAGTCTCTCCGAGGCCAGTAAAGCTCCACACGATATAACACGGTCTCAGTCACTCTTAATGGATGCGTCGATGTTCAGTTTATAGTAAATTATAGAGCCAGGAAATGATCGACTACTGCAATAATCAGCTATCATTTGGTAGTGGAATTAAATAGTGATCCTCTTGGACTAAACATCAGTGGTAACTCAGTCTCGGTGACATCAAGTCTCAAAACGAGACACAATCTCAATCACAGTTTGTATTCAGGGTTGGTTTTCTAATTTTGCCAAAGAATCATTCGAAATGTTCTAAAAATGTCTTTCATCTGTTTACTAAAATTTCTTAATTGCTTGGATTACCTAAAAACGATTTGGCTATTTGGTTTTGTCCAATTTATTAAAATGATTATCCGATGATAAATGTCTAAATCTTTGTATTTATGATATAATTAAAATTATAATAGAAAACGATAAAATCGCTGATCCTATTTCCTGTTCTTTTCATTCATGCAGAATCCATTTGAGTCAATGAAACGTCTCGTGAGCCCACAGCTCTGTTTACATTTCCTTGTTATTGCTCTTTACGTGTCTCGTGATCGCGGATTCAGGTAAACATCGCATATCAGCTTTTCATCGCTCATTCCCGAACACGTTGATTTTGGTTTCTTGCGGAACGAATATTTTTTCCCAAATTCAATCTTATTACTACATCATTTTTCCGTTATGAGGCGTAACTGTTACAGTTGAGCCAAAATAACGGGTTTTGTTTAAATTATAATGTTGAAATACGGGTAGACACGAATAGTGGCGATATTGATATCATGATATTAATCCTCATCCATTCAAATGGTTTGGTAATTATGGTTGATTATGTATGTGTAAATTCCCCTGTAAATTATTCGGATCGTACTTATCGATTGGTAGTTACGAAGGGTATCAACATTTTCTAAGTAAGAAAAATGTCACGGTTTGAACTAACGGCCAACGTTCATTATCAACGTCTATTATCAAATATTAATTTACGTAATTAAATTAAGTTAACATTGAAAATAAATCATGAAAACGAAGGGGAGGTTTTCCCGTGGGCTAAAGCTACCATACACCGCACAAAGTGTTCAATCCCTAAAAATTGTATTAATCGAAATACTCGGAAAACTGTGAAATTCATGGTAGATAAGAAGAATTCAGTTCTTCCTCTTTGAGATGAAGAATGTTTAGTACTAGAAAGGTACCTACGGGTGATAATCATGAGCTAAGAAATATCCCCGATAGGCTGTATGAGCCCTAGTTCATTTCCTGTTCATTGTAACCATCAATAGATACTGACTTTTTTTTTACGTATCCTGCGTCTTTTGTCGTTTGCTGTCGTTTGATTGTTAGCATTTGTCCAGACAAGTACCCAGTCATGGAAACGGAAAACGAAAAAAATTAATAACGGGAGTTTGACAGGATTTATGTGTGTCCCATCTCATTAATGTTGTTGCTCTAACCCGGCCCACGTCGGGTGAACCAGATATTCCTAAATAAAATAAGTTTATAAGTTATTACGAGCTCTATTCCGGTTAAAGTTCTTGGGGTCCTGCTGAGTTGGTCCTGCGTGAGTTAATAATGTATTTCATTGCTACCAGTTTCAGTCAATTACGATGGCCTTATTACTTGCGCACAGGTCAATCAAATTCTTGTAATATTGCTATGCTTCGTAAAGCGTTCCTCCAATTAAGAAGAAACTATTCGGACTGACAATGCGTGAGAAGTTGGTGGTCTGCTATGTCTCATCGCAGGCGGGAAACACAAACCAAAACCCACTATCCTTGTAATCTATCCTTGTGTCTATGTATATCATAAATGATGGAATACGGCTAGCTTCGCAATAGACAGGGCAGAGGTAAATTTTTATGGGTTATAGTTTAACGGTGTTCTTGATTTTGCCTATTTGGCAATGCAAGGGACAGGCAGTCAGTAGTCGAGGGTCCGTAATTTTGAACCTGGCTCTGCTAACATGTGACCAGGCGTATCATGGAAAGTTATGGTTGTCGCTTCCAAAAGTTGAGGCGAGGAATGCTCGCCACACTCCGAGGATGACCATGAAGCTAAAATAGAAGGCACCAGATCAATCCTGGAGGCGGCGGTTTCCAGAAACTTCAAGGGGGAATGATCTATATCCAATACACCACGTATCCAGGGTTATTGACTTATTCACGATGAACCACTTATGCAGGTGATTCCGCTTATCCATGTACCTACACCCAGCTTGAACTACTCATCCAGATTATTTCACTATAAATGTACATAATTGGCTAGCGCGGAAAAAGTATGTTTCTTGTATTGTAGTCTTTTGCATTTTCTAGAATTGCGTTGGGTGGGCAGTTAACGGTCTAACACCTGCAACACATACAAAAATCAAAAATCCGTGAAAAACCGTAATTTCCACGGTTTTGAATGAAATTCTGACGATTGTGTTTATACTTTTCATCAGTGTTGGATTAACGACGGCTTAGTTACTTATTCACAATGGAACTTGCTTTAGCCATGACTGCCAAGAATGTTAAAAATATGTTGTCCAGTTATTTCACTTATCCCGTTGATTTCACTTATCCATACTGAACCACTTATCCAGATTATTTTACTATCTATATAACTGGTAGCTCAGCAAAAGCGTGTTCCTTGTTTCCTTAGGCTCTGGTAAACCAAAGGCATCCGGAGATCGAGTGACTTGCACCCTGGAGTGCGGGGGAGGGTTGGGTTATTCTTCTGATCTGGTAATTTTAAGGGATTGTGTTTGTTAGAGTCAACATTTCCACTTTTAGTATTGTAATAATCTGATTTTGTTGTTCATCATTAAATCCTCACCTAGTTAGTGGGTCAACGAAATGCACAGGTCTCTGTTAAAATGTAAAAATCCCGTCTGTTTTTAGTCAATTGAAAATAGAAGTGAGGTAGAAACCAATTGTGAGATGGAGTTTTTCGCTCCTCAGGGAGGATCAGAATCTGGTCTGGTGATATCAGTTAACGCTGCTCCTTGCCTGGAGAGGGGTTCGCCATGCAGAAATGACACATGAAACTAATTCACTTGCATGGGACTCAAATAGATGCACACGTTGCTCTACTTCACTATTCGGATGAGAATTCATTGCTACTCCATTCACCATTCATTGCAACGCCGAATCTGCACCGCTCTTCATACTTTTGTATACTGTGATACTGTGTGTTAAGCCTTTCACTTTTAGTGTGGTAATAACCTCATTTTCCTGGTGCTACTTTAGATCCTCACCTAGTTGCGGGATCAACCAGCTGCATATATTTCTGGTACGACGTATAAATCCCATCTGTTCTTGTGTTTCTGAAAGAATGAATCCACGTCAATCCGTTTCCACGGATGGATTTTCCGTTGAGAAAGTGGAAAGAACGAGAATGAACTCTCACATCAACTTCGATCTTATTCCGTGTATTTTTTCATCTGCATCCGTCAGTTGCGTTCACCTGCAAAGCCGCCAAGAAAGTAAGAACTTTGCGATCGAGTACCAACTTACCTGTCAGCCCGCAATGGGGTAGTCGCTATCAGAGCGAGCACGCGTTCTCACGAACGCCGCTTTTTCCCCTGCCACCATCAGCGGCGGGTCGGGGTTGAATTGAACCGTGAGAAACATGGAAATGGCGTTGTTATACCAACTCGCTTCCCACGCCGGGGATATAGCCGCAGAGGAGCCCGCAGCCGAACGGGAGACACCGAATAATACTTGTATTGAGGGACAACAATAAGAAAATCCGAAAGAATTCCATCCTAGTAAACATCGTCCCAAGTATAACGGAACAGGCGCCTGTGTATGATAGTTCTATGTTTGTACGATCAATACCAGAACCGAAAGATACAGATTGTCAGAATGTCGGTCAGATGCGTTTGCCTGAATATCGTGCCCCACGAAGACCGTATTGAGCAGTTCATGTTAATTTTTTGGTTTGACTTTGAAAATGTTGAATTTGACTTGGGGAATTTTGTTTGACTTGAAATATGTAGCTTGTCATTTGAAACATGTAGAACTGTTCTTCGGAGATGCTGAGTTCTGGAATATTGCACTTACATACGGCAAGTGATTTTTTTCTTCGTCGTTTACAGCGGTCTACGGTATACAAAGAAATACATGCGACATGACAACCCATTTAAATATTTTAATCTAGAAACCCGATGATAAGCACAGCAGTAAGTGTGAAATGTCCCTGTCAGTAAACTAAGTCTCCAAACTGACATTTTCGTTTAGGTACAAATTCGTGCATGATTTATACACGCTTGCACTTCATTTTGTTTTACGTAATATTGAATTTTGTGTGGAAAAATTGATATTTTAATGATATTTATTCAAAAAACCAACTAGAATTATGACCGCCGTAATTCTAGTCTCACAAAGAAATTAGAAAAGAGATTTTGTTTAAATGATATGTTTATTATAATAAATTTGTTTAATTAAAATCAAATATTATAATACAGGGTGTCCCATCTATATGGGCCCATTCAGGAATTACAGCCATACAGTACGAGCTATCAAAAAATTGAACTGGACCTTTTCTGTAGTATTTTCACTCTGCTTGAAGGTGGTGGAACTCGTTTTTCAATTTTCGATGCTTTTAGTGCCTCAAATCTTCGATTGAAACTTGAGGTTACCTCATGATCCCCTTTTTTATTTTATTTTTCGATTCTACATTGAATTTGGAAGAGAAAATGCATCGTTAAAATTTTTATTTAAAGACGACATTTCAGTTATTTCACTTTTTGCGAATAATAAATTCTAGTAGAAAAAACGCTCTTCTCCAATTATCTTCAATATTTTTTAGATTTTGATCACATTTTTGAAATCAGCATCAGATTGCCTATCAACAGCCAACAATCATCATCAGAGGATTCGGTGCACGAGGTATCAAAAAATTCGCCAATCTAACAGGAAGTTCCTTTTGATCGTATTTTTTGGGGTTATCTCAAGGTGGTTCAAGCCTTAATGCTATTCCACCAGATCTGGTACGAAGAACAACTTCTTCGGTGAGAGATCGACTCGCTATCTGTGTACCCGTTTTTGAGATTTTAAAAATGCCATGTTTTTAGTATGTGTACCTCAAATCTGATGATTGTTGATGATGGAAACTGGCGATGTTAACTTGATGGTTACCTTTTTTCTTGTCAATTTTTGTTATTCCCCTCTGGAACGAAATCTCTTTTCTTTTATTTCAAATTCATTAGAATTTATAAAAGGGGTTAAGATTCTAAAGATGTTGAATTTTGGAGAGAAAATGAATCGTTGAAAATATTTTGGAAAAAAAAAACTCTTATGAACATCTTGTGCTTTTGAAGTTTGTAGCACCTACTTTCTGAGGTACTGAGGTTTATGAGAAAATAAAAAGTTAGCCGTCAGCCATGAAAATGTTGACGAAATATTGTTGGAAAAAGGAGATTTCTATGAAAGTCTAGTTTCGTATTTGTCAGCATTTTGGAGATTCACCACCAATAAGCCCCGAATTCGGCAACGATACAATAGAGTTCTACCACGGAGCCCATATTACGGGACACATACTAACATTCGACGGACCCAGATCTAGTTTTTCCGTTTTGTATTGTTTCTTCATGAAAAACATTCCTTGACGATATGTGATTTTTCTCGACAATCTTCACAACGTACTTTCCACCGCACCATAAATTACCAAATCAATTTAGATAGATCAAGAACTCCATGTACTGGCGGATTCTAATTGTAGGCGATTGACAAATACTCAGTACGTTCCTACTGAAACTTTCAATTTCGTAATGATAACTGATGGCCAGATTCATCTAACATTGCTTCACAGTCCGCAGTGGAATGGAGAACAGACGCCTGTGAAAGAAGTGCGGTTCTCTGTTGGTGCATCTCTGTTTTCCAAACAAATATTAGGGGAACGAGTGGTAATACCGTGCACTTAACTTTGGAACCATACAGTTGAGGGACAGAACGTCATAAAAATGTTTTTCTTGCACGAATGGCTCTAGAATTTATTCTATTTTCGATATCTGAGCATTTCCCTTACATAAAAGGATTTTTAAAGGAAAAACAGCCGTGAATGTTAATAAAGTGCTTTGGGCGCCATTACCCCGATGTTTACGTTTTTCGTAATTCATTCAGGCTGACTTAATTTACAATCAAAACTTAAATTTGGTTAGTGCTTCAGAAAGATGATGAAATTCTGCGTATATACATGAAAACTAATCTAAAAAAGAGTTGAAAATGGGACTTACATTGCTTATTTCCGATGCACAAGAAATAACATCAAACGATGCGGAAAAATACTCACTGCACTCACGTCAAGAAGGCTAACTTTGCAGGTAGGGTAACGCAAGAACCTAGTTGGCGGGACATTTCTCTAGGATCGGCGCTCATTCCCACGTTTCTGGTGTCGATTCAAACATCCGAAACAGCCTTGGGCGGCATTACCCGATGCACGGTATTACCCCTCACTCCCCTATTCGTCTCTACTGGTTGGTTTTTTGAAGAATGGCGTTCTGTTTAATCAAGTTTGAAGAGAATCCACAATCGTTTATGCTATTTTGCATCCCTTACATACACCGACTTGGATAATTGAGTTGTTTTAGTTGATAAATTTTTGTTCAGTTGAAGTATTGAGAAAGGCATCTGATTCGACATATCTGTGCAAGTTTCTTCACATATAGTTATCAACTCGATCCATAAATGGGCTGAGGCTACTTTAAGAAAGCGCAGTTTCTGTACAGGAACTATTTTCAGACCCGTATTTTTTTTGTTCTCCTACTCGGTTCTATTCAGTCTCCTAACGAACTTGACCGGGAGCTACAAAAACTGGCCCGTCAGCCCCTGCATCTCGCAGTCACGACCCTACGCAACCGATCGGACGCGGAGGCCTCCAATATTATATCTGTCATGTCCGCGAAGGTTACAACGCGGCTTTCTTCCGACCAGACGACCGTTTGCTGGATCGGCCTTTTAATTCACTCCAGCCCTTCCACATTCCTGCTTGAAAGCAGTGTTTTAAGCTGTAGTCTTCACTCAAATATAACGAAATGGACACACAAGCTTACACAAAACAGATTTCTTAGCTGTGCCGTCTTCAACCTCAGGAGTAGTCATGATGACTAGAGAAAATTCTGTTTAGAGGGTGTCACATCATTGGTTGCTAAACTTGAAAAAATGTAGCTCCCTCATTTTAATCTTCAAGAGTCGTGGTCGATATGTCACGTCCCTGGCTTTATTTAGGGGTTGTCTCACATCCCAAGGATCAATTCTAATGGGCCTCCCTGAACAGGCAAAGCCTCGCTTCATAGGGGCACGTTAAAACCCAAATTCTCCTGGTCGGGGTGAAAGAGGAATTGGAGGAAACATGAACTTGCATCTCATGAACTCGATTCGGCGAAAATATTATGGATTAGTACCACTAGTTCTTGTTGGTTTAAGCTTAATCGGAAAAGTATCACTCCCTACCGTGTTCGTAGAATTTCTTCCCGGCCACCACTTAGGCACCATCCTGAAACTTGCACCTATCAACTCCCTCAAGTTTGAACGAATTCGTAACAATAGATCATGATAAATCAATACACAGATTCGGAGAAAAGACATTTTTCACTCCACAAGTTAGAAATTTAATCTTCCAACCTGGCACACTTGGCACTCACAATCATCAATGTGAAGCTTTCTCGTATATCGATTATACATTCAGATTTTATTACCGCCATCAACTCTCAACTGAAGGCAATAAATAATAATAACTTATAGCTTCGTATCACTGAAACCTTCATTCATTCGGAAGTTATGTGTTTCCCTGCTGCGTCACAGTTTCGGCTCGTAAAGCCATTTTGTCTTATCCGGTTTCTCACGGACGTCAGTTACTCAACACTGACGTATTTCACAACGCAGCTCATTCAATTACGTGAAGAGCGTTATCGGATTAAGATACGCAGAAATTATAGGCTCGATGTTCCCAACGATGTGAATGAACAGAGGACAAGTTTTATGTATCCCTAGTGACCCATTCTTCATCATAATTGCCTATAGAGTAGGTTTAAGTAGAGAAATGGAAAACAATTTCAATTCGTAATCCCTTAAGAGTCAATCACTATCGGGTGAATTTTCTTGGTGTGGTGTAGCGACTGCGGGGTTACCTGCGAGTGTAGTCATATGATAAGTGGCCAGCGATGCAGATTGGAGGGAAGAACGTGAAGAAAGAAGTGACTAGTGACACATTAGTCAGTAAACCATTGCAACCTCCCACACATATCGAAAAATATCCATGTCTCCTATCGATATAGGTCCACGCTTTCGATATGTGTTCGAATGTGTTCTGTCTAGTTTGCTGGTCTAGATGCTCGCTTCGGTCGCATCTCAAAAACAAAAAATATCCTAAATCAATCCTTCTAGTAAAGTATAGATCAGTTGGACAAATAGATCAGAATGAATCATGAACCATGAACATATCGATTGCATACTTATTTCTGAGTCTATATCCTGCCCTTCTCATTGGTTCATTTATGAAACTATCGATATATTTTTTGATATTTGTGGGAGGTTGCAATGGGGTTGCTTGCGGGGACAGACTAGAACAGTACCGTAAACCACACTGCGGCAGGTTAAACACGTGCCAGCAGAAACTGTCGTCCTAAGGTATTATTACGCTCGTGGAGCTACAGCCACCACTCTGGTATACTACGGAGTGAATAGTATGAAGGTAAAGTCGAGATAGAGATCATTCAAATGACGACATAGACATTCTGTGTCATGATTCAATCTTACAGTCATACTTCCGAATATCATTATAAAACTCTGGCCATTGTAACACATGGGTTTATTATTCTTTTAACAATGCTTGATTGCTGGTGTCATTGTGATGCTTACAGGTAATTTTTCAGTTTAGGATTACAATTATTTACTATGCGTCAATTTCTGCAGATCTGGAACCTGTTCCATCCAATTTTGGTTCCTAAACCACTTGGAATCGACAACCCACTTGCCTGTGTTAGTAAAAACGTCGAAAAATCAAATTTTATTCGCGTTTTTGACCAGTTTTTGGCCCATGGCATCTGTGTACAAAGCCCGGTGGCTATTCTACTAACGCTCGCCAAATAAGGTTCTCTGGTTTTAGCCGCGATATATCATCATCTACGACTCTATGAAAGTTTTTCGGTCGTGGAAGCACACGTGTGAACCATGGGTTTGATTCAGAGATGGTAAACACTCTCATGTATTTCGTAATGAATATTTGGAATGATCTTCAGCGCTCCAAGGCTTGTTTTGCGGATGCACCTGCCTTATTGTTTTCGGGAAAGCAAACTGAAACAAATTGACAATGACCCCGTTCTATTTCTTGAAACGTCTAAAAATCATGTCGAATTATCTCTAATGGGATATGTGAGTGTGGTGGGAATTGGAAGTTTTACCAGTGGAATCTCTTTAAGAAATATGAAATAGCAGTGGCAGGCGGGGGTTAGAAAATAATTAACATTGAATATTTTGAGCTTGGATACAAAATTTTAAGAGTTGTGCTGGCCATCATGTATACCTATGTCGAACCTAATAGGGAGTTTTGGAGTTCATATAGTCCGATTTATTTACTTTTTACAACTATTATCTTAAGATAACTTATCGTCCCTATTATTGTCTTGAATGTTGACAATTATTCCCACTGTTGAGAAAACAAAACTGTAACTTTGGACATAATTGATAGTAATCTAATGACTGTTCGTTAGGTAGCCTAAGGATTTTAAATCAGCGTTGCCAGAACAGCTTAAGGCGTCATAAGGCAGGAGGCGCCGAATCAAATCCACAAATTCCGTTGGGTTCCTGACGGATAAAACAGGACTTTTTCCGCGAAACGATGTCATCAATAATCTTATTGAAACTCAAGCTTCCAAAAACAAAGATATTTAAAATTCGCTTATAACCCTATTTGTTTAAAATATACGAATACTTGTAAATACCTTTCGTACACATAATAATGTGTGCAAAATCTACTAGAACCACAATTTTGAGCAGTTAAATCACATTGCCCTCTCAAATAAATGATTTTATGGGCTACGGAATTACAATAAGGCCTCAATTAGTTTCCTCCATTTTTGTGGAATCAGTTTAAAGGCGGTTAACCGCGGAGGCTCCGTCAGAAGGAAACAATCCGTTATATTATTAAATTGGTTCATTAACGATTTTTCATAAATAATTTATAACACAGCCTGTTTAAAAGGTATATGGGATTTTCCCAATATTGTTTCCAGATGTTGGTTTTAAGCTATTCAATCTACACCATCACTTAGTTTGTTTCTGCTCTTCCTTTTTGTTTCCTTTAATAAAGCTACAGATACATCAACATTTCCACCAACAGAAAAGCAGACGTCAGTGTCTCTAAAGTTGGTGATAACAAATAATTGTAATATCAGCAGTTCCATTGAAATTTCAAGGGTTTTAGTACAATATTTCAAATACGGGTAGGACGTGCCATAGAAGGATTTTGAAATAACAAACTTGCACTTGAATGTTCGCCAAGGGAAAAATAATAGATTATATTGAGTTTTACTTGATGGTATTTTTCCAGAAGTCCACAACAAGATGGTTTTTCAATCCCTACAAAGTTCGGAAATGGAAAAAATTATAGTATGTCGTATTTCATTGGTCGCGAGCGAGTTTCAGAAAAATCATCCGCCAATCACAGCCCTAGTTCTATTATTCAGAGGCGCAAAGCAAGTGTCCAGGAGGTGCTGGTCTCTATTGACGTGATTTGAACAACATTTCTGAACTTCTTAAAGATCTTTCAAATGGGATCCAAAATGGACCAATAAAGTGGAGTAGAATATCTACAAAGAGAACTGTTTAGCCTTATGTGAAAATACCAAAATATATATACAGTTATGGTGATAATCGAAGAACCACTGGTTTTTTATGAATCAGAACTAACTAAATGTTGGTTACAGAATCAAGATACTGTTTTTCCTAATCCTACCTAGCTTGCTTGTTGACTGTTGAGACGTTAGGTTATTGAAAAATTGAAGATATAAATAATAAATAATGGATAAATTTAATCTGAAGAAACGTTTTTCATAGATGCATGAACATCGCCTAAGTTCCCACACAACCGTTAAAACAGAATTATATTATTCAAGATACGTAAGAAAATTATATGTTGAGAACGTTGTTTTAAAGTTCATAATTACGAGCTGCAGTAGTGGTTACTGTAACCAGTAGCAAAAGTTCATTGGTTTGGGTGCAAAAATTTATGATCTATATAAATTGGAGATCGATGATAGAAATAGTTGAACAATAAGTTGTAGATTGAAAAGGTATGTAGGTAAAGGCGATACTGACTTACTGAAGTGATGAAAGTGTGCAATGTATCATTCAATCCATTCCAATGAACATCGTCCCCCCTTCCTCCTGGAATTTCCATAGACTGAGAATAGCCAAAATTTAGCTTTCATATAAAGGGTGGTCATCCACATGGTAGAACATGGCAGGTAGGTTCAACAGCTGGCAGGGCAGGAACAAAACAAAAAGCCTTTGTAAAGTGAAAATATGGTCCACTTTGCCTTTCGACCAACGTGATGAAACGTTTTAAACGTTGATCAAGCTACTAAAGTTACCGGGAAAACTTTAGAGCTAAAAGTTCAAATTTAAACGGCCGTAGCGAAGGCAAAAAATGGCGAGGAGATATCTCCATTTTAAGTAGAACGGAATTGGGAGTTCAAGGCTCACAAAAGGCAAGGGAAACCAAATTCATGAAACCAGCTGATTGTGTAGCATGTACATTCATTGTAGTTGAGGTAGCAAGGATTACACTTGGCGGTAACACTTTCACAGTTTACTATGAATCACTTTGTTTTCAGGTTTACAATTAATTATATTAATATATATAATGGTTTAATATTATATTAGAGTAATCAATTTAACAAAAAATATAGAAAAACTAATGTGTTGGAAATCATGAGTACTGTGAATACTATCGTTATCAAAGCCCATGTAACCAACGAATTAAAAACCAAAACAAACATGGTTTAGATCGATATGAAAATCATTAACGGGAAGCATTTGTGATTCAGTACTATTAATGCAGCTACTATGATTAGAGTGAAATAGGTAAGGAATCGAAAAACATAAAACACGACATTGTCAGGGCGCTTTTATTTAAAGTGGAAATACAGATTTTTGAGTTCATGAGTGTGCCCGATATGCAAGTGGAATATTATTTCATATTGCACATAATGCAAGTAGAACCGGATTATGCTGCTCTTAGTTATGGTGCCCTAATGATTTTAGCCTGGTCGATGTGGGTAGATCAAAACAGGTAAAACATTTCGTTAATTTTTACAGTTGTGGAATTATTAAAACCAACTCTTAAACCAGTAAAACTTGGTAGGATCCACAAATCTGCAGTTGTGGCTTTTCGAAAAGCATTAAGGCACATTCTTGCTGTATATAAATTGGACATATTCCCCTTTGAAATGTAACCTGGAAATAGGCCTGTGGTGATGCTTTCAACTAACATTAGGGCCTAGCGGTCTCACATGTTATCCATAGAAAGACCTATATAACGGCAGTCCCGAGTGGTGAACGGTATCGACTGGTAACTTACGACTCGGAGGCTAACTGGACGCTGGATCTCATCTCCCTCTAAAATCCGGGGAACCGCGAACCATTCAATTGGTCCAATCTTCCTTACGAGTTCTCTATCAAAAGGCCGCGGGGCTTCTATCAGATGGAAGTCCGCAAGCTGGCTGACTGGTTTTAATAACTCCAAAATACAGTTTTTTAAAGGGGACCGATGTTATCCGAGGGTTGAGTACCTTTCAATGCGATAACAGATGATTGACTGATAATCATACAAATTGATGTTTACTTAGGAATTAATGAATTACATGCTTTTGAGCAACGTCTACGATCAATATTCAGAGAGCGCTCATTTGATGTTTCGTGATGTATCATTTTTCTTTTATGAGATATAATGGAGCTGAGTAGAGCTACACTTGAGGTTCGATTATAGATCAACTATCACATCTTCAATCTAACTTGAAATTTACCAAAGGGTTGGGATTGGTACGAAAATACCTTACATTTTTAGTGCGGAAAGAGAAAATCGTGAAGGAAATGTTAGGTTCCTAAACTGTTGAATGTGACAAAAGCGCAAGCTGGAGTCGTTACGATTACTTGAATAGCAAATCATAGATAGAGCACGTCTTTCTCCCAAAATCCAGAAAAAAATTAGTTTGCCGTCGGATTTTATGTATTTCTGTCGCTGAGTCGAATCATACTCTCTCGGGCCGACTCGCTCAAGAAATGAGGGACTTTCAGACCATTTCCCTTGATTAGCAGGGCTGAATCAACAGCAGAAAATTTCAATGATTAAGATACTACCTGTTATGAACCTCTTTCAAACTGATTTTTATAACCATATCATGTAAAATATTTTTCTGCAAATAAAATACAACGAAAAGGTCCTGGGGAGAGCGCCGAGGGATTAGGATTTTCCCGAGCCCCGGAGCTGGTGGCTTCCCCACCCTTAAACGCTCGGGCCTCCGGGCCATAGACCACATTTACCCCCGACCTGTTATCTTGAGCATAAAACGTATCATCGCCTTCTCTTTCCAAAACGTAACAAGACTCAAACTACGGACTGTGACTGTTTCCCCGTCGGGGAGGTACTTGCACCCATCGAGTTGTAGCTAGGCCTCCCGCTACTGGAGGTGCCTTGATCCCACATCAAAGAGATCTGCCCCTTCTGGGTAGACAGCAAGCGGTCACCTTGATGTCATCTATACGAACTATCAAGGTGGAAGCGCAAAAATGTAGTTACACGAAACTTTAACATACTAAATTTTAATGCTAACACGTTTTTGATAATGTTGAACGAAAAATCTGGACCTTACTACATGCATCGAACCTCCGACTAAATGAAGAGTCTGAAATTCCGCCTGTGCAAACGTAAAATACGTCAACCATAATTTCATAACTGATCGTTGGAGGGTAGTTGGGGAAATCTGATTTCATCATCAAATTCAACCCTAACATAACGTATTCTAGCCGCTACGGAGTTCACGCGACCTATAGTAGCATGCAATACATGTCGACTCAACGTTTGAAGGCGTTGACGTCTGTGGGAACATGTCAGGTCTGCTAAGATTATTTGGTTCGTACAACAGAATTGTTTTTCTGGTTTTTGTCAGTAAATAACCTTTCAACAAATCAAAATAGCATAAAATGTTTGTGAGTTGATGGCTGTATCTGTTCTACAAACAATATTATCCAATGTGACCTACGCGTCCTAGGCTACATAAAAAACACAAGCCACCTGTAAAACATGATAGATCTTTTCAATTCGACTCACTTGACCGACACAAACTTGATAAATGTGCCAATATACCGATTCGCGACAACCTTTCTTAGCATTTAACTTTGCATATCTGTCATGAGTGAAATAAACGATTCGATCTTCAAGGAATCAGAACTCGCGCGAATGCACTTGAATGGTAGTGAAGTACTTGCTCGACGCGTCCAAGGCGAGTGTACTCTTGAAATGCATAACTCTAGAACCAGTTCCGCGCTCCCAGAAGGAAATATGTCCTAAGAGATCGTAAACTCGGTTTTAGCATCTTTGGCGGAGCTGGGTTGTGGGCCTTTCGCTTTTATTCGCCCTCCTCTCCGCGGGATCATTTTTCTTCTCTTCGACGCGGCTACTGCGTCTTGACAGGGAGATGAATCCATTTCGCAGGATGAAACTAACTCTCCACTACTCCCCAGATGATCTTTTTTATTTCTTTCATCCTCTTTTTAGAACTTCCGAGATTTCTTAGTTTATGACTACCTATGCACATGATCAACTCTGATGTTTGCTCGTGGGTGCTAAATAATAACATTTGAGAACGAGTTCAAAGAATGTGGATATTAAATCCATCAGAAAATATTTATTTCTGTAGAGTTGTTGTCTTAGTCTTTGAATTAATCAGCAATGGCAACGCACATAATTATTCACTCAAACGCATTCTTGTTCCAATCGGTCTCGTGCTCGTCATCGCATGTCTCTGTAGTTTATTATTCAACTCAAGAATGAAGCGAATCTGGATTTTAGGACCCTTAAAAACTCATCGATGTTAATTGTCAGCCTGCAATATTTCGAATAGAATGATGAAAAGCCCATCCAACCAAGTTGGACCTTGTTACAGTTATCTGACACGCTTCATATAGCACTGTTTTGAAAAGTATCCCTGAGACAATTCAACTGAAAAAGTGCCACAGAAATACAATGTTCAACAACTGTGGCGAGAATGAGCCACACGGATCCACGATTACCTACTCAAGTTTCGCTGAAGGATACTGTACATATCATCACACATCTGCATTTTCGCTTTAGACAATCCAATATTTGTAAAGTTGAAACCCCAGTAGGGAAAACGATATTTCATTGTTGATCCCGAGTAGGTTTACTTACATCAATCCAAGAAAACTTGGATTTTCTGACCTATAGAAATTCCTCGATGGTGAAAACACCTCATCAAGTGGATTGCTTCTTCTACTATTTCACGACACAAACTGTAACATGTATAAAGATTACTAACAAAAAATTGATTGGTCGGATTTCATCTTTGTCAGCTGCAAATATATCGCTTGCTAGCCAACAAATGGTTCACAGATACGAAAAAATTTATATTTGACCAGATGGGAACTATGGAAAACTATGAAAGATGTACCTGACCTCCCTCTCTATTAGTGCATATATTCTACAGTATTTATTGGATTTTGGAAAAATGTTCAGGGACAGTGTGGGTTAGACTGTCCTAGAATTTGTATTCAGTTGATAAAGTTTTACTTGGGATTAGTAAATTAGTTCAAAATACGACTGTTTGAGTCAATTTAGTTTGTTTTTGTTAAGATAAAGTTCCTGTACAAGAATCGTGCTCGAATAATGAACATCAATCCAGTAGTGATGAGTTCCACTGTCGTTTGTCAATCAGTCAAGAACATGTGTTTTTGGTTCAAGATCTCCCAGTTCATAATTCCCGTTGCTAGTTGCTTTTCTACAATGAAATATATTCTTCGTACGTAAAGACGAATTATATTAATAGAAAGATAGGTTCACAGCAGGATATAGTAGACTTAGTAGAAAAGAATGGAACGATTTCAGTCTTGTTTCTAAATGATCACGAATTCGTTTTACTTTAGAGAAGAAGAATAGTGCTTGATATTGGATATAGTTTGAAAGATGAAAAGAGATAAAATCAAGCGGTACAGCAACGAGGTGACAAAAAGTGATCGCTGAAGTTCTGTTGTGTTTGGTTAGATGTTGTCGTACTTTATAGTTGGCTTTCCATTTTGTCTCTTCGTGTATTGTTATTTATCGTCGTTATTTCTAATGCTTTCAGTTGGTATTTGTCATTTATGGGTTGATTAGATTCGTTTAATACAATACTTGGGGGTGGTGGCAGTGCAGCAGCTATACGAGTTTTCCTGAGCAGATGTTGGTGTTGAAGAAACTCTTTGTCCTCGTTGGTGTTTTAGTGTTGATAGTTGGTATTTCCTTTCTGCTCAGTTGTTTTCCAAGGATTGCGTCACTCCTTAGCCGTTCCAGTATACCTATTGAAGTGTTGTTCAGATGGTTAACCACGCTGATCACAGACGTGATTAAAGTTGGTCTGCTTGTCCTTCCAGACTGGATTTTGAGTTGTGCACCCCCACGGAGGAAGGAGTCCAGACTGGATGACAGACTGGATGAATTCTCAAACATGTTTGGATGAAAATGGGCAAATATTATATAGAAGGATACTGGAAGATCGATAGAGAACAGAACTTCACGATCAAATGAATAGTCCATGTCAAAAGAATATCGGGCCAACAAAAGTATAGAAGAAATTGTTTGAGTCAATTTAAAACATTTGTTAAAATGTTTTCCCCCAAAATATTTTGCATTTATCAGTGGTCTAGGTCCGCGATTCTCTAATCGTGGAACCCTTCATTGGGGATCACAATAAAGGCTCAGGGAGGGCCCAAAGTTTGGTTAGAAAATTAATTGAATTTACTTCCAAAGTAGTATAAACGACTTTTATTTTTAAAATTTCAAGAAGTGCATGGACATCGGTTCAAAATCCTTTTGAACCCTCAGCAGACGAGTGCTCCCTTACCATGATGGAAAGAGAAAATCTCTTAGACATCCAAGGAGACAGTGGACTCAAAATGGATTTTGAACAATCTTCTCTCACATCCTTGTGGATTGGAGAACAAACCGAACCCCTGATTTGAGTGAAAAGGCATTGACAATTATAATTCCTTTCGCCTCCACTTGTTGTTGTGAAAATGAATTTTCTTGTCTACCTTCTACGACGAGTGAGTAACACTCACGACTGGATGTGACCAAGAACTAGAAGTAGCATTGTTAGATCTGACACCGCGTTTCAAAAAAACTATGAACAGAAAAAATCACATCTTTCACACTGAAGCTCTTTTTGTTATTATTGCTTCGAGTTACAATAAGCAATTGTCTACCATATTAAGCTAAAATACTTGGTCAATTTTTTTTATAAAATATAGGTATTGTTTGATTACGATTAGAAATACTGTCTCATTAGAGTATGCATACAATGTGTCAAAATTAACAAAATAAAAAATCACTGTAATATTTCAAAAACGAATCACTTGAAATATATAGTGATCTAACATATTGGGCATGCAGCTTTCTGCTGGATTATTCAGTGGGGCTCCCTCATAAATTATAAAGTTTGAAAGCCGCTGGTCTGTAATTAAAATCGTAGGTTTATACCGTAACACATTTCCTCTTCCTTGAGTATGTGAAATGCGTAAGAAACAAGTAGAACAAGAAAGTAGGGAAGACATCATCTACCCATCAAATCCTGGGCAACGCAGGATGGACACGGCCCCAGCCAGTCGAAAAATGAAAGCAAATCGTGATCCCTCAACTCTCTTTCGATTCACCGTGCGCATGTCCGGGTATTTGTATCATGAGAAGAACAATACGTGAATCGAAAGTGGATAGGTCTCCCAGTGGCCACCTAACGACCAGATGCTGCGGTCAGAACATGATATGGACCCTCGTCCTTGGCACACACAACACACCGGTCGCCATCTCCGACGCGACGCCCCGCCTGTTTCTTGTCCGACTTTCTTTCACGTAGGCGAACTCAATATTTTTATTTCGTTACGGCCAATTAGTTTGAGATTGCCTGCATTTAAGCTCTAAACGCTTCGGACTCAACGTTCGAATTTCGTACGGGGTACATGTTTTTGCTGCCTGGCAGGTCACGGGATGTCGTCACACCAAAACCCTCCTAACGGCTGTCTCCCACGAGTTCAAGCCATCGGTTACGGGAGATAATTATCTTTCCGAAAAATCTTTAACTACTGCTCAGAAAGCTCTCTATTAAGTAATCCACGCCCATAATTGTCGTTTCCAGTTTTCCAACTCCTTGAAATCATATTTAGCATTTCACTCAACTTCTCTTCAAATATTCATACTTACGATAACACAGAATAGTTTAACACATTTATCATAGTGACAGTAATTAACACACGAAATCACCTCTAATCCGTCCGACCATCAGTCCACTAAGCAGTCACAATTCATCAAAAGAAAAATCAACTTTTGAAAGAATAGCGGCGAATGATAGATTTGGAGTGACCGACATTTACAAATGAATATCTTCAGTAACATTCATCAGAGTATGTTTGCCAAGGTACCCTGTCACGGAGAAGGTTCACGGACAACTTTTATGGACGTTTAAAAACACGAACGAGACGCATCAGGAATGTTCCATGAATTAAGTTCACGGGAGTGGAGAAAATTTCAAAAGATTTAGAGACCAACCAGTTTTGGGGAAATATGAAAAACAGAACGTTGGAAAAAATCTGGAGCTCCAGATTATTTCTGACTGGGAACATAGCACTGCATGGGAGAAATAGGCAATAACTTTGGTTGATAGAGAACATTTAACGAGTACTTTTAGAGCTCACCAGGAGTTCATGAAGTTGAACTACCATGGAGGGGCTTTCTTGTACACATCTGGCACTTCATGAAACTACAGCAACACATTTCGTTCACCTACTAAATAACAACCTACGTCACCAAACCCCTTCCACGAAAGAACCCCTCTTCATATTATATTGTTCAATCAAGGATTTGAAACCAATATAAATGGAATCTTCATGGTTGGTGACAAAGAACAAGGATACTACTAGAACTCTTAACAGTCCTCCCTCGGGACTTATTTAACTTATTTGATGCTGCCTACTGTGGAAAAGACACAGACATTCCGGGGATTCCAGTATCCTACTCTGGTACTATACCTTTGTGAAGATTATAATAATACGGTGATGGAATGGATTAATTGATCCCTCCAAGGGCTGATGTGATATCTCTGTAACAGACAGAAGATAACTTGATGCTGAAAAGTTTCAGCTTCAAGGGCAGACTTGGCAGTTTCAAGAAACGGGAAGAATGAGGTACGAGCGAATCCACCAAACTACATGGGCTTTCAAAATGTTGGTAGGGAGGGGAGAATGGGGGACAACGCTCGCATTAAGTGAGGTATGTTAATGTATGTCAATTGAAGAAGATGAACATTTACATGAGTACAGCCTGCTGAGGGCAGTGCAAAGAAAACAGTCTTCAGGACACTTACAATTAGATGTTCGTAATCTCGCTCTATTACCTATCCGTAAACATTCCACCCTAAACATTTAACAGGAAGATGATGGAATCGACTGGTTACCCTTTTCTAGAGTTGATGCAATATCCCTGAAACAGCCAGACCCCCCCCCTCTGAGAATACCTCATGTTTAGTATGCTAAGGCGTAGCGGTGTTTCAAGAAACGGGAAAGAATCCTTATCCATCATAACATAGTAGTACTTACATCTTACATGCAGTACTTTAATGAAATGTAAGACGGTTGGTCAATTGCATTGTAGATCAGTGATTCGTAAGTCTGGAGATCTGGATACTCCCTATACTCGAATATTGAAAAATCATCAACTCATGTACTGAAATATCCACGTTCGACCAGTGGATTGGAATCCGTGGTTATTTCAAGCTACAGTAACAAAACAACAGAGAGGTGAGAGTGAAGAGAGGAAGATGGAGTTCAAGAACTTTTGAGAGAAGAACTTTTGAACACCTTGTGGGAAAGATCTTAAAGCAGCTCTACCTCAACTTCCATTTACATGATTGAAACAGGCAGATTTGACCTCATGCGTCACTTTCGATTCGTAGTGCAGACGTAACAGCTACTCAAAGTTGTGACGCATCAACTTCAGATAGAAGATTCTGCTTTGTGTGTTCTGTAGCCTTCTGGATCTGCACTTAGCGGCTTCTCACGTGACGAAGAAACACCGGTATCCAGGATAACGATCTCCACTCCACCAGAAAAAAGGAAAGAATAAAAGTACCGTGGGACGCCTCAAACCGGTGCCATTGTTTTTCGTTTTACAATGAGCGAATCGAAATCTCCTTCCCACTTCCGTTCGGGAACGAAGAACGAGTGATCCGAAAGAATGGAAATATTATGTTGTTCTCTTATATATTTTAAAATCGGATGACCATTAAGGTTGGTTGCGAAGTCTTTTTTGACGCAACAATACGTTCTACAAGAGACAAGACACCTGTTGGAGTTCTCACTTGACATCAAAATGACCAATACAACCAATAATCAGCATACGCAGGGTTGCCAGGTGGTTTAAGATGGAAAAACCGTGAAGACTAAAAGCGGGAAGGGCAGATTGAAAACATTGGTAAGCTGTAAATGCATTACAAGAACGTCCCCAAGTCTGGTTTGTTGTGGGTAGAAAATCTGAATTTCCTCGTTCTACTTATTCATGGAAACTGGATGAAAATATTATGGCAGTAAAAGTAAAAAGTATGTAAAGTAAACAAGGAATTTCACTTTGGATTTTCGTCCGACTACCCGGAGGTGTCGCGGACGTCGCCAGCCGTCCTCTAGAGAGGATCGGAACTAGTTCTGACGATTTCGCTCGTGGCTTCCCATTGCCTCACGCCCCTGGGTTGGGAGCGTTTTGGATTCACGTGATATCGAGATCAGAGGTGAACTGTCTAACGACAGGACAGGTATACAACACTTGATAGGATTTTGGCCCTAATCAAGCCGGAACGCTAAACAGCTAGAGAACTTTGAAAACATTGGTAAGCTGTAAATGCATTACAAGAACGTCCCCAAGTCTGGTTTGTTGTGGGTAGAAAATCTGAATTTCCTCGTTCTACTTATTCATGGAAACTGGATGAAAATATTATGGCAGTTCGGTAATTGGTCCACAATCCTCACCAATCACAACGCTACACGAATTACTAGGAATGAACATTCGCATGTAGGGAAACTACTTCTGCCCATTTATTTGTCTCTTTTCTGTAAAGAATATACATTTAGCTTAAAATGCGAATTAATTTTAGTATGGAAAATGCTTTAGCCTTAGAGTAACTCGTCGAAAAATGTCACACGAGTTCAGAACGAGGGGCTGTCACGAAATTTCGCTAAGATTACCACTTGAAACCAACTTACCCAGGTTATTGCTTCAGAACTTCATCTTCACCATTTGCCATCGTACAGAAATCGTTCACCATTCGTTGGAAAGCCCTCCAATTTGCTCATAAATTATGAACTGCCCAAACAGCTGTAAATATGGAAAAGGCTCAGATATACCTCTGACTTAGAAAAGCTGCTAACAACATTCACGGTGAGAATCATAATCGATATAGCGGAGTTTTTACAAAATTGAATCGAAGGACCTGTAACGTGGTTAAATGAGCCTTGAACAACTTCCTCAGTGAAACGCAAATACGTTTTTACAAGGTAGAGTGAGAGATACTAAAGCATATTCCGTGTTTCCAGAAATGTAGCCTTAGGTTCTGAAGAAAGCATGGCGGGATTCAGGGGGATTGCCCCCGGCAGGGTCACGTTTGAGGTAGAAAACCTAACTGTCCGGGCCAAAAATGGACACCTAGCAACTACATGTATCGTGGATACACCCAGCAACTCTCAAGCCATTCATGTCACATATCCTTGACTAGACGTAATTTGTAGTAATCGAATTTACGAGGTGGTGGAATGGTATAGTTGCCCCTTCCATTGAGGTGGATGCATTGATAATGCTCCGCCACGCTCTGAAGATGATCCAGACGCTTGGTCAAGTCTGACTACATCTCCGAAGGCGTCGGATTCAAAAATGTTGTCAGGAATGCAGGATTGAGACCATGTAAAACACTAAAAAACGAGAAGAAAAACAGAAGCCCCCCCAATCACACGGTTTTCTTTTCTTGTTTAGGTTTGGGGGGGTTTGAGTTGCTTATACATTGTAGGGCTACCTTTTAAATTGGGTATGATAATTTAAAAGGTTGATCAAAATAAAGGGCATACAGGTAATTTTTAATTGGTAATTATAACTCATATATATTTTTGTTATCTGTTTCCTAGCATGGATAAAAAATCAGGAATTTAAAATCGATATTAACACCGATGTTTAGGGGTTTCGACATCGGAAAACATCGATGGTCACTCAACGATGGTTTTATCCATCGATAACCACGCTCTGCTACCATGTGACATGATGGAATGGTATAGTTGCCCCTTCCATTGAGGTGGATGCATTGATAATGCTCCGCCACGCTCTGAAGATGATCCAGACGCTTGGTAACGTCTGATTCATCTCCGAAGGCGTCGGATTCTAAAATTGGGAAGGGGCCAACTATCCACATCCATCACAAATTTTAAAATTATTTATTCATTCACGAGACAAGCCAAATGTATATTGACGAAAAGATAAATATGTAATTATTCTGTATTTAGGTTTTGAAAAATAAAATACGTCAACATTGTATAGAAACGGGAGAATAACCCCTTATTATTCATTACATTCTTGAGGCTTTAAAAAACCCGTGGGAAATGGTGTGGGGTCTGAATGGTGGAAAAGGATTTTATATGACGGTCAAGAGTTTTAATTAAGATGGAAGAATTTATTAAATAATTATTTATTGCCTTTTTTGAGAGGACACTGCATTTAGTCTGTGAGAGAGGAAGGGACACCATTCCAATCAATAGCAGAGGTTAATAGTGTTTCGAAACCATAAAGATGAAAATATCTCGAGCCGGTGGCATAAAAATGTTCCTCTATGTTTCGGAATTTCAATAAATTTTAATCAAAACGGTTCTCAACAATCAAACTCGAAATTAAGAACAATTATTTATTCCATACATTACCTATTTCGTTATCATATAATTTCTTGAATTTTTTCTCAATTAAATACTCTATTACACACATACTCACTCACATACTCTACTGCCTGTAGTCCTCCGATTCTAGGAGAGGGAAAACGTATGTTCTGGCGCACTGCCTATTTGCAAGTCAAAGCAAACTAACCCGCACGACAGATAGGGATCCACAAACCCGCACGACTCGTTCATCCTCGCATCACGTCCATTGTAGTTAGCGATCGCGAATATTATTCGTTTTGAAGGTGTTAACACTGTATAGAGGATCAATTTTAACCATTAACCAATTTTAGACCAAAATATTCGCGAATGTAGAAAAAAAATGTGGCGATTGAGAATCGAACAGGCGATCTTTCGGTTCAGCTTCGACTGCCTTAACAACTTGGCTTCACTGATCAGACGGTTGAAATAATAGGTACAGAACATACTATAGTACAGAGTATAGAAATAATGATTACAGAACTCACGATGATTTTTTTAGTGCAACTATGAAAAACAGGTCAGAGTAAAGTGAAATACAAATGTGCTTTATATTAACCGCTACATTACATTAAGACGTTCTTGTACCCTTCAAAAAGAAGCTGATCATCATGATCGTTACTATTACTCAATTCCAAACCTCGTAAATAAATGCAATTTATCTTAATCATTTGAATAATGCATCTACCTACCTTTTCTTTATTTTTACCGATACCTAGGTTAGTAGCTGTGAACCATTGCTGATAGTACATCCAAGATTCTTTTAAATCGCTAATGAAGTACTGCGCTGAAATCCAGCTTAGAGAATGTGCGCTTCACCTTTATCGAAAAAATATCGATTTGGAATGCGCATTTAAGCTACAGCATTAATCAATAATTGACAATTATTGTCATTCAAAGATACATTCCACCGTAACACCTTCAGAAGAAAAATAAACGTCTAAAGAAATCAACACCCAGATGAAAACAATATGAAATTCTGCATCATAAAGAAAATAACGAAGACATCGTGATGAAGTATCCAACACTGAAGCGCTCACTTTGCAATTCAAAGTCTGCGATATCCAATTAGCATAAATTGGGTATAGTTATTCCAGAAACAGTTATTTTGGAGGCGAGCCTATCTTGACTTTCGGGTTCCTTTTGAATTTAGGGATTTTGTTAGTAATTATTCGTGCTTCCTCGATGATTTCATGTAGTTGGCGTACGTTCGACGCCCTATATCTCGCTCCTTCGAGTCAAGAAGTGGAGCTAATTTAAATTCTATTAGGGAGATGGAGAAAGAGTTCTCGGATGCTGAGTTTAGAATAACTAACTTGACCGAAGTGGAATGTCAACTCTTTGAAAAAAGGCGTTCTCGTGAAAGATAGCGTGAGTTGTCATTTTTACAAGGACTCTCGTTGTAATTTGGACAGCCTCTTCTCGGAACCCTGTTCTTTATTTCTCGTTTAATTCAAACGAGTATCTTCGTTTTTTAATAATGTTTCAAATTGGACTACACACGCATGCATGGAAAATGACCGTTTACATACGCCCACCTCTAAGATTCTTCCAGCATCATCTTTTGTATCGAAGATCTTCTCTTTCTGATTGTACATTGGTAATTGTGCATGTTGTGATCAATGATTGAATATTCCTGAATCGTTTCTGAAAATCGAGTTTTACAGCATAAATCCGCGTATTGTTGTTCCTTTTAATGATCGGTAAAAAATGAGAGGTTGTTGTTTCTGGACTTCAATTACCTTATTTACCTACTGAAGTGACCTGATGCTAGTGTCTGGTGCTGAAAAGCTTGGACACTAGGTTACAAGACGTTAAAACCAAGGAGAAAAGTGGACCTGGCTTCCATCTCATCCTCGATCCATCGAAACACGTCGAATTCTTCTGGACTTTAAAATGCCATTCCCTTGGCCCACTGTGTCACAAGACCAATTCGAAAACTACAATCAACAAGAATCCTTGGCCCTCCTAATTCTTTGGGTTCCAGGGTATTATTTTTAGGCTTGAGGAAGTAGCATTCCCTGTGCTATGAGTTTGGGGTAGCCCAAACTATGAAGGTAGCAAAGGGGTTTTCGTTTTTGGTCAGTCAATGGAGTGGTGCCTAATAACATCAATGTCAAGGCTGCAACCGTGTCATGGCGCATAGTTCGGTGCGGGAAAAGTGCCATAGATGATTATCGAATTGAATCTGTGGTGCATTATCTAAATAAACTGCATAAACTTAGGTATCTGCTCAGAGAAAATAAATGAAGTGACTAGGGTCTTATAGACATTCGTGAAAAAGCAATCAAACGGAAGATAGTACGTAGATTTGAAAAGATAAATCAATGAATAACAATATTATGTCTACCAAACGTATGCGGAACAGTTATTACTAAACCCGATAAGATTCGTTCAGCACCATTCTAAAACCTATACCCAACAATAATATTCTCAGGTTTTTTGTATCGAGGGTACCATAACGTTTTCCTTCAGGCTATTTCTGCCTTAAGCATTTCAAGGGTGATTCAAAATAATGCAAACATTGAATTGGAAGAAGAACGTTTCTTGTCACCAGTAGGTGGAATTTATATCAAATAAAAAAGTGAGGCCATGGCCGCAACTTTTTCATGGCGAGGGTAGTGGTGCGGGAAAAGTGTCATGGAGCTTCTCGGCAGGAGAGCTTCTTGGTTTCACCACCAAGTCCTTCGGAGCTCTTCTCTAATAGGCGGCCATTTTAAAAAGGCCGGCATCCTCCCCACCTTAATTTTGATTTTTTTTTTTTTTTTTTTCATTTTTATTCTCCGCCTGTGAAGAGAGTTTATTTTAAAAAGGAGGTGAGGGTATATGTGTCTATGTATGTAAGTGTGTTTTTTAAAAATTTTATTATACCGAGTAATAACTTATTAACAATATTATATTGAAAATAAGAAAAAATATTCAAAACTAGGATACATAACTAAGTTTTGTCCTTTCTGACTGATGGTTCCACTCAACTGCTTCACGAATAGGCAAGATCAAGTGGTTTGGTACGCTTTAGTCTTCTGGTGATGTCACTTGCGTCAAGGAGATGGACAGCTTCCTCGTTGACGTGATATCTTAGCCGTTGGAGATGACTCACAGCTTGTCGCTTTATAGCCTCGCTAACTGTTTCGACCTGAAGTTCATGATGGAGACGTTCATTTCGAAAGTACCATGGTGCATTCACAACAGTTCGTAGTACATTATTTTGGGAACGTTGGATGATATCTCGATTTGATTGAGCTGTACAGCTGTAAGTGCTGAGGAATCGGAGGATAAGCCAGAAAATACCGCCGATGCTTTTCAGACTACAATTCTCAGCCAATTTTCTTTATTCCAATTTTGTTCGAATCACGATTGTGGTCTGGTTATGGAACAAACCTCGGAAATGTTGTCTCTGCTATCGCGAATGGGAGGAATGGGTGGGGAATGGAGGGGGTAATTGCCGATCCATTCAACCGCTTTTCCGTTCGATTATGAATTTGATCTAGATTTTTTTTGAATTTTTATGTGTTTATACATCAAGTTAATCAACGTGATCGCATGAAAACCTGACATAGGGAAGCCCCTGTAATGTGTGCATTAGTTACCAATATGTTTTTGGTTTATAGATGGGGAGTTCTTATGCGTCTATGCTCTTGTCAGTAGAGGCCCCTGACTCAAACGCTTAGTTTACTTCGATTTTATTTGCCAGGCTGATCCTTTAGTGTTCCGATGACTTCACAAAACAGATCTTTCTTGCCTCCCTCCTGCATCATGAGTTTAAGGCCTTCTTGTGGATCTTCCTTAACTTCAATATTTCACCATAACTTCATTGCATATCACTGGTACTAAGTTTTCGCAATAAAAATGAAAATACTGTGTAATAAGAAGTACGATGATGAAATTGTTCTTGAAAATGCAGCGCTCAAGGTTCAACTGCTTAGTTTGGCAGGTGATGGGGTTGGAGGAAGGGTGTTACTTAATCTAAAAGCATCGAAATTCACAGCGGCAGGCGTAGGGTATGGTCTCAGGCAGGAAGCCTTCAACAATGACTGAGCTGAAATGATGAAAATTGAAACTGAAATGGGAAATTTTCCTCGGTATCTTAACAACTGTAAACACCATCCTCCCGTCAGTACACTTTCTGTCTCTACATCACCTTTCTCGTGCGGATCCCTAATATACTTTCCTCGACAGGTAACCTCCTGCAGGCCATTTCCATTTATGACGGCTAGAGAGAGAGAGAAAAAAAAAAAAACAATGAACGTGAACCTAAAGCAATTGCCCTTCCCTTGCGTAACTTACGATATTCATGAGAGAACCCTCTGGCCGGTACCACCGCGTGAAAGTCAGATATGGCGAAAGGGTCATCGCATCACAACATGGGAGTCATTTTTACGATCGTTTCACTTCACACAATTATTCTTCGGAACATCGGCTTCTTTTACCTCAGTTTTCGACCACTTGCGTATGGGATCGTTCTTTGTTAGGACAGTGCTTGCCTACACGAAGATCTAGGTACTTGAAGTAAGATATGCTTTCGAAGAGGCTAATATCCCTTGAATACGAATGAACCAGAGAGGATCTCTCTGGAAAGAAAAGTAACAATCCTTCATTCAACTATGTTTTGCTAAATGGTGGACACGATCATCTGAGATGATATAAAGGCCAACAAAAGAAAGATGTTTGGTTCCGAAGAGATAAGGGTTGGCGTTGGAGTTTTTTCAGTGAGCTGAATTCAAATCTGAAACCCGATTTCACTATCAGGTCTACTTTTTGAGATATAGCTCGAACACCTATTTTCTAAATTCGTTTGGTGGTTAGATAGCACTTTGTCAATAACGATTAATTTTTCACATTCGACTGCTCTTTCCATGTTTTATGAGGTGTTGAGCCCGAATTTTGAACTCTATTTTAACTATATTTTTCCACTCCACGGGGAACAGAGGTAAAGTTGATAGCTTATTCATAAGAACCCCAAAAAACACATTGTTTTAAACATTTGTAAATGCAGTTTTTGAAAAATCAACCGTAGATGGAAACATCTGATTCCAAGATCGGATTCAGCATGAAAAATCCTTCAAGAACTCCTCGCTTTCGTTCGTCAAATCTCGAAACAGTGTCTGCTGTATCTGTTTCACCTGATCATTTCAATTTGACTATTTAGGTGAGAAATTCAAAACGTTGATTGCTATTTTAAATTGTTGATTTAATGAAGTCACTTAGAAGGTACTAAAAATGTATGTTAAGAATAAGTTCGAGCTAACTGGTTTGAGGTATCCAACAATATACATTTATATATCAAATGTCTGAAAAATTGATTTCTCCGTGGAAACCCCAAGAAGCTGTTTGAAGTTAAAGGGCTGCAAGAGGTATGCCACCAAAATCAGCTGGTCCCAATATTGTCAAGTGATCAAAGATATATTACAATACATCATTGAATAAAATTCTCAATATTAATCTAAATAAAATGTTGGTCATTAGGTACCTCTTACCAGTTAGTTGCAACAAAATCATCAACTACATTCATCAGTATTTGCTGAACAAATATTTTTAATACCCTCTAATTAATAAAATCAATATTTCGAAAGAAAAATCAACGTTTGAGTTCATCACCAAAAAAAAAAACAAATTGGACGTATTAGATGAAACAGATTCAACCGAAACCTTTTTGAGATTTGGCAAATGGAAGAGTGCAATTACTACAGGATTTTTCATGTGGAATCCAATGTTTTCTTTCTGCAGTTGTTTTTTCAAGAAGTACATTTACATATGTGTAAAACAGGGTTTGATGTGTGTATTTTGTCAAATTTAACTCTCTCTATACATAATGCAATGTTAGCTGTTTTACTTGCTACAAACGACAAAAATTTTGGTATGAAAATGAGATACTTTGGTGAAACAATCCTTTTTGTATGCCCATGTGTGCATGTAGTTTTGTACACTCCTGCAGTTGCTTTCAATCAGGGGCGGCTGCTGAAAGGAGCATATTTTCGGGAGTACCCCCAAAACAATAAACCAATAAGATGAAAAAATCCGTCGAATGAAGGTAGTAAAAGGAGACTAACCTGACCCTACTGGTGGAACCCACCCTCGCTCATAGGAAATATACCTTCAGGTCACTCGTCTGCAGCTAGGACCATTAGATGGACGTGAGCGCATGCTACCTGTTACCTAATATGTTACAAATTTACGATACAATCATTGACACTTGAACACACGTGACACATCCATTGAAAACGGCATATTGGCCAGAGAACGAATAACTAGGGGTACCTACTGCGTTATTTAGGAGTTTTTGAGGTAAAAAAAGTGTTGCGGCCTTTATTATTTGTGTTTAATGCGTTTGTGTTTTCATACAGTCTTAAACGGAGAAAGACAAGTGCGATATCCCCTTGAGATCTCAGAGAGCCTTCAGAGTTCCAGGGGAGCGCTACTGCTTCGAATGCTATATTTTGAAGACATAACCCAGAAACTTCTTCTAGAAAGGGTTTCGTTTTCTTTTTAATCTCCTTGGAAATCGACTTTACGTTGCAGTGGAGAAGTCGAAACCGATACAGAAACGGAGAAGAAATTTCAGAGTCATCTTGGAAGCAAGTTCCCGGAGTTTCAAGGGAGATTCTAGGAAACAATATCTCCGCCCATCGGGTCGGCGGGGAGACGAATCGGAGGTCATGTCGCCGCACGTGACCTCTCAAGCTGCATCGCCGTCGAACGTCCCGCAGTTACGTCCGGACCCCGCTGATGGGCTCCGGACGGGAAGTTGACGGACGGGATGAACTTCATACACGTACTCGCGGCCCGCGGAGGTAACGCCCTCTTCCCGGACCGGGCGGTGCGGAGGTTCCGGGGGTAATTGCCGCGTTGTGCCAACCAATTCCCGGCGTCTCAACCGGAACCCGTTTAGACCTCCGTAATATTCAGACTGAAAGAGGTTCCCGATGATATAGTATAAACGATTCCAGGGCGTTCCCGAATTCAGCCTGCGCCAATGCTCATTCGTGGGTGGTACCAATCAATTTAATGACTATTAGGTAATACGATCTTTTCCGATTGATAGGTTGATAACTAAACAAACATTAATTATTTTTCTGTGTAGTCGGGGATACTTTAGGTTTGATTCATTATGACATCCGATACACCCACACACTGTAACAGATCGACAAAGGCAGAGTAAAGATGTTCCTAGGGCGTGCTCGAGTTTGGAGGAGGGGGAGAGAGACATGTATTTATTGGAATACAACAATGAAATAAATAAATGAATTGACAATGGGCTATGCATATCTGTCAGAGTGTGCACATTTTGAGTTAGTGTGGAAAAAGGAAAGTAATACATCTAAAGTAGATACGTACGATTGATAGAAATGAATGCAGAAACAATAACAACAAGGGTAGACCAGCAAGAATCAAGAACAGCAAAATATCAGCTCACAATAGCAGGCTATGTCACATCACGACAAGAAATTTCAAACATTAGCCTAGTTGAAATGCTGAATCAACTCCGACCTGTACCCCCTAGCTGTTTGGCAATATCCAGCCTGCGGTGGCCAATTCACACCATACAGAATGTTCACCAGGATATCACATGGAAAGCGCGGCGTTCCGAAACTTGCCACTCGAAACTCTGCAAGACTGGGGCAAATCGCCAAAAAGTGCTCCAGGTCCTCGGGTGCACCCATGTTACAGATCGAACATATCTCGATGTGAGTCTTCTTCAGATGTCATATGAGCATGGATGAACTCTGCAAACCCATTTCAGAATGAACGTGGACCCCTTCTGTTCCCTCTCTGTCAAATCAATGCATCTCACATTCATAATATGAATATTATCCAAGTGCCTATAAAAACGACTATTCGGGGCCTCTTTCTTTGATTGCATTCACTTCACTTCACTTCAATTTAGATGAATACACTACGAATATGTTCAAAATGATTCGTAAACACAAAAGGACATGTTTTTCTGACGGGGTACAGTGGCAGTCAAAACCATATGCTATGATTCCTAGACTAGCAGGTATTGGAACCAAACAGTTCTGTTGATTGAATAGATCATATGACTCCCCGATACTGTAGGTAGGTTTTGCTGCCCAGGCTGAGAGCATCAATTCCAGAAGATGTATCCCTGCATTTTACTCTTTTACGTTGAGGATGTCCTTGCATGTATAAGGTAAACATTATAAAGACCAACATTTAAAAACTAAGAAATGGAAATGTTTCAATCTGTTTCTTTACAGCATGACCTTATGCATCTACCTTATATTTGTACGGTTATACTTCATTTTCAAGAATACAGCGCAGTTTCTTGAAAATACTTTGCTTGGACTTAGTGGCCGTTGGAAGTGCGTGATTCAAGTAAAAAACGGTATAAATCACTTATGTTTCATCTATGAGGAAATGGCGATGTGAACAGTGATATCCTCAGGTGCCTACATAGGTAGTTCGGAAGATGGACTGCCGTCACGCGCACGTTGTACCGACAGGTAGCCAATAGAGAGCCGAACCAAAAAAACAACCCAACTATAAAACGACACGAGATACAGCGCCAAATAAGGCGAAATCAAATTGTGGGACGAAGAACGTGTAAAGAGGGACGTGGAAAAAACTGCGGATTTTCACATCACCTCTGGTTCTCTACTTCATTAAACGAGAAGAAAGAACAGTCCAGGTTCTTGGAAAGAATAAGAAATTACGAAGGAGAAAGGAGAAGTAAGAGAAAACGGAGGTAAAGGCGGAGGCCGAGGGCTTCCAAGGGGACTTGACACAGGCGGAAAAACTGGTTGAGCTAGTGATCGACAAATTAATAGAATAGCTTTACCCGCCAAGGGCAGATCTAATTGAGCGTCTCCGTGGAGCGTCTTTTCCAGGCTGTATGAGCCGGTCTTATGTGATGAGAAGATGCCGCGTTCCCAGAGTCCGAGACAGCCTGGAGGGGACGTACTTACATTTCATGCGAGGGTTTATATTTCCCCCCACAAAATACAAGTTCATATCAATCATGCAGGTGTGTTCCCGATTCCGCGCCTCACCTGTTGAATCGTGAATTCTTGATTTTTGCTCTCCTCGGCCGCGGAAACGAGACGCTCAGAGCTTCGTGGCGCGGATCTGGGAAAATGGCAAGTCTAAGAAGGGTAGAATCACTTGAGGCGCGGAAATGGCCATAGACCATCATGCAATTTTTGTATTTTATCGGCCATCTTGTTCGGGATTCGTCCAAAAAGGGAAGGTGTTATTACAAAATGGTAATAATCATTGCCTCTGTTAGGGGAAGCTCCTAAAATTGTAATATAATATGTGGTTAACAGTTAACCGACGAAGGACGACCCGAGAGTCGATGGTTATGGGTTTTCCCCGGTTAAGGCGGAAGGGTTGCGAAATCCCACACGGGGATCAGAAAACCCGTATAAATATGCCCGGACTAGCCAAGGGGATTCATTTAGATTCTCTTTCTTGATTCCGTCATTCTGTCCTAAACCTACTCTGCTCTTTTAAAATGTATCCCTAAATTCACAGTTGTCGTGGCTGTTCTAATTGATCCACTTAATTCTTGAGGTCGTAGCTGTTATGCTTGTTACCTCATATTTACAGTGCAACAGGGTTCCTCAGAACCCCTTCTTCTGTACAAACGAGTGGTAGCTCTATTGTCCATCAGGGAATTACTTGGCCCTCGACGTCTCGTAGCCGAAGCCTGAAATAAATTGTAGTGGACTCCACGGTCCCTTGGTCAGCCCTTCACTGAAATACATAAATCGCCATCATGTTTATGCCAACACCTATTTATTATCCAAATTCAACTCTTACAAATTAGCTTGCCAATTAAAAATTACGCAACTCAACATGAAATTTTCATCCCTTCAAACCTGGTATCCTCTTAAACATACAACAGTTCCCTGTAAGTACAAGAAAACGACGCCGGAATCATCTAGGTTTTACCTTTGTAGATCTGCTCAGCAAAGTAGTGAACCCATGCTACGTAATCAGTCAATCAATCGATAAATTTACAATTAGCTAGATAGTCATTATATTGAGTGACACCACCAAATACTGAGCATCAACGGAAGTCGAATTCGGAAAAGCCCTGGAATCTTCTACACTCTCCCTTTGTTTGTTTTCTGTACAAATCGGAAGGCTAAATGAATTAACCCTAACGTACCTTCAACACAGAAAAATGATGATCGGAAGATAGATAATTTTATTTGACATTTTTTACATTACACCTTATGACGTGTAGAATGAAGAATAACCGATGAACTAAATGGATAGAGTGACGCCATGGCCCTCCTCAGATATAAGGTGCTTCGAATTTTCGAAAAATGCAGGGAAATCAGGAAGGTTAGCGATTAAAAAAAAAGTATCTAATCTAGGCACGAGTTAGAAGGTAAAATCCACAAGTATATTCTAGCTTCAACGTTTTCAAAATTTTTCAAGTGCATCATTCGCTCTATCCACAACTGAACTCAGTCAAACTTCTGCGGCCTTCCTAATTGACATGATGAAACCTTTCGAGTGCTAGGCTTTATTAGCGAGAAAAAGGCAACTTTAAATGAGGGATTTAAATTTCTAAGGATGAAAAATATTGGTAGCACGGAGACACAAGTCGTACATCGTTATTAGAGTTAATTGCCTAATCGCCTCACTAATATCTTCTACCATGCTGACATTCCGGATCACTGAAGTGTAGCAAACATTACCTTCATTTTGTGGATTGATGACAAGGCAACCTCACGTGCTTTTTCGTTCGCTTCAACAAATCTTACAGTAACAGTTCGTTTTCCTCTACAAATAGAAATAATTTTTTCAATTCGGGAGCAAGTGTGAGCGAGGTATTTAGTGTTTCTCATCCCGTAGATACATCTACCTACCGTCGATCAATTTAAACGTGAAATCCTTGTAGGGATAAATTTCTCTGGCTGTAGTTGGCCGTTCTTACTAACATTTTAAGAGTAGGAGGGGAAACCCGATTCAGTTATCTATCAATTTCTATTCAATAGTACCATTATTGTGCCCGGTATAGAATTAGCGGGACAGAACCGCAATACGCTACGTACGAGTGACTCATTCAATTGAAGGGGTGGCGTCTGCGGGAACGTGACCCGTGGCATTTTCGTCCCTTGAATCGTTTTAACAAGCTTCTACATCGTTCTAGACTAAGATAATTTCAAGTTTATTTACTACACTTTAATGGTCTATACATTCATGTTAAATATACGAGGAAGGTTTGTGCGACATCCAACATTGAAGACGTAAATCAACACAATTTGGAGGGGGTTGAACAGTTGTTGGTTTCTTCATAGATTACCAAAGTGATACACTTGATCGGTTGGAACTCGGGAAGGACTTCATAATGAATGAAGGAATACATTTATTCAGGGGAAAAATGTTTTACATCGTACGCATTATAAAGTAATGTATGGTAAGATGTCATGCTCAATGGTATAATAAATTACACTTATGTGATCATGATGGGGTGCTAACAAATGCAAATCGTAAATCCTAGTTTTCAATTGGCTGACAGAACGAATTGGAGATTGAAGGCTGGAATAGCACAAATAAATAGGTAGGTATCAAGAAACAAGAGTTTAGTTTATTTAGAGTTAGTTTATTGCGTAAAGTTTCCTTGTCCAATACAATAAGAGCGTTCATGTCTCTTAGGAGAAGAAAATAGTAGTAAAGATAGACGTAGCTGGACAAACTAAACATAAAATTGAATAAGTTGTCAGGGAAAACAGTAGCTTTTCAAGGCTACTGTTGTTATGATTACGAATGAACGAATTGAAGATCGTAGGCCTGAGCTACGTAAATTAATAGCAAGATATCCTGTAGATAGACTTTTCATGAATTGTGAGAAGTGCCAACGGGTTAAGGAAGAGGTGCGGTCATTGAAGGCCCTTAACTAGAAAAAAATAACGTCAAATTGTATGCAGATGGCTTCACTTAGCGGGAATATCACGTTCTGGCCGATAAAAACGCCTCGCTGCGCGCGGGGACGATAGCTCGCGTGGGCGTCGCTAGTTGCCAATACATATTTATGCGGTCGTTTGCTGTTGAACCCGCTACGCCAAGAGACAATCTCCCGACTAACTGAAGTCCTTGACTCGGAGCAGCTTGAAAAAAAACTTGGCGTCTGTCTTTGAAGGAGAAATGCATATTATGTGCATTTACGTTCCGCTGGTCTGCGTTCATTAAAAAACTAGTAAAACATCTAACAAGTTTTTTGGCACATAGAGTCCTCTTATTCGTATAATGAATGCGTGGATCATAAATAGGTTATCAATGTTTTTAAACGATTCGATATCGAGTGCGTACCAGTGAAGAAACAGTAGGTAGTATCAAAACCGTGAGGTTTCAAACACACACGATATGATGAAATTGAACGTTCCAACGAACGTCCACATTTAACGAAGATCGTACAGAAAGGCCATGAGAAAATTACGCTCAATGGATTTTGTTGGAGAAAATCTCCGTCACCAGTCTTCCTCTTATGTCCACCTCGATTTGTGTTGGAGCTTCCAAGAGCCATAGGTCCATCCTGGACTCGAGTCACCTTTATTTTTCTCATCATAATCAATAGTGCTCGAATCATCTGATCGTATTTTGCTCTGCCATTGGTCTCTCACTCTCTCCCTCCGAGTCATCCTCGTAGTCTCCAAAGGAAAAGCCCCTCAGCTTCTCTGCGAAATCCTCTTTTTCTCAAACCCATTGAGGTCATCAGCACCCTCGGGAAAATGAGAAATTCGGAAACTCCAGCAGCTGGTACCGTCAACCAACCGGTCATTTCTCGTTGTCTGCCTCCATCTACACGCTTCTACACAGAACCCCTTTCCTTGATTTTCTTCGATTTCCTCGAATATTCTCCACTTCGACCGTCACTGTCGTCTCTATCAAAAACCTGGGTTCCGGGTGGTCCAGTCGTCATGATCCACTTTACAGTCCGATCCCTACAATCTTATGATTCAAAGCAACAAAATGAATCAAATTGACCGATAACACACAAAATCCAATACGCAAAGAACTCCGTAGGACAGTCACACCTTTTCCTATTTTTTAACTAGATTATTTTTATTACAGTAAAATAAAAATGTTATTTTGTAAAACCTAACTCAAATATAATGGAGGCAAAATCAGAAAAACCAAAAAAAATTGTTTAAACCAGAGAACCAGAAAATTGTTTCTTTTTTCTCAATAAAAATATACCTTTTCAGTGGCTGCGAAAACCGGTGTCTAATAATCGGAGTACCTTTTCCCCACAGATTTTACAATTGTAAACGCGCAGTAAAAATTAATAATTTTTCAGTTACGAAACTGATAAGGAATTTTTCGTAACTACTGGACAAAACTTCGGATGAAAATCACTTTTGAGGTCCAGTTGGGACTGAGATCTCCGAGTCACTGTGAGTGCTTTAATATCAAACAGTTAAATTAAAGTGTTGAAATATTAAAAAATCAGTTTTGTTTGAATAACACTGCTGTTTTCGTTTATTATTTTCAGTATTAAAAATTACTATGATTATTAATGCCGTTCTAAAATTGCATTATGTTCCTCAAGTATGGAAAATTGCAGAGGTCATTATGCTACCTATACCCGGTAAGCCGCTGGAACAGATTACCTCATTCACACCAATATCTCTTCTGCCGGTCCTGTCAAAAATGTTTGAAAAACTTCTATTGAAAAAACTCCTACCTATAATTGAGGACAGAAAAATAGTACCAAACCATCAGTTTGGGTTCAGACATAAGCATTCAACTATCGATCAAGTATATAGAATCACACATGTAATAGAAGCAGCACTAGAACAGAACAAAGTTTGTTGTGCCATATTTTTAGATGTGTCCCAAGCGTTCGATAAACTCGGTCACTTTATATTTCAAGGAGAGTAGATTCCAAATCTGCAATCTCCGTCCGTCGTAAGCCACACTGGCCATAAAAGGCCTTGAAATAGATGTCAAATGTCCGTTCTTTCTAGTTTTGTCTTGTTGGTCTTACACTCCTAGCCAGCCCTCACATACATAGATGCTCTGGGGCCATAAACGAATCAAAAACGTGATTTTCGGGACTTTTACTGATATAAGCAAGTGAGATGTTATTTTCTAGTAATTTTGGACGAGAAATCGAAAGGGCCTTCTCTTCAGTGGCGGTTCCAGCGAGTAGGCCGGGTAGGCCCGGGCCTACCCTAAATTTTCAAAAATATATATGGCAAATTACGTAAATATATATATTTAAATATATGCAATTTATTTATGTGCATTTTAGTTCGGACTAATTCATTACGAACACTTTAAATGAAACGATTCCAAGCCAAAGCGCTCATAATTAATCAGTCTCAACTATAAACATATATTGTGCCTACCCTAAATATAAATTCTGGAGCTGCCCCTGCTTCTCTTCCTTCCAAACTTCTCTAACCCTCATCATTAGATGAATTGTTTCATAATTTTATTAATTTCAAGAAAAAATTGATCATCCATTTCAAACCTGCCATAATTTTACCGTTTCAATAATCCGTCCTCTAATGAAGCAAATTTAAAGGATTTATCCTTCAGCTGTTGTTATGGCACGCTTCCTCTTTGTATGTGTCTTGTATTCGAATTCAATTATCTGGGTTTCCAGGAGATTACGCGGTGTAACCTTGTTCTTTACCGCAATACAATGAACCGGAATATTACACGGCCTTGGCAAGCATCATGTCGACCGCTTCAAGTTCTACTTTATGAGAAGCACGAGGGCTTCGCAAACCCCAGCAAACACTTGTTAACAATGCGAACGAACACTCCTGGGAATCCCTGCCATTTTCGTTGGGTACTTGTTTCAAGTTCCATTCCCCTTACAGTTAGAAGTAAGTGAGGAAGCGGGCGGGACCGATGATGGTAGGATTGGGAAGGTAGCCCACGCAGAAGGAGACCAACTGCTACGTGAACGTCAGTGATTCCCTCTCAATCGGGGAATTAAAAGTCATCCGACCCAGTGGCCCCGCGCCGCAACGAAACGTGACCCCTCTGATTGGATCCTAAAAACGAAAGTAAGGCTCATTTCGGCACTTGGGAGAGCTGATCAGAAAGTAAAAGTTCAAGCTGCCTCTGATGTTGTACAAGAAACCACAGAAGTTATTTCTCCGTGCTTTATAATAGCAGGTATTTCTCCCCATGAAAGAAGGAAACGATTATCAAAACCCCTCTATGGTTTTGAGCAGTTTTCTCAATCCGTACGTCCGGAACATCTAAGTACATCCTTATCCCGAAAGTTGATCTTGTTTCAGACTATTTGGACAACATTCTTGAATCGGAATTTGAAAGTTTATTTTATACACTTTGCCAAGTGAAATAAATAATTTTAGTATTCAATTATTCTCATTGCTCTAACCATTCCGAACTTTTGTTTCGGGTCTGGCGGTCGTGCTGTGTGTTTGTGTTTGTTCGTGTGTCCGCAGATCTCGGTCACAAGTTTAATACTACAGTTTTCATCCGTTTTTAATCATATTTTCTGGGAATGTTGGCAGATTTTCTGGCAGATGGTCCCCTGTGAATTTCATAGCTCACGTCGTCTACATCGGTCTGCTCGTGCACAAAAGCAAAATCCAATTAGCGTAACTTCCTCTAGTTCCAGAGATCTTATCTCCCCCAAAATTTGCAGGGTAGTCGGAAAAGATCGGTTTAATGTCCTCAGCTAAATTTTGACTCGATATTATCATAATTCGCTACAACACATGAGCGAACATGGAATCCTTGTAACATTCTGCAGTTTCCATGTGATTTTGATGAAATTCTCAAGAAATTTGCAGGTTAGATCGTAGTGGTAAAATCCCTATAAATCTCGTCTCTGAAAAGTTATTAGTTTCTACTTCGAATGCGCAACTGTAAAATCCACTAAGCGACATTTTCTCAGGTTTTAGAGGTGGATCTCCCTCAAATTTCAAGGGTAGTCAGGAAGAATAGTTTAATAATCTCATACCAACCTGAATATGATAGTATGTTCTGTCCGCTGAAGAATTAGCAAGAAAGATCCGCAATACAAGTAGACTCACCTTTCGAAGGGAAAGATTTCTATGGAGCTATGTCCCGCGATATTTCTGTCGCGTGATTCGTCTTGACAAACCTATATTCTATACCTTTTGAGATTATTTAAAACATATAAATTATGTATCTATACATTTACGAGGAAGCTTTGTGCCACACTCAACGTGGCAGACATTTCGTATTAATAGACATATTCTCTACATTCGTGACATTCATCGGAGTAGAGGTTTTTAGTGAATTCCTCGTTTATGAACACCCTTCTTTATTGTCTATGGGTTCAGGATATCATCACCTGTAAGAGCACATTTTAACAACTCGTTAATAGTTGTGCAAGTAGAAGCGTTAAGTATAGCTTTGAATATCGGTTTCTCAAACTAATTAATTAGTTATTCATGTAGAACAGGTAACAAGTTATTACTTTTCCAGTTTTCAATTGCTTTTGAGTGACGTTCGGACAGTTCTTGGGTTACAAAAGCATTATTACCAATTTCGAGAGTTGAAATTAAATGTCGCCAAAAACTGCCACTCGTGTTTTTCGTTTTGTACCATAATGAATCACTTTTTTTCTGAATATTTAGTTTTGTATTAATTTATTTTTTGATAGTGTGGATAATATTTCCCTTACTAAATTGTACTCCAACCTTGTAATGCTGGCAGGCTTTTATAAATGAACAATTTCACATCATGATGGATAGAATTTCACTTGCATGCCTTTTTTTGATATGGGTGCATACCTGCTTGGAACGACCATAAAATCAAAAAGTAAAGTAAAGTAAAGTGAACAAGGAATTTCACCTTGAATTTTCGTCGCACTACCCGGAGGAGTCGCGGACGTCGCCAGCCGTCCTCTAGAGAGGATCGGAATTAGGTCTGACGATTTCGCTCGTGGCTTCCCATTGCCTCACGCCCCTGGGTTGGGAGCGATTTGGATTCACGTGATATCGTGGTCAGAGGTGAACTGTCTAACAACAGGGCTGGTATACAACACTTGATAGGATTTTGGCCCTAATCATTTGTGCCTGCCGGATTCGTACCGGGCAAATCAGTACTCCCACTGAAAGTGAACAGCCAACGGACTGACGCCTAAGCTCGCTCGGACAACCATGAAATCAATGCAACGGCTATATGTTTTGATTTGCAAGATTTGCTCTTCATTCATACCGCTGTAATCAATCGACACCATTCAATTCAACAGCCAATCTGAGTCGTTATACAATTGTAATTTCCACAATCCTTACGGGATACCTAACAATGAAAGGCTAACTAACTTCCACTGCTCCCTCCTCGCCTTCAAGCTGACTATACAATCCCCTTTGGTCGCGAGGCCACATCCCCGGATCTGGTGCCTTTCAGCGGAGAACTGTATTTCAAGGCTGTAAAACTGGATGCGACAGATAATACGGGGATATTTTACGTCCGGCAGTTAGTCCCTACCGGTAACATCCTTAATGACGCTCCAGGTTGGGTGAACTTTGAAATAACTTCGTATATGCCTACCGTTATTTTACAATAATAGCTTCTAGTGAGAAGGTAATCAAACGTTTTACTGTCTTTCTCCGAGAAATCGTTTAGTTGTATGAGTTTTTCTTGAATGGATTCTAGAGGACTTGCGCTGCACATAAGTAGACAGTATGTTACGGGTGGGAGACCCTGCAAGAGTGAAATATATTGGTGAGAACTGCATTCATAACAGGGGCACCCCTATGTCGGGTATTTGTACGATCACACTTATAAACATAATTACAAACCGGTCTTTATCGATTGCCTCCTGACCAGCACGACTGCCTCCCGAGCCCACAACTCCGTAATTACGACTGCCTCCTGATACCGACCAAAGAATACGGGAGTAAGTTTAGAAGATTAGTTAGATGAAGCATGCCTTTTATTCAATCAAACAAACGTCGTGATCAGTGATGAGATAGTCACATTGATTCTCACTCACTTTATTGCTTGCCGTCGAAAATGTTCGCAAATTTTGCAGATACGAGTCGAACAAACTTGTACGGAGTTACGTCAGGACGATTCATAAATTTTGTGATCCACTGCAGACGTTTCCGCGTTTTGGAGCATGGCGTATGAACACCATCCAAGGAAATGATTTTACAGTACATTTCAATTTGGAATGATTGCAGTTCCGAGAAAAAAACGGACATGTTAGGGTGAGAAGAGACGAAGTTGTTACCAAAATGTCGGTGGAAGGACTCGCAGGCATCCGTTGTGCGATTCGCCTCGTCAGTTTTCGATGCCCACAATTCAGGCGGGAACTTCGCGTCTTGTGAAACGTATGTTTTATACATATACTCAGCATATGGGCGATTGATGCGGGAGGCAATCGTGAATTTCATCCTTCACTTTTCCTTTTCGGGGAGGCAGTTGATGGTCACCCTTACAAACACATATGAAAAACACTTGAATAGATCGGTCATAACCCATCAAAATGTCTGAAGTTTATTGCTCAAGAGAGCTCAGTCAGTCAGAAATCGGTATTTAAAAATCGAAAATAATGAAGGCATCGATTAACATTATTAGCCCCTCTCCTCCCCTTCTTCTTTAATTACATTAAAAACATCTGAAATTGTTCTTAATCGAACAAAAACGCTGCAAATTATTTCACTGGGGTTTATTATTCAATTGGCTTGCGTTCATGATTTGAATTTCTACTCAGCTTTGGAGTGTGCGTGTTTCACAGGTGATAGAGCTATTATTGAATTTCAGGAGATATGCATAGAGCACGTAAATCGGTTCTCAACCAAAATACCTATTTGGATTGATCAGTTGATCATATTTGTGTGCCTCCTGAAATTCAATAATCGCTCTACCACCTGTGAAACACGCACACTCTAAAGCTTAGTAGAAATTCAAATCATGAATGCAAGCCAAATGAATAATAAACCCCAGTGAAAAAATTTGCAGCGTTTTTCTATTGAACCTCAATATCCCCCCACAATAAAAACATCTATAATTTATCAAGTCACTTTGGCACTCGTATTGCGTCAAAACTTCCCCAAATCCAAATTTAAACGATGTAGCCAGAGGTAGACTGATGTAGAGGAGGCACACAAATATGATCAACTGATCAATCCAAATAGGTATTTTGGTTGAGAACCGATTTACGTGCTCTTTGCATATCTTCTGAAATTCAATAATCGCTCTATCACCTGTGAAATAATCGCTCTATTCACCGTGAAATTCAACGATCGCTCTATCACACTCCAAAGTTCAGTAGAAATTCAAATCATGAATGCAAGCCAAATGAATGAAATTGAATAATAAACCCCAGTGAAAGAATTTGCATCGTTTCATGCATATCAGAATGCTTCAACCCGTGTATCGGCTATAAACCCTTTTAGGAGTTCACTCCAGTATCCACATTCACTATATCACTAGGTTACTGCGATTAAAAAAAAAACCGTTGTGTTTGTTTTGATCGCAGTAACCTAGTGATGTAGTGAATGTGGATGCAAATGTTGGCACCATAAATCGGGCCAACATCGGGAATGGTTTGAGCTACGGACCTGGGGAGGAGCTCATTCGATTCCTCATGGAAAGTTCTTCAAAAAAAAGTCCAAATTTAGGCCGCCTTGACTTTTTTGAGGTTTTTAGGGATTTTACTAAACTTTGACAACTCTTAAAGGGCACTTTAAATCGAGTGAGAGAGCTGGCTCAAGAATTAGGGCGTCGTCGGACCAAGACGGATTTTTCCTGAAATTTTCAGCTCTTTTGCTCCAGCCGTTTGGGAGAAATCGTGCGTACGGCGTACGGCGGACGGATGGAAAAAATTTTATAACAGATTTGGCATCTACACCCTTTGAAACGTAAACCATGAAATTTTCAGGGGGGTTAGAATTTTTTTTTCAAGAGCGATTACAATGGTTTATTATTGAATAATAAACCAAAAAGGACCAAGAAAATCGGCCGTATAAGCTGTATGAGCAGCGATTGAATGGATCGTCTATCCCCCCCCCCCCCCCCCCTTCACCCATATATGCTTCCAACAGATAATTCAAAATTTCCAAGGTTCTCGCCTTTCCATACTGAAAACTGAATGTGCTGAAATATTTTAAAAGTACCAAACCAAAATCTTCTTTGAACGAACAAATAATATCATGAATCGGTCGAGAAGACTTGCTTGAGCAAAAGTTGAGAGGATTGGCTATTACGGCCTCATTTTCGCCTCCTATGAGCTAAAGCGAAATTTCTGGGGTTCGTTATACAACTAGACTAAACTTGGGATTGAACAAAATAATAATCATTAAAATTGGTTAAGGAGTATAGCCTGAGTAGCGTCGATGAATTTGCTGTGGAATGAAATTCCGTCTGGGGAAAGCATCCCAACTGAATCTAGGGATAAATAACCATAGAGCTTCCTTGGGTCAGTCCCAGCAATGAACAATCCTAGTTTTTCATATTTCTTGAAACATTAGTTTTAGTGCCGAAAATGTGACTAAGACTTATTGACTTATTGACTATCTTATTGTTCCACGCCCTAAAATAGTGGTGCTTCTTTTTTCAAAGCACCCCTTCCTGTCTGTCATTCCTGATTCCAAAGCAACCCTCATCTTCCATATTGCTCATTGCTATTTTCCAAAGCCAATGATTTCCCTCCCATCAAATATGGTACCTTCCGATTCTCTTGCAACTTCCTGGAGGGCTGAACCATCCCCACCCATCCCTAACCATCCTTACCATCTCTGTGTTATGGGTCAAAAATATTTCCTTTTAGTTACAACACTTTAATTTGTATTCAAACCTCTACGACTGTGGGTTACATTACATGAACATAACCTTTCAACGCAGCCAAATATCAGCCTTCTGGGCTGGTTTGAGGTTGGACTAAATGACGAAATGAAACTGCATGCTAGGCAGATGCTCGCTGAAATAAGTCAGTCGAACGTGGTCATTTTTATGTCTGTTTATATTTTTTATTGTGTTTTATCTCTAGAAAGTGAGGAAGCGGAAGATGCTAGAGCACGCCTGGATATCCTGGAATGTGATTTTTACAGTATTTTGGATCGAGAGGGATTCAATTATTTGTTGTTTCGTATTATTTCGGTCCTACTGTCTGCACCAACAACTACGGAAAATGTTGACACATCTGACCAAGTGCGAACTCATGTCCTTACTACTAAGGGGTAATTTCCCTATGCGACACTCAAATGGGTAGAGCTATGTGGCTGATTCAATGAAACCTCTACGACTGTGGGTTTTCTCTTGTATACAACATCTAGACGTCCCTAATCATGTGTTGCCAACGTCTAACAATTTCTAAAATACATTGTCCGCCCTCAACCTGTATTGCCTACCCTAGTACTGGCTGTTGATATATGATATGACATAGTGCTTAAATATGGTATGTATAACAAAAAATTGCCTTTTAGAATGGGGGGAATAATACCTAGAATGCTAAATAATCAAGTGATTGAGGGGGGTTATGAGTGAAAATTATGAAAGATGCCATTCATTTACATAACTCAAACACTTATTAAATAAATTACTTAACAAGTTCATGTTACTTGTTAATGGATGGTTATTTTTCAAACCCAATTAAGTTGTGTAAGGTTGAATTGTCTGTGCGTATGTAAATGTTATTCCTTTGTAAGAACTATCTTTCTCATTGATGAATGTGGAACGGAGTCGTGTAGCGCTGTAGCGGTATGTACATGTCATTAGACCACTTATAACTGGGAACCTGACGTTTCTGGGAACGCTGAATCATTAGAAGTCCGGCTTAGATCGGGGCCCATAACATGTGGCTAATCAGTTCTTGAGTGCGAGCGCCACCTGGGCGTCGCTGCTCGAACTACGAGGAGCCTCGAGTTAGTTTCGATACCTTCCGTTGGAGGTCGTGACTCGTTCTGTAACTTCGTTGTCTGGAAGCTCCATCCACCTCCACTTTTCATACACGCCTCTCACGTAGAAGTCCTTAGGTGGCTACGTTTCGTCCCCCGCGGTAGATTGAACAGGCCGGTTAAGAGGATCATAATGTTGATGATGCGAATACTGAGAATTGCTGGATACTGAACGACTCATGAAACAAGTTCAAGAATAACGAAAAGAACGAACTATGAAAAGCAAGTACCAGATGTATCAGGGATCAATATCTCATGTAACTGACTACGTGGTACTTAATGCAGCATCTCTGAATCTCAATGTCTGATTCTGACATTTCTCGCTTCATCTGAATTCCCCCAACCACAGGAAATAGATATTGAATCTTTCATGATTAGTTAGGACATTTCAATGTTCTATAAATTCCAGTAACTGAAAAGTACGAGGGAACGGTGTGCCACATCCAACTTTGGAGATGATTTTGCTCCAGTGCATAGCTTTGCTTCCACTTTCAGAAGATGAACATTTTTCTCCAAAATCGGAATTTTCAATCGCCAGTTTCAAATTTTGAGTTTTAGGCCGTTCTGAGCGACTTTCGTTTCGTATCTGTGTTTCTATTTCAATGTATGTTTTTGTCCACAGATTCTTTCAACAATTTCAATAGTTTTTATCAGACTTTGATGAAGTTTTCAGGGAATTTCCGGATAAAGCACCTACGCATGCCATCGTTTAAAAATCAATAGGTACATCCAACAACCATAATATTCTCAGGTTCTAGTGGTCCGTTCGCGCTCAAATTTTTAAGGTAGTCGGGGAACGATCGTCCAATAAATCATATCAATTTGAACACCATAATAGTTGGGTCTGCAATAGAGTCAGTCCGACAGATTCGACTCACCAATTTTGATGCGTTGATCTTCAAGGGAAAGTGTTATTTCAAGCTTACATACGACATTTTTTGAGATTTCTCCTTCGTTTTATAACACTAATCTATACAATTTCATAATCACAATAATTAATATGTGATCAGGATATGCTTCAAGTTCCTCCTTGAGATGTCACTACTATGAATATTCTTTTTAATTGCATTAGATTTAAAAAATCAAATTGAAAAAAAAATCGTTGGTCCGAAGCGTTTCTCCAAAACAAAAGGACCAAAGTTTATGAATTTTGTCTTGAAAGTCCAACATCGATCTGGGATGTGCCAGTGTACTCAGCATTTTGATCAATCAACCCTAAGAGATTATATTTCAGGATTAAATCTTTAAAAAAATTGAAATCTCAAAAACGTTCGATGTACGAGTGTAGTTCTTTGTTTGGTTTAGACATCATCCAAATAATCCGTTCGCATGCAATTACAAGCTATGGAGGATGGAGGTGCCGAGTTTAAATACTATACTACTACGTAAAGAGTTATCTATAAAAAGGGGGAGTAATAATCCTCTGTGTAGTAATTTGAATGGGTTTTTGATGATTATTTCTGTGTTTTCATTTCTTGATCTCCTGAATTTTCGTTTCGTGTCTGACTATGTATGTCTCTCTTCGTAATAAAGTTCACTCCTATAGTTTCATCTGACTTTGATGAAAAGGGCCAAGGTAAAAGACACTTACCAACATTTTTTCAGGTTCTAGTCTTCAAACTCGATCAAATTTATAGGGTACTCAGGGAATGCCGGTTTGAAGATCTCTTAACTATTTCAACGCGTTATTTTAACTTAGAACGAGTGGGGCTGCGTAAACGTGAAGTCTTGCTACAGATTTCATCCGATTTTGTATCGTCAGAGAATCTTCAGGTTCCATTGCAGATGGTTCCATTAAATTTCGTCGCTCAATAACTCACTCTGCGCCTGCGCAAATAAAGTGCTGCAAGTGGAATTTTCCCGTGTTCTTGCCGTCCGATTTAACTCAAAGTTTCGGGTAGTTTATGAAAGCCGGTTGGATTATCTCGTATGAACTTAGTCATTATTCATTATTCGTTCCTGTATCGAATTAACTCGACCTACCCTCAATACATGTCCACTCTCATTTTGAAGTTGTTGATGTTTACTATAACTACTTAGCCTGTGGCGCTTTAGCTCATTGAATCGCCGTAAAAGCTTATATTCCATTTTTTTAAGATTATTCAAAACATTCCAATGATTCATCTTACATGTACGGGCAAAGCCATGCGCCACACCCAACTTGGCGTAAGTTGTTTTAATTCGGGCTTCTCGGTTTCTTGTCCTTACAGTTTCTTTTCATGTCTCCGTATAAAAGGTCTTCCATAATAGTGCTTCACCATTGTATGTTGGGATACATGCTAAGAAGGTGCATATATTAATTTAAATTACCCTTCTGTTTGGATTAATTGCTGTATGATTTTGTTCCACCTTTCTTTCTTCTTTCATCCTTTTGAGGAGTCAAGGCTTCCCAGCAAACTGTTCCTTGCATGTAACTGACAGCATCGGGTTTCCAAATCATCTTACTACTTAGTTTCATAATTTAAAAGTATATTAAATTTTCTAAGTTCAGCTTGATAGCTTTCCGCGGTGAGACAGAACGGAGGTTGTATGATATTTCAAGCCTCGACAAATCCGTTGTCCCAATCAGATTCAAGTGTAACGAGATAGCGGTGTCAGGATCGGAATAAATGGGTATCCAAGCCCCTGTGTACTTAACCCCAAGAATCGCCGTAAATGGGCCACCATAATTTGTGGGTCTCTGGCCGTCCCGCGCCACTTTTCCGGTCCGTCGATCCTCGGCTATCCGGGCAGATACGGCTGTGGACGTCGCGACGCTAACCTAATTGATTTGTCTGGGAGAGTTGACGTGTTTTTTCACGGGTCATTCAGGAAAAAGGGACAACTAACTCGTGATCCTTCTTCAACGGCGAACCTTAACAATGTCACGGTCTCTATGGAAGAAAATACTGAGAGGATAATTTTTACGCTCATGCCCGTTTTGGAGGTATATAAGGATGCTAACGAACACCAGGTAGCTGGAAAATGGATTAAAACTGGTGGCCTCATCGTGGCTATAAGAAGTAAGTACTTCTCGATTGACCTAAACTGATAGATTAGGATATTTTGGCTGTCAATACTCCATAGTCACTGCCAAGACTACATGATCAGAACTGAGATTGATTTATCGAGTACCAAATTTCAAATAATGAATCAAATCCTGAGATAGTGGTTGGAACTACCTCAGATCGACGAGAATCGTTTGCTTCGAAAGCCTTTAACACGTTTGCCTTTTAGCTTTATCGTTGAGCAGCGTCCAGAGAAAGAAGAACTGTGCTTCTACCCTGAGGAATTTTTAAAGCTTAGTGGTCTCTCCTTTGGTAAACCAGAACTTTCTGGTAGAGCAAAAATTAATTGTGGCAAACTATGACAAGAAATGCTGGCAATAGGAGTGGGAACGAATTGTGGCATCTGCAAGTTTGTTGTTATAACACCAGCATCCACGCCTTTGTACCTGAACATAGACATGGAGATTCGATGCAATTTACTGTTTTGCCAGTTAAGAATATGCTATATTAGTCGGAGTTCGATCTACTCGGAAGAAGTAAGAACCATTTTTGACGATTCTGACGCTTATCAAATTCGGCCCTTTGAGGAATTGAACAAGCTGATTCACATTCTCGGTGCTTGTCCAGGGGTTAAAAGCCAAAAGTTAATGTCTTTTGAACAGGATTTTCTACCAGTGGACAATATTTGTAGTACGTTGATAATATTATAATGAAGAAAAAGAAAACACTATCTTGTAAACATTTTTATTAAACTCTGCAAGAATTTGACAATTATTGAGTTCTTCTCCTTTTTCTCCTTATATTTGTTGTTGATTTAGCTTTTAATAATAATCGATTTAAATATTTCCAAATCGGCTGCTTGTGATTCTTTTATCGTGTCTTACTACATTTGATTTGTATTTTCGTGTACTGTCAACATTTATTTTTGTATCTTACGCTACTCTTTGTAAAATCGAAAGATTGTGCAACTAAACGCATCATGAATAGTAGATTGAAATATTCTAGCCCCTGATGCATTGACATGGTGGGTTTGTGGAGTGCTGAATATACATCTGGCCTGATAATTGTTGAGTGTCTTACTGTGGAAGGTGGCTATGATGGCAGTCATTCGGTTGGAGACGGTCGCCAAGGCTGGGTATGTTACCCTATTAGTTCATTTGCTCATGATTCAATACTTCCACTCTGAGCATGAGCAAACTTAACATCCATCAAGCAACATTTTCTTATGGTATAGTTGCCCTCGCAAATTTGAAGGGTTGTCGAGAAAAAATGCCCCAAAAACTTGTCATGCGCGAAACATAAATTCGTGTTACAAACATCAATAAATCCGGACAGTTTTAATTAAATTTCCTGGGAATGTGCGTGTTTGGCTGCTCGAATGTCAAGTAGATTTCCAATACAACTGTGTTACCTTCAGGAATAAAAACGAAGTTCTGTTTTCTTTGGTAGAACCAAGTTTAAATGTTCCTGCAGTATTACCAGTCATTTAGTTGAGCTCTCCTGGCATTGCCATTACTGCGATCCCCAGCTTAAGTGCTTCTTCTCCGTAACTTCGAGCTCTGACGCAATCCAGAACGACATACTTACTCGCATGAACCTTGGAAAATAATATTATTGGAAATTCAGTATACCTACCGATTTCTCTTCCCGGTCTGACCTCAGACACTCTTTGGTTTTGCTGTTATTCTTCAAGATATGCAAATCGCGTTGACGCAAAAAGGTCCCCGCAACTGCTCGCTGTCCGTCTCGAATGTGCTAATGAGGAATCCACGACATGTCAGTACGCTTTACCACTTAGACCGTTCAAGGGTTTCCATAGATTTTTGTCAAAAAATGTCTTTGGCTTCAGCGATACGATCACCGCTTCCGATATTCGACGTTACAACAGAATGTTGGAAATAAATGTTCTATGAACAGAGGACTGTATCTTTTCTTGAGAATCAAAGGATATTGTTTATTGTGGTATAGACTGGCAACTAGCCCAATTAATAGTCCAATAAATACAAGACATTGTACATCCAGAGATAATGTTACCTTGGCACTTAAACTCGGCAATCCTCCTGAAATTCAACGAACTAATATAAAAACACAGGTAACAAGAATGCATCCGCTTGTTCTCCTCAAGTGAATTGAAGCTTGGGAGACGCCTGTATCGTATATTTTGTAGAATTTTATAGAATCAAACGTGGTACTTGCGCTATCGCCAGCCACTCAGTAGCTCAGACTCCTGTTGAACTTCGACTGTGCACCATAACCGTGTATTTTCGAAAAAAAAAACCGGTCATCTGACGGGCGTTTTTTTTTTTTTTTTTTTTTTTTTTTTAATTATGCTATTTTTGAACTCTGCGTATCTTGTATTGTAAAACAACTTAGGGATGTGGTTTTAACAATTTTTTCCTTGGCCGACTACAAAGGTTCATTATTGAAAATACAAACCAAAACATACATGCAGTTGATATTGTACGTGTACGGTTAATAAAAAAATAAATATATGAACAAAGTAGTTAGAAAAATTATGGAATATAATGACCTAGTCACTGCTGAAAAAATGACTAGTTAGAGTGGAAGATTGAGAAAAAATTTATTTCGGTATCAAATGAGACACCAAGTTTGGCTTTTCGAGGAATTCGTGTGAGGGGACGGTTTAATAAATAGTTGGTGGCTGCAATATTGGCAATTGGCTGGAATCAAACTTAGAAATCTTTAAATCGATTCTGGACAAGAAGAAGAGGCAATGAAGTGTACCATTCAAAAGTTTGTGTAAGAATATCTGACCTCCAACTGCGCTTCTAATCTCCGAAGTGGAAGACCAATAATT